>CM023486.1:100636260-100986486 GCA_013339685.2 Hyalomma asiaticum
CAATTTGTGTCCCGAGGGAGCTGAACCCTGTGTTTTTGTGCATCATGGGCTGTTCTTTGGTGGTTAAGTTATGGTGGTGGCTGTTTGTTTATGCTCTTTTGTTTTTATTTATGGGGGCACACTTACTTAACCATCATTGAGAATGTCAGCCGCTACCACACAACAGTAATCGAGGATAATGAACATTGTTCACCATCTCTTAACTTCATTTGGTTCTTTTTTTATATATTGTCATTAAGTTTCATTACAATGTTGCATGCTATAAACAGCTCATTGTGATGTACATTGCAGACAAGGGAACGGCTTATGTCTGGGGCGGTGGCAAAGAGGGTCAGCTAGGTCTTGGGACCAAGACCACAGTTCCTTCACCTCTGGAGCTCAAAGTTGACATCAGGATAATGTGTGTTTCGACGGGCTATTACCACACGGCCATTGTTTCTGGTGAGTGCCTGTAACATGCGGTAGCTTGTATCTTTGCACTTATTCTATGGCATGGTTTGTGAGACACATTTTGTCTTTACAAAAGGACTTGACGTGCAGTTATAACCTATTTCACTAGTAAATTTTCACTGCTGACAGCATTGTTTAAAACACCCACTTACAGAACCATGTCATTAGATGTTACCTGCAATATATAGTATTGGGATTTCCCCGCCCTTGTTTATTGGTTCCTAGTGAAGTTAGAAGAGAGGGAGCCTTTTTGTGAGACGTTAATGTACCAAGCCATGCGAACATTTTCTACATGCGTTCTTGCTAATGAGCTGCAGGTTACTTTGAGGTCAAGGTCCTCATTGAAACGAGAGTGCCTAAGTATGAAAAAAAAAAAATTTTTTTTTAAAGCACTGCTGCTATCCAAGCTCACGAGCTGTAAGGCAGCAGAACATCAAGAACTTCTTGTTATGCACAGTGATGCAAGACGAGCTTTAAAATAACATTCTGTTAAAAAAAATCTACTTTTATTTTTCAGTGTTTTTTTAAGTGCTGACAGCTATACAAGTGTCATGATCACTAACAATAATGTTTGAATACACTGATGACTCTTTATTATTAAACATTTCAGTAACAGTCATATGAAGATATGTACAGATAGTGTCACCTGACTTTTTCTCTGTGTGACCATGCATCTGTGTTCATTTAATTTACCACTAAGTGCTGCAGCTTGTCAGAAGAATAATGTTGAACGCATTATCATCATAAATGACTGGTGTGATGTTTTCCTATGCATTTACATGGTGCATTTATAGTGTATCATGTCATCAACCTACATAGCAGTCTAGCAATGTTTACTCAAACGCTATCTTTGCTTTATAAGGGCACTTCCAGTTACGCTTTTATGTTAATTATTCATTTGAGGAGGTTAATCCCGGGAGCTTGTGGAACAGTAACGAGAGACTAAGTTGTCACTTTTTTTACAGTTGATGGCATTTTGTATACGTTTGGAGAGAGGGATGGAGGAAAGCTTGGCCTGCCAAAAACTCTGTGCTGCAAGCGCTACAACAAACCGACAGAGGTATCGACAATCCCTGGAAAAATAGTCTCTGTCTCTTGCGGTGGGACACACACGATGGCACTCACAGGTAGGTTGCTTTGTGCCTTGCGTACCACATTCGTTCTCTCCTCTCAATCTGATGAGTGTGCATCGATAGCACCCATTTTCATGGGGTGTATCCATTGTCAATGGGGGCACAGTGGTATTTAGCATACTGGCAGGTCCGACATTGCCATGAATAGACGACCTTGAAAAGCTTATTTTACTATCCGTAGTGTTTGAAACAAAACAGTATTATGTATGCAGAATTGTATGTGATGCCCAGGTAGTAAATTTCTATCTGTTAGCTATAGTTATCTACATAATCTATGCTGTGTGCCTTTTCAGCACTATTTCTGCATGATTTGTGACATTCCCGTACTGCTGTGGGCAGCTCATAGTGTTACCTTACAAACAAGTACATGAAATTCTGTTACTATGCTGCAGTCGTTCTTGCAATTCAGATAATCATTTAAGTCCGTGCAGCCATTGCTAAAACAGATGCATGAATATAATTAGTTCTGTTTTGTCTGGTCATAGAAAGCACGCTCGTGAAGGAAGCATTGCTTAGATAGCACCATAAGGTCTTTTTCGTAATACTGCTCGCTTTGTTCTTCCCATCTAGCTGAGGGCAAAGTGTATGCCTTTGGTGACGGTCGGAATGGCCAGCTCGGGCTGGGGAACAAGACGTTGCAAAGCAACAAGCCGCAGCAAATCCCGTTCGTCGAAGGCATCAAGATTGCAAAAGTGGTCTGTGGAGAAAGCCACACTGCTTTCCTCTCGGGTAGGCCTCACTTTCGCAAGTCGTGCTTTCATTTTCGATACAGCGAACATTGCTGAGCAGACTTCAAGTCAGTTCGCATAGAGACTGCGAACAATCTGGCACATAATCACAATTTAATTAACCTCCAAAAGACACTTAAGGGAGGAGCAGTCAAGCAAATCAGTAAACTATTTTTTTTCAACACCAAGAAAGCCGTTCTTAGAACGTTGAAAAGAAGCTTGGTAAAATAGAAAAGAATGCAAAATCTATGGGTGGCATTGCTACCTTGAAATCTTCAGTGCCACCTTGCTGGGATATATGGATTTTGATGGCATCTGCTAGAGCCCAATTGATTTTTTTATTAGTAGAATGTACCATGTTGTATTTTAAGGAAGCCCAGTTGATTGTTTAGAAGTAAACAGACAGTGTTGTATTTTAAAAGAGCCTAATACTGAATCTGGTGAATACCAAAATTCTGAAGTCACAACTGTTTAAATGTATAAATATGATCTGAAATCCATAGAGCCTCAAGCAATATTTTGTCAGTATAAAATGACCAAGCGTTCTTGTTCGCTGCCGTTCAATGGAGACAAGACTTCATAAGGGGAAAGTAAGGACGTGCAGCAGGACTATTGTGTAATATTCAAGTGCACTGAAGAAAATTGATAAAATTAGACTCTTATGTCCTTACAACAATAACTCTCATTGTCTATATGTTGCTATCAGACATTGAATTTACTAAAATGTGATACTCTTATTTATTTGCTTGTCTAAAAAAAAATCATGTTTACGTCAAATAGGCTGTTGAGGTCACAGCAACAGCTGAATTTGTTTAGTGCGAAATGCCTGAAGTGATGTGCCAGCTGTTTATCTGAACATAGTGTGTAACCAAATGCAACACATGACACAAAGAACTGTGTGTCCATGAGATCACCTGTGTGTATCAAAGGGGCACTGACACAAAATTTTACTGCTGAAGTAGCCTGGGGGTCGATTTCTGTGGACAAGCATGGTACGTCATCTACCAGTGAATGTAGCTTGGAAGGTAAACGTAAATTAATATTGATGTTGCCATGCGTAATCAGGTGCTCCATACGTCATGCCATCAGCATTACCTTAGTTGACCTGCAGGGGACCCACAACCTCTCCCCCGTCACAACGGAGGCCGAGCTCAGAGCAGTGCTGCTAGAAATGAAAATGTCATTGCTGGCGTTGCCTTTTTGCTGCACTTGTGCTAGTAAACTTCTGGTGATACCAGCCTAGCAAAAATCTTCACTACCAGATGACGATGATAGTGCCAACGACGGCAATGCACGAGACATGTGGCAGGTGAAAGAATGCAAGCAGACATTGCAGATGGTGCTCTCGCAGTTCTGTGCGTTAACATGGTTGTATTTTTCACATGTTGCAAATGCTAGGTGGCACCAGCTGCACCCGGTGGCTTGTTGTTGTTGTCAGAGCTTTCCCAAACCCAACTGAAACTGGTCAGTCATAAGCAGACTGTAAATAATTATCTCTTGTGCACTGCAGCAATTAGTGCACCATGTTATGACTAACAGGCCCCCAGCTACATATTGCAGTGAAAGAACACCGGACCAAAATTAAAATTTTTGTGTCAGTGCCCTCTTAGTGCATCCAATATCAGACCCATCCTATCTCTGTTTTCTTTTTTTATTGCTTAAACATTTGTTTGGCATCAAAACTGTTTTATTCTATTTGCTTACTTCTGTTGTCATACAACCACTGTAGCACAAGCGAGCTTAATATGCTACATCATTCTTAACTACCACATTTTGACATCACGACTACTGTATAGTTCTATTTTGCTTTCTTTTAATCTACAATCTCTGCTTCTAATCCTCACCTCATCTGCTCTGTGCTTCTACATACAGCGTCAAGGACTTTGTGCCCCGCTGTAGAGATAGTTTTTGGTTGTGCTTTCAACTTTCTCACTTTTACTTTTTCAGACAAGAGGCAGCTCCTGACATGCGGAGACGCCCGCCATGGAAAGTTGGCACTTGTTACTAATGACGCTTCTGCAAACCAGTTTACCCCTGCCCTGGTTGAGGAGCTGCTTTCATACCAAGTCCAACAGGTGAGCCATCGAACATGCCAGCAATCCCGGGTGTTTACCATTAATCGCAGTAGAAACTCCCTCCACATCTTACTAAAGAGTCGAGAACCTGGAGGCTAAAAGAAGGAAGCACTTTTCATTAGCATCCCAGCTGTATGTCTCCTCCCATCCACCAGCTGGCTACTTCCCTGCTGGGATGTCTGTTGTGAACATGGAAATTCTTGTGCATAATAAGCGCACATTCTTGCTGAGTGCTGCATGGATGCTCTGGTCTTGGCAGTAAATGTCAAGCTATCATTATCTAATATTGGTCTCGTTTCATGCACAATCAATACTCGGTGCCTGCTAAGCACTGGCAGCGCCCATCTTGCTACTGTTGTCAAGTGCTTTGTAGTTAGGAGGGACCTGCTTTCCCTGCTCACTTAGTAGTTTCCCCGCCTGCTGTATCATGACATTGTGTTCCTGGGTATAGAAAACATCATGTAAGGAGTTCAGTCGCAATGCTAAATCTTGTTATTGATGTAATTGCCTCACTGTTTAGGCAAAACTGCTGCATTGTCTTAGTGGTACAGTCAAACTGGCACATATGGAACCCGGGGGAAAAAAGTGGCAGTTGGTTTGATATACCATATAATTCAATATATAACTAAGTGAGAATTCCCTTTTTCGGGCATGTGAGAAAAGCAACAGGTACCCTTTCACTTAGTTTATTAGGACGTTAGTGACATCCTTGAGAGCTCTGATTGATTGCGTTAATGTTTTTACATGTCGCCCATCATACTGATACTTGTAGTTAATCCGTGCATGTGTGATTAATTACATACGTGTGCAGCACTAAAGGTGCCATGTCTTGTGAAAGCTACTGACCCCTTCCTATTAGGATGCTTCACCACATGACACCATTGCAGAACGGCAGACCCTGCACATGCAGAACAGGCGAACAAATGAGAGGTGGCAGCACACAACAGACATGATGACGAAGAATTATCAGAAGAAGCCACATGATGGCAAGCGGTGGTTTTGTCCACGCTTCGCGTGGCACTCGCCTAAGCATACTGCTCGCTTGCCCAAATACGTGCGGAAAAACCCACTTCTGCCAGGAAAAAGCAACTCCTTGTTAGGGAAAGCCACATTCTTTGGTGTTTCGCACTGCCCGTTGTTTGATATATGAAGTCTGCTGGCTACTTTTTCAATGTAGCTGTTGGTTTTCCCATACAATGACGTTAAAGCAATGTCACGTTCTAAAATGGTTTGATATGAAGGATAATTAGATTATGCGAGTTCGATATAGTCAGGTCCCACTGCAGTAGTTTTTAAACCACGGTAGTAGTATTTGTAGTTGTAATTTACACAATGGACGCAGTAGACATGTTGCAGTTCAAGTTCACTGAGGAAGCTGCGATAAATTTCACAGTGTTAACATGCCCATTCACTATTGCTCAAAACACTTGCTTGTGGGTTGACTTTCTAAAGCTCTTGGCAGACTCTTGAGTCTGAGTCACAGGGAGGTCAGCTGAGTACATTTATTGCAAATTTGAGTCCAAGTGAGCCGGCTTGAGCGGGACTCTTATAGCGAGTCTTAGTCAAAGAGAGCTCGCAACTGGGTAGAATTTTATAGAATTTGATTCTGAGTGATCCCAAATGTGTACAAATCTGAGTCCGTAGCAGCAATATATTTTGTAAGCCCGCATGAGTTTTGTTTATTTTGCTCACCTAAGCCACTCACTGCACAATGTTCCATCCCATTTCTTGTTTCCTGCTAGGTTGCCTGTGGTGGCTGTCACACGCTGGTTCTCGTCATTCCCGGATCTGGCCAGGAAGTTAATGCGAACAATGACGTTGGTGCTATGGGTGACGTGAATGGGGCGCGTGCAAAAAGGCGTCATCGAAAGGTATGCCAAACCTTCTGCTCTCTGTTTAGGCAGCCTTATCAGCAGAGTCGTGTATTCTCTGCTCTCCGCCTCAGAGGAGTACCTAATACTTGGCTCATGCGTGTATGACGTCACTGTCTCCTGGCACTTGCAAATTACAGTAAAACCTCGCTATAACGAAATTGAAGGGGGAGCAGTAATTACTTCGTTATAACCATTAGTTCGTTATAACCAATATCAATTTCATCTATAGGAATTTCAAGGGGAATTGTAGTTACTTCGTTATATCGATAGTTCATTATATCTGGATTCATTATAACGAGGTTCTACTGTAGTGTACAACATGAAACGGTGTCTGAGGGCCCCTTTGAAGGGACACTAAAGTACAACAGTGAATCAGCTTAGCCTGATGACTGTTCTTTGAAAACTTTGTTGTCATTGATTTCGCTGCCGTAGGTTCACTATTAGAAGAGAAAATTAAGGTCAAAGTTTCGTTTTTGTATTTCACACCAAAACCTCAGCCTCTGAACATAAGCGTGACATCGCGGATTTCAAAGTCACTTTTGCTATTCTGACCACAATGGCTCAATGAAATTTTATGAAACTTGCTGGATTAGCTTTACTGGACTTTTTAAAACACTATGTAATACATTTTTACCAGTAAATTATAATGTGGGCCCTAGCGGGAGCCTCCGAAATCTATGACATCACAGCGAGTCAGTGCGGAAACCTTGCGGCAGCGGCTGAGCCACCTGCACCTTTTCTTTTTTCCCACTTTTTTTTTTAGCTTACTAAGCATATGTCATGGAAATAGCAGTGCTTTTGATGTCGTGCAAAGGCCGCCTACTAATATGAGAGAAATCCTTTTACTTTTGGTGTCCCTTTAAGGCTAGAATGATGCAGTGGCTAGGCAGATGTGGCTGAAAGCTATAAATCTTTGACGCTTTGTAGGTTAGTTTAAAGGAGTGTCATCATTGAACGTTTTCTAGACGGACAAATGTATGGCTATCAGCTTTTGTGTAATCAGTGTCAGTAAGTGCACATTAAAGAAAGGAAAAAATAAACATAACACACAGAACTATGACACATGTTTATTCCATGTTCAGGGAAGGAATATCTTCACACTTTTTACAGCGAAGCTGTATACCTCTACCAGCCAAAGAAATTTTCGTCGTGTGGTCAGCTTCAACAGAGAATGCCAGGCTAGAAAAAAGAAGGCAAGCCAGCATATTGCGGTGGAGAGGAGGAGAGGCCCCTTTCAGTGTAACTTGTGGTTGGCCTAGAGTGTTATCTTTAAGGATTGTGGTTCTCCTCATGTTGTGAAGCATAGAGACTGCTGTAGGAAGGGGCTTTCAACCATTCCTCCCCCCCCCCTACACAAACACACATGCACACGCACATGCACACAACAGCTCTTGGTCCCCTTATGTGCTTTCTATGTGCTTTCTTCATGGAACCCTGTTATAATAGTTATCCTTTATAACAATGTAATTTTCATGCCTCTTGAATATTGTTATAAGTGGGTTCCACTGTACTGCCTTTCTTCCTTCCTTTTTAAATGCCAATCTTTTTTTTAATTCAAGCATCACTCAGTGTTCCTTCTTTGTCGGTGCATATGCACCCGCCAGCTCCTGTGGATAAAGTGCTGTCAAATTTCTAAGCTCATTTTTTTATTGTTCTTTCTGTCTCCTCCTAGGCAGCACTAATTGAAAACGAACAAGACGAACCGGATGGATGCGAAGAAGGTCAGTGACCATCACAGTACAGTTGCTGTAACATTGCAGGAGTGTGTTAGAAAAACCTCTTGTGACCACTTTGATGTTGCACTGCTGAGCAAAGAGGTCACAGGTTCAATCATGGTCGCAAACGAACAGGACTGGAATGTGGAAGTGACTGTGTACCGTGCATTGCATGCACATCAAATGTAGTAATTTTTGACATAGTAATTTAGGTTATGTATAATTTTTATGGCAAATGTAATAAAATAGTAATGTTGTAGACTGAACCAAAATACAAGTAAAACACTAGTACTAGCAGAATCCAGCCATCTCAAATTCAGAATACCCCAAAATCCTGAGCAAGCTCCTCCCCCCTTTTTCTCTTTAGGGCGAGAGGTAATTCCGCAGACTTACAGCAGGGGCCCTTGCGAAAAAAAAAACGCAGAGCTGTCTTTTTTTTTTTTCTTTAATATCTGTGGATGAAGTGCATTAATGCTTTTATTCGAGATCATTACTCTTGAATACGTCAGAACGACTCCTCGGAGTTGGGTGTGCATTTGCGGGCCCGTGAGCCCGAGCAGCACTGAACAATAAATCCACGCTAGCAACTGATGCAGCGCATGGCCGTCCATCCGATTAGAGCAACCTAAAACTATTCTAGCTCACTCTTGTCTAATGAAAATGGCAACTCTCAAAGCCTATCGTGTCACAGCAATAGTCATGCCTGGCTGCGTACGTGACAAGTCGTGGCTGTAGTGCCGCCATTAGCGCACCTTGGCAAAAGTGTACCTAAAGAGCAAATTAATTTTTTTACTTGCATAGTTTATGATAATAAATTGTGCAACTTGAAAAATTGAAAAGGAAATTTGCCATGTGGCTTGGCGTTGATGCGCGCTGTGGTAAATGGGTTAGGGAAGAGAAGGGGGGCGCTTGCTCGGTCATTGGCACCAATTTCAAGTATCTCGATTAAGGGAGGGGAGCATTTGCACAAGTTAGAGCGATTGATCGGGATTTGATGGTACTTTTCAAACAATGAACAGCCATTTTCACAAGTGGTATTTAATGATATTTACATCCTGGCAGTCATCACATTAGCAAGTTTCTGACATTATGTGCACACTATGAAGTTTTTAAGCAGTTTTTTTGCATACACTGCATTCTTGAGAAAATGATAGTGATCACTGTAGAGTCAGTAAGGTCAGGTTTCGTGGTTGACATAATCTGCTCCATTACATAAATAATACTTATGCCTATACTAAACCAGTAACTATAAGAATTATTGCACTGTTGTTTCAATTTTATTGATTCATTATGTACAGTTGGCAATCTAATAAGATTTTATTTTATTTTAAAGTGAAATGATTTAGGATACCTATTTGTTTCATTATCTGAAAAGTTTTCAGTTGGTTTGCATGACCTTTCTCAAGTGCTAATCTTTATTTATTGCACTTTAATAGTTCTGCATTCCCAAAAAATAACTTAAATAAAGAGGTCCATGTTTCTGTGAGGTGAAACCATTGTTTGCCCTTCAGATTTGCATGTTACTGCAAGAGTACTAAGCGAGACAAGTCGGCAACCACGGAAGACACCGTTACTCGTGGAAGCGGAAACGGACACCAGTATCCGTCATGTTGACAGCGACGTCAGTGATGATGACACATCAGAAATGTCTGTGCTGAACAAGGTAAACATACTCTTGCAAAACGAGTGCCAATTTTTGTGAAGTAAATGGAGTGACTAGTTTTACTTATAACTCAATGTCGCAGTTTGTGTATACTATCTTCAGCCTGTAATATGGCAGTTCAGTTCGTTATAATGCAGCAGTGAGTAATTTTGACCAGATTTTCATGTCATCGATACTGGACCAGTTGGCCTGTTTTCGTTGGAAGTGAGGAGTGCTAGCCAAAAGTTACTGCTTGAGTCTTAGCCAAAGTCGGCACGGTATTCAATGCTGCCTTGTTACTTTCCTTCTTATGTTTCATTTGGTTTTTGTCACGAACACACTTAAAGCTTACCAAGCTTTCATGGACAGAGTAGCAGCCTGCCTGTGTTTCAGGCACGTCTTGGCATGATAGCGTTAAATAGCTCGTTTCGCAGAAATTCTGATGTCGGCGTTGTCGTCATTGGCTGTGAGTGAAAAATCAGCATTGTCCATGCGCGAAAATTCAAGGTAGATGCAAATAAACAAATAGGAAAAAAACCTTCAGTGACCGAGGAATCAAACCTGCGACTGCTCGCTCCGGGGCATGATGCGCTAGGCTCTCGGCTGTCCCGCATTTATCCCCCTGCCTTCATCTTGAGGTGTGTGCAGCTCTTACGCGAAACACGGACAAAGAAGACTCGCAGGACAGGTGTGTCCTCTTTGTCCGTGTTTCGTGTAGCACTGCATCGACCTCAAGATGAACCATTACCAACTAGCTCAAGTCTTAATTTTAATGGTGCCTTCTTCATCGGTGAGCTTTGATGGCATATCTATGTCAAATGGTGCAAGATGACAAGGGAGGGCACGCAGTAATGCAAGTAACTCGCACTTTCTACCAAGTCGTGTTATGACGGTTACGTGGCTAGGTGACTGAAGAGCATGGCAAGCGGGAGAGAGCGGGATAAGAATAGGGGCCAGGCATCATTATTGCATTCAACTCTTAAGGCGAAGCTTACGGGTCCCACAATTTTTTTGTAATAAGCCATGCTGGGCTTATTCAAGCTTGCTTTCATTTTGTTGATCGAGATTCGTGCCAACTACATTCAGGTTCGCAGCGACAAGCAAAGAAGTTTTGCTTGCTGGAATTTATCTGTCATGACCATTGCATTCCTATAACTCAAGCAGTCATGGTGAAAGCTGTGGCTCCCTGCTGGTATTTGATAGCCTGTCATTTAGTTGTCATGGAAACCATTAAATGCCCTTCTTATTGCTTTCTAGACACAGGTGATCAACCACATTGGATCTAAGGAGATATTGTCAGCCCTTGACCAAGATGAGAAGCCACCAGGGCTAAAGAAAGTGAGTGGCACATATCCTAAGGTTGCGGTAACAGGTAAA
The DNA here is from genome assembly GCA_013339685.2 of Hyalomma asiaticum. Lineage (NCBI taxonomy): Eukaryota > Metazoa > Arthropoda > Arachnida > Ixodida > Ixodidae > Hyalomma > Hyalomma asiaticum. Next base: position 100,647,255 of record CM023486.1, read on the forward strand.
CGTCGAAATTTGGCAAAATATATCTCTGTAATCACTTGCTTTTTAAATGGTTTCTTTATTACATGCAGTATTTGCTGTGAACTGTTCATCAACACAGTAGATTATTTTATTACTGATTTTCATTGCTCATACTTATAGGAGTCTGCAAAATCGCCGCAAGGAGCACTCCAGAATGGAGATAAGGCCAAACTGAATGGGCCCAAAGAGGAACAACCCATGGTAACCAAAGATTCTTGTTCTTTTCTGACAGTTCCGAGAACTTAAATGAGTGGAAAGTGAAATATAGAATAGACGTATTATGGCAAATGAATTCTGCAGAAACCCGCAAAGTGAAGCAACATTTATGAAAGGGAAAGTTCTGTATGAATTTCCTTGTAGCCTTCTGCTACAATCAGATGGACGTTAGTTTTCCCTTTCAAAAGACATATTAGTTTGCAAAAGTAAACTCTTTGTTTTGAGACATGTGCACAGGTTTGTCCTGGAATACTGGAAACTGGATTTCATTAGAAAATGGTCTAGCTCTCCTTTATGAAATTCTTAGCGCTCAGTTTTGGTAAGGTTGTAGTACTTCAAGTAGCACTTCAGTGCCTTCAGCGTTCTGCTGCTGCATGCAAAATTATGGTTTGGATTTCCAGGCACTGTAGCTGCTAGCTGAATTTTACAAAGACAGAATACCAAAATGTTCATGTTTAGATGCGCAGTAGATGTTAGGCGGTCTGTCAAAGTTAGCTAGAAGCCCTCTGTTTGTTTTCTATAGCAAAGGTATTCAAAGTCTTTAATACACCTTACCCTGCGTTTGAATTGTTGCAAAGGTGCTGCCTCCAAGATGCAATACCCATATGCTTTGTTTTTCCGAAGTGTTTTCCTACTCTGCTTTATGTCTACAAATTTTCTATAAGGTCAAAAGCAGCTTGTTTAATGTGACAAGAATTTCCCGATTTGGCATGTAGTTGCATCTGTGCCTTTTCTGAATGCTCATAGGCAAGCAACTCAACAACATGCATAGTGACGAAAGGGACAATTAGCGTCCACCCATTTGTAGCGCAAGGGTGCGAGGAAATCCATACGAATTTCTCAGAAATGAAAGCTTCATCTTGATGTGGGTGCAGCGCTACACAGATGGCAAATGATGCCATGCATGATTTGCCATGCATAATGATGTACAAAAAAAAAAAATTACTTGAGTCATGACTGTTAACAAATGAAAGAACGGAATCTACAAAACTGTGTGTGCCATTTCTTAAACTGATCTCAGGCTCTCGTTTGTGTTAAGGCGCTGTGTGCTGTGGCATTTTCTAGGTGCCTCTTCAAGAAACACCAAAGAAAACAGTTGCACTGGCCAGCCAACCCAAGACCGACAGTGAGAGTGAGGAAAGGCGTGACAAAGTTCGGTGGCTGCCAGCGCACAAAGACTCGCCGAAACATCGCAAGGAACTGGAGCGCATGGCTGAGAAGGCCATCGAAAAGTCCTCTGAGGACTGCTCAGACAAAGGTGAGATGTATGTTTTGCTTGTGTTAATGTGCTGGGCCATGTGTAAGCATTAATGTGCACAAGCCAGGTGTAAGCACAACCATCTGCAAGTGTACTGAGAATCAGATTTTTATGCAGTGTTTTTGGATTGCTATTAGTTTGTGAACATCCACCTAGTATGGCAAATTGATCCATTCCGTAAATTACGACGTTGGCAAAGGCATTTTGACATCAATCAATCAATCAATCAATCAATCAATTTATTTCCACCTTTCATCTACATGACAAAACATAATTTGTTGGCAAGAGAAAAAGTTGCTTCGTTGCTGCTATCTCATCACCTTGCAAACAACGAATAGGGAGTGAAATCCTCATTGCTAGCTGGTTAAAAGTATGTTGGCATTGGTCACATTGACAGCAAGGCCTGGTTCACAGAGCCATCAACTGCTCCATTATGTCAACACCATGATTTCCGTGCCTGTCACGATCCAGGATTTTCTCATTGGAACTCCTAAATAACGACATCCTGGTGGCAGCGACATATCATTAAAAAAATAATTAGAAAAAAAAAAGCTTCGACAAAGTGTTACACCATAATAGATGCCAACGCTGTGACAGTGGTGTCACAGAATGTACCTAGTATTAGTGGCTTTGTGGATTAGTGCCTCGCAGGCAAACCATTATGAATAATGGCTGACAACGAAGTGAAGTGCTGCTTTCCTTAGGTGTGGCATGTTAGCGAAATGGTAGTTTGTTTTACTTGTCACTCATGGTCTCTAATGTGCAGGAACGCCAACAAAGCGTGCAGGAAAGAAAAAGAAAGATACAGAAGCAGACAAGGAGGCCTCTAAAGGTACCTACTACAAATTATTTCTCGGCCTGCCAACAAGTATGGCTTTGGTCCGGTCATGTCTGACATTTTCATCCAGGATAGAGTTTTTCCGTGAGCTTGCTGCTTGTAGAAGGCAAACGAAAACTGATCAGTGCTGCAAGTTACACTACTGAAACCAATGTTTCAGATTATAGGGGTGAGAGTTCCTGTGTTTATAAAACTACGGGGCAGTGTTTTGAAACTGTAGCAGTTTGAAAAAGATACAACTGTAGGTACTTCACTGTATCAGAGAGACCAGATAATGCGATAATGCAGAAGTGCTTCAAGACAATGCTTCAGGGCCTATGAGTGATGGTGCCAAACAGCAATTGGCTTGATTTATTGCTGCCAAAACTGGCATGACATCTGTCTGTGCATGTGATAGTAGGTGCCACTGAGTATCAGTGCTGTTTTCTTGTTTCATTTGAGCTGCTGTCTAGTTGCAAAATGTTTTCCTTTTTACTGTTTATGACTGCTTTTATAGCACAGTGTTCTGGTGCATGTATGATCCTTTCTTCCATATAAACCATCCCCTTAATTGCAAGTTGCAACACACTTGGAAGAAAGTACTATGTACGACTGTGCATATCGTTCTACGCAAACAACCACACACCCAACAGCTTTCAGGTACTATTCACTAAAGCAACATGGCATAGTTGTTGGCAAATAGAATTTGTTCAGTTCGTGGTGCTTCAACTTCTGCACTTGATATTGGTATGCTCCTCCTCCAGCGCAGTACAATGAACATTTGTACTATATAAATGTTTGCTTCACGTGCAGCATTAGCCGAAAATGCAGCACATCGGCACCTCATAGTGAAGCTGCACTTAAAGGGATACCTTAAGCTTATCTTTTTCAGGCACTGCATTTACAATCATGCATAGTTCCGTGTACAATTATGCGCACAGTGTAAACACATCTTGTGCATTTTAAAACAAAGGTGCTAATGAAAGTAAAATTACTTTATACATGTTAAAGCAGTTTGACCGATGCACCAAAATTTGTTCAGCAGAATTCCTTGGGCCGGGAAAGACTATTCCAGTGTGGACATTTCCATGTTTGTGCAAGACTTATTTGGCAAGATTTCTCACTGGTGTCTGTTTTTGGTCATGCCAGAGACACAGCAAGACCATTTTCAGTTTATGAAGAATGTTATGTTAAGGACACCTGATTGATATCCTTCTCCTAGACAATAATTATGGTATTAAAACACTTTAGCATCACGCAAACTCTTAGAAAGTAAGACGTCTTGTGCATGATGAGACCATGAGACATAGTGTGTACTTTCGTCTGCAGCTTCATCGATAGTTTTTCTTGCTGGTTACGAGAAACTTATCGCTGAACATTTACTATTTCCAGATGGTAAAGGAGATGGCGATAAGAAAGATTCAAAGGTAAGGAGAATGGGGCGTTCTAAAGCGAAGTTAGTTTTCAGGATGAAAACTAAGACCCAAAAAGCATTTCTAAAAAAAAAATTCATTTTTGGCGTAAAAATCATCTCCGAGATAGTTCTGTACAACCAGCAGGTTGGAGCATAATCTCTTTCCAGCACCCACACATCTTCTTTTTTTTTTTTTTCCCACACTGCTGGTCTGACCTTATATACAGTAGAACCCCGCTGTTACGTTCCCGGCTGCTGCGTTTTCCCGGCTGTTACATCGTTCTTGGCCGGTCCCGGCATAGCTCCCATAGCATTCAATGCATTAGGAACCCCGCTGTTACGTCACAATGCGGGAACGTTCCCGCATGTTACGTCGCGAATCGGCATTCCAAGCGGCCAATGCCGACGGAAATATTGACTTTTCACGTAGCTTGACTTGGCTTGACTGTAGGATTAGCTGCACAATGGGCGACGCCAATTACGTTTCCAGCTTCCGCCATCTAAATTATGGCACAGCGATGCAAACTGTTGGTGACGGAATAGCGTACAGTGATTACGTTTTCATCGATGACGCCATTGTCACCTCCGAGGTTTTCTCTGTCGACGAAATCGTAGCCGAGTGTGCCGATGCGTGCATTGGGAGCGCTAGCACTGAAATAAAATTGTGTGCCAATCACCACTTCCCTCATTTTTCCATTTTTTCCCATTTCTTGGCTCTTACGTTTCCCGGCTCTTAAGTTTATATGTTACGGTCCCGTGAAAAACGTATCAGCGGGGTTCTATTGTATCTGTTAGTGCTCGCACCACTAGACATACCCACAGACTAAACATTAGTCCTTTCAGGACACATATGGACTGTTTTAAATTTTCTTTTTTTCACGCACAGTTGAAATTTGGAACAACTGGAATGGTTTGCTTCGTGCATTAGCTTATGAAGTGTTTGTTGAGAAACTACCTAACCACACCGCCTTTCAATCTGTTTTGTATAATCTTAGCATTTTCGTTTGTCTTTGTTTGCACCAACACCTGTAACCACACCTGATGAATGACTTTGTTGAGCACTTGTAGGCATATCATATTTTAATCTGGTTGTACAAGCTCAGCATTTTTTTCTTTTTGTTGTTGTTGCTGTTTGTACTAAAACTAGTGCACACTCCTGCTGTGTCTCGAAATCGAGACAGCAGTGCTTGTAAATAAAATAAATAAATAAATAAATAAATAAATAAATCTGATGTTTAAAAAGTGCAATTTTTGAGGCTAATGTAATTTTTCACCCTTCTCTAGTTTATCTCGACTAAATCCCCTCTTCAGTGACAAGGCATAATGCTGGACATAACTGCAACCGATTTCTATGGGATAGCCTGAAGTTGCATTTACATTGAAAGCGTGCTTGTCGTCCTGTATCTCTCGCAGTCGTCTACCTGTGTTGTCATGTGACCTGGACAAGTCTGCAGCTAGTGGACGACACCAGTCTGCCCTCGTTTATCAACATGTCATTTTGACAAAGGCGGCTTCTTCGCGCAGCACGCTTCACGCTTTTTGTTTTCCCCACGACCGCATCCGCTCCTTAACCTTTTTCCAAAGCAAGCAGCGAAATGGTTGCTTTTGCTTCAAGTGCAACAATCAAGCGCGTGGAAAGGACAACATCTGGTGTTGTCATCTATGTCCGGTGAATTCACATCTTCTGGCCTGTTGGTGGAGTGACTTCGTTTTTTGGCGTGTATTGTTTTGATTGTCTGTTTGCTGTTGTTTGTTCTTCTGTTTGACAGGTGGCAAGCAGCCCTGTTGTCTGCGTGAATGTTTTGTCGTCCCTCCGAGTGGTGTTCACTGAATAACTGCTGTGTTATTTGTTGCCTTGGAGTTTTGTTTCACTGTCTAGGGAGCCCTGAACAACATTTCTTTTCCCTGTGTTCACATGAATGTTACTTGTCAGCCCACAGCCTATACACATTATCTGAGTCAAGCATTTATGGATGTTGGAAAGGCTCATTCTATAAGGGCGGAGGCACTACTACTTCTTATTAAGTTAGTCAGGCCCTTTGTCACCTCTTACAGATTACAGATTATTGATAGTATATCCAGAAATATTTACTTATGCTTAAGCAAGATTGCTGGTATAGTCATTACATGTGCTGATTTGTATAAATATATAACATAACTGCAAATATAGTGGGATGAACACAAAGGACTTCAACCATGAAAAAGGTATATGTACAGTAGTGTATTACAGACGAAGCCCATGTGAACACTCGTCCCATCATGTTTAACACATGCAGTGTAGTGTGACAGGCTTGTCTGCTGAGAGGAACCATTGTAATGCAACATCTTTGCTGCGGGAGTTGTATGAGGTGGCATTCAATGCCTGTTGCACAAATAAGCAGGGTCCTGCTATTCGTGATTGGGCTCAGTTCACATGATCAGTATCGGAAAGGACTTATTCTCGCTTTATTACACAAAGCTTTAGTTGCTGCTCTACCTGATTTTGTGACCTGACCAACACCACTATGAAAAGACAAGTTTGAGATGCTGTAACTGCCCTGCAGTTAATCGTTGAGTTGCAAAGGTAATACGTATATTGGCCTGATAATCCATGGCCAGTATGTTAAGGTGTGGGGCACCTTGTAACTCAGGCGTGTGTGGTCTCTGCTCATTTTAACGTATGCCTGCTAGCTCAAGTGATTGACTGTCCTGTTAGGCCCGAGCTAAATTTAATGTCTTCTTTTGATGTGATGAAACAGTCTATTAGAAAATCTTGAGCTTTTCAGTAGTAGGGTGGCACTGATTGCCTGGAACTTTGCAGATCTGTAATGGTACATTTTGGCTGTGACCAGAAGTCGAGCCATTGAACTACTTGGTGTCGGTATTATTGGTTAATCAGGGAACAAATGTGTATGCATCAGGCTTGTTAATATAAACTAGATATGTGCCTTCGCCTACATACGATGAGTTTTTTTTCCCATATTGCCGCTTTTCTCACAGCATGGAAGATATATCACACTTTAATATATGTTAATGTCTTTATTAACTATTTAATTAGTTAATATGCTGTGCTTCGGTGCTGCTACAACCCCTGAAACATTTTGTGTATTTCATGCTTCCTGAATTTCGTGACCACTGTCATAGTCAACTGTCGCTTTCATCATTGACTGTAGATGCCAATGAGGAGCATGGAACATCTTCACGAATTATTTCATTTTCATTTTTCATTGATACGCTTAATGCACTGCGAACTCGGTTGAGGCCGGAAGCCCAAATTACATCTGAGCGACCGAGAATGGCGGTCTCGCAAGGGTTGTTCAGGGCTGCTTGAGATGCAATGTGTCGCTGGTTCGTTTGACATACACCTCGGGTAGCTTTGCACAGTGCACTCATATTGTACTTTCTGCGTCTACATTTGTTCTCACTGAAAGACACACGGACTAAAGGGTGGTGGAGAATGTGGGGAAGAGTGCAATCTTTAACAGCTTTTCAAGTGTCGGATACGTACCGTGCGCTTTTTTGATGGCTTTATTTCTAACGCACTACATCGCAGCATAGCGGTCGACAAGATTGCAACATTTCTTCATGTGGCAATGATGCTCACGTGTTGCAGTGTTGTCAGGAACAAAGCAGATTCTGGAGCTTAGTGCCACTTGCCTTCTGTGTTTTTGTACATGGCAGAGCACGTACACCACTTTACTGATATACAGGTAACAAGGATTTAGGTCAAAGGCATCCAAACCTTTTGACCCTGAGGAACCCTCGTGAACTTTCAAAATGGCCAGGAATCTGTGTGCATTTGCACCCAAATACACACACAACAGTGATACGGTGCACATCCAGTCAACAGCCTCTCCACCACACCTAGTGGAGAGTGCACATACCGGTGTAAATGGTGCATTGCTCGCTTGTGCATTGTGTCCACTGCGCTATCATAGTTGTGTCTGTACACGAGAGAGAGTTAGTAGGTTGCTGTGGGAATGGGATTGCTTGCATGTTCTCAGCCAGAACCAAGTCTGAAAACCTGTTGACTAGACGCTAGTGCAATAAGGACATGTGAATGAAATGATTTCCACATTACAGTAGGAAGGTTGTACTGTCTAATAGGCATGCATCCTAACTGACTGTAGTTATCCTGGCAAGACATATGCGCCTGCATTGGGAATGCATACACCTAAAGGCAGGGAGCGCTCTGTAGTAACAGCTCTTCGAAGCACGATGAAGGCCTTGTCATTGATAGTTACACTGCTTCTTGAACAAATATTTTGGGTCTGTTGGCAGCTGTTCTCAGAATGTGGGATGTCACTGAAGCTTCCTATGTTATACTCACAAGTATGTTTTCGTGTATCGATTGCAGTGCACATGATTTTCTTTATTGCAAGTGCAAAGCATAGCATTTACAGTTGAACTTATTTTGTTGGCTCCTCTTGCAATTGCCAGCCACGAAGGGGGGGCTCCATTTTTCGAGGCATAGCCACAGCGCCCTCCAAGTTATAAAGTTAGCTAATGAATGCCGTATGTATTGTGGCACTAGTTCAGCTTATGCTACAAAAAACTGCCTTGCCTTTGTAATGCCTGCCTCCTGCATCTTAGATGCAATGGTAAAAGAAATCTCAGGAGAACCATTTTCTATTTTTACAGTTCTACAAGAGCTAAGTGCTTGGCAAAAGCGCCGCAAGCGGAGTGCCTGTTGCCCCTTTTTTAGCACCACGTGACTTTTAGAAGGTTGCTGTGCCAGTACTGAAGGGAATGTGCATGGAATCTTTAAGCACGTTCATGAGGCTCCTTTTTTTTTAAGTAGTACTACACATGATCTCCCGCTATGACGCATGCATTGGAAAGGAGTAAAGACTTAGTTAACTAACACTGCTATATTTTGTTTGTTCTTCTGTGCTATTTCATTGTGTACAATATGTCAAACTTCGTTACGATGAATTGGTATTTATATAATTGGTATTTATATTATATAAAACTTTCATTGCAATCATTTATTATCCACTGATATTTGAGAGAAAATTTTATTTACCTTTTCTGTATAGGTACACTATCATTCGTTATATCCACATTATGTCTGTTCAACAGCAGCTCCAGGTGAAGCCTGACATGAAACAACCTTGGTTTTGTCTGGTGCTTCAGGATATTGCTTATATGGAAGAAAATCTTCATTTATCTACATCTATCAATAACTTATCTGTATTCACTACATTGATATTCAATTGTAGTGATAACTTAGGCATGTGGTAAACTCTTGCATTTATTAAGTCTACATTTTCTTTGGCCAATGAGTGACTTTTGTCATTAGTATGCCCTCCATTAGAATGTGTGTGATGAAAGCCCGACACCAAGCTGTGTTATTTGGCCTTCAGTCTACACCTTCGAACTCATTAATGGACCAGGTCTTTTAAACAGTGGCCTGTATACTTCTGGCAAAAGAGGAATTCTGGCAAAGAGGACAAAATCGCAGTTTAATCCATGCTAAACAAAATATCTTGTGTGTGTTGGCTGCTGAACATGGTAACTGCTATTGTCCTCGTAAAGGTGCACTGCTTCACCTATACGATATGATGATGCTACCATTCTGTACTTTTGCGATAGTGCAGCAGGGTGCGATTAGTTGGGGTGGGGTGGGAGGAGAGTACGAGTGTATGCTTGTAGATTACTACAATGCACAGTGACTGCAATTTATTGCTCAGTTCTGTGACACTTATCGCGGTGTCTTTGTAGTTTGCTGGGGTATTGGAAAAACAGTTCACAGTGTTATCTGCTTCAAATGAGCAACTGTGATTGTAGACAATGAAGAATTTGGTATACGAGGAGGCCATGGTGCAAAAATTAGGAAGGATTCCGTGCTGTGTGGCTTTCAGTACTGTAGTTCTTGTGGTATACCTTAGGTGTTCTTGCGAACTTCAGCAGCTGATAATCAAGAAGCAAGCAATCAGCGCAGGCAATGTTTTTGGATGTTTGAACCACACACGGACCACAACTTTCCCACTTTGCACTTCAGTGTTGGAGTTTTGACTAGTCCCTTAATGCTGCAATGGATCAACTTCCTTTAATTGTTCTGCTTGTTTGGCCATGTTTTTGTCTTTCACAGGTAATGATGGCACGTGAATTTGCTTATTATACCAAATTCCTTGCATTATCACCTAATACTAACAGCACGTGATGCAATTGCGTGAATAACATCGACGTCAATTACGTGGGTTGCCCCATGTCTGCTGATCTGAGTTTTAGCTTTACCATGACTAGGTCAGCATCGTGCATCTTATAAGAAAGCTGATTCAACAATTTTGAGAAGGGCTGCTTGTAAAGCCTACAGTAAGTGCAACTTGCCAAGTTATGGTAGCACTTTATTGCACCTTGCTGGTGAACTGCTCACCTTTCCTTCATATTTTAAACTCTCGCGCTCGCTAACTTGCGTAGCTTTTTGGACATACCAGTGGCAGATTGCATGCCGGACGTATTTTGTCGCATACTTGCAACAGTCAAGGTAGCTTTAAAGCAGTCCTTTGGCCGTACTATATGTAAGAGGAAGCGTCGTACAATGCGAAATATATGATCTGCACTATTTTTATACACACACGTTTGGCAAGGCCTTGACCCGAACGTCAACTGCGTTGATGGACCAAACTTCCTTCTTTTCTTCTCACTGCTGTTCGAAATTTCCTCGAAAGTTCCCTTTCTCCACTCTCCAATTTTCCCGCGTGTCGCACACAGGAGATGTTCTAATGAAAGTGATGGAAGTGTTTGCTCTTTAATGTTTATGGAGCTCTCACCTTTAGGTGTTTGGCTTGTGGCTTGCGTAGAACTTGCATCGTACTGCACTTTGGATGTCAATAGGTGATTAGATGAAGTGTACAGGGCCACCTTTCACTGCTGGTATTCCTTGTAATCATCTCTGTCCGTGCTCGCACAACTGGCTGCTATAGAAGGCCCCCCCGATGTATATGATTTGTTGTGTATGTTTACAATATATATTTACTTGTAGTAGGCGACCTGCTGTGCCGTCTGCTGCATACTGTTACGAAAAATCTGCAGTCTGTGTGTGGGTGTACACGTCACTCTGCCAAGCACTGCCTCTCGGTGTTCGGACTTGGTCCTTGTGGTATAGTCTTTCATTACAATCATAGAAATAACGTTGCTGCTCTTTTAGTGGTGTATTAAATCACTGATACAATCTCTAAAATTTTAAGAAAAGCTCGTGACATCTATGCCTTTATTTTTACCATGCTTAACAAGCTTGTTTCACGGGAGTATGGAAAGCTAAGTTTGTGGCGAGCTGTTTGCTTTGCAGACAAGTCGCTTCACACTCTCAGGCAGTCGTAACACATTTAGTGGGTTCTCACAAATTGAAAACTACTGCTCAATGGGATCTTGGCAAGCTGGTTAGCGGAAATCATTAAGAGCAAAACTTCTTTCCATTGCATTACCAAATCAATATTGCATAAATGATGCCATAAGGAGTAAAGAACATGTACTGTACTTAAACTCGAAGCTTGATGTAGACGTGCAGGATTTGCTTAAGAATTGCAGCACATTGCCGATTCTCAAGGACTATTCTTTTGTTCATTGTATCCATTATAACAATCTTGAAGAACATAAATTGCTCTTGAAAGCCACACGTAAAAACAACTTGCCACTGCAAAGCAAACAGCATCGCTTCATTTGCCCACAGCTTTCCAAATTCGGGAGCCGCATTCTTTAGTTGCCCGCCTCTAAGGCTGATGGCCCTAGTTCTCTGCCTTAGACACTGCTGTGCCTCGCGCTGGTGCCTCTTGGTATACTGTGTCTGCAAAGTTGGAAGCTGCCAATTGCTCATATTTTTAAATGCGGAGGTGTGGGGTGTTGATAGCCCGTGTTTTCAAGCAGACGGGTCAGCCTCGATGGGTGCATTGTCACAGATTGGTCAGTTATCTTGGTAGCAATCAATGCGCAACTTCATTTACAATCTTTGTAGTCAGCTGGTAACTACTGGGGAAGCCAGTTTGTCTAGTTATTTCATTTGGAACTTGGGTGTTGGGTGTTGTTAGGGCAACCTACAGAATTGTCTTGTTTTATAACGTCCATGCAAGACTAATTGAACTATGCTGAGAACTTGGCAATGAAGTTGCCAAGTTCAAGCAGTCCTTAGTCATTATGACAACTTTGCTTTCTGGGAATCTCGGTAGCTCATATAGCAACAGAAATGGCTGGCAAATTGCCCTATCACGACACTTCTCTGAACTTCAGCCAAGTTCACCGTCTCACTCTCATTGTATGAAAGACCAAGAGTTATTTACACTACCCACCATATGTTGGCCCCGCCACAGTGGTCTAGTGGCTATGGTACTCGGCTGCAGATCCGAGGGTCGCGGGATCGAATCCCGGCCGCGGCGGCTGCATTTCGATGGAGGCGAAATGTTGAGGCCCGTGTGCTGTGCGATGTCAGTGCACGTTAAAGAACCCCAGGTGGTCGAAATTTCCGGAGCCCTTCACTATGGGGTCTCTCATAATCAGAGCTGGTTTTGGGACGTTAAACCCCACATAACAACATAACAACATATGTTGCTACCCTTAACATACTGAAAAGCTTAATAGTGAGCCACATGAGTGCACTAAAGCACACAATATTGAAAGGCAATGTTGTTTAGGAAATTTGATGTTATATTTCATTTTTGTACTCTGATATGACTGCTTATTTACCACTGTGGGAAAAGTGTCAGCTTAAAGCTTTAGTTCATTTGAGTCAGTTTTACGGTTAAGTACACAAAATGCACATAGACAAAACACACATAAACACATACAATATTTCAAAATAAGTTGTCATACTGATGACTTTTCACTGATTGTGGAATATCTTACGTTATGACCTGGCAAGAATGTCTAAAAATCTTTTATGTTTGGTCTTTTTAATAAAACAAAGCCTAGTACAAAGACTCTATGCTTTGTGTTTAAGCCAACTGCACCTCATCCTAAAAGACAACTTTCTGTTTTGAGCACATTAACCTGGAGGTTGCTATTGGTCACTTGTTTCACATATTTGTCTATTTTACAGCTTATAATTGATGCTAACTAGATAATGCTTATTGCATGTACAATGAAGCCATTCTGTGACAATGACCTCACCGTGGGCTCCAATCACAATCTTGAAAGTGATGCTCTGTGCTGTAATCACACTATGCAGGTATCAGGAGTGTAGATCTGATATATTTGCCAGCTAGATGCCTTCGCAATTGCTAAAGCAACGCATGCCAATTGCATTCAAGAGCTTGATTCGAATCAACGAGATATCTTCTATACAGGCTGCCTGAAATGTATGCTGTTGTAATGTTGAAAGCTGTGTATGAATAAATATTTTACAAAGGCAAATGTGCAAGGTTTCTATGACTCCTATGTCAACATATGCAAGATACTGCTGCTGCATTGCTTCAGACACAATGCACAGCATTATGTGCACATGCAATACATGCCTGCCTGCCATCAGTGAAACATGCCAATATTAGTCACCACAATCTTACATGTGCGACATCTTGTAGTTGACATTGGACGACTTCAGTGGTTGCATTTGACAAACAACTTCAGTAGCGTCACATAATAGGAATATGCTTGTTCCTTCAATAAAACATAATTACTTTGTTAAATTGCTTGAAGCTTCGCACGAGCACCCTCAAATGTTTGAGGTCCTGGAGAACGTTTGGTGGGGGAACCATAATGCTGTACTGCTCAAGCAGTCATGAGTATCAAGTAGAGCACCATGCATCAATAAGTTATAGTAAGTTACTTGATAGAAGTGGGTACAATTGTGCTTTCTTTAAACAGTGTTTTGGACTGATCAATTACATCTCGTAAATTCTATTGTTCATTCCTGAATTTTGTGCTGAAACTCTGGCCTTATGATGTAATAAGGCCCATTTCTTCTATTTGCATTCTCACCAAATTTGCTCAATTCTTCTCAAACACGCTATAATTATACAGGCCTTAGCAGGCTCCACCAAAGACCTGTAAATGCGAGAACCTTGAAACGACGTCGCCACTTACCTTGCCCCCCCCCCCCCCTTTTTTTTTTTGCATTTTCTAGCCTACCAAGCATCTCCTTGTAAGAGTGGTGCTTTTGGTATTGTGAGAGGGTAAGTTACTAATATGAGGAATATCATTTTTCACTCCAGTGTCCCGTAACGGCTACTGTAAAATTTGTAGCTTGTGCAATAAAATAACCTGTAGCCAGAAGGATTATTCCTCTGCCATTACCCAATTCTAAAGGTTGAAATATGTATTAAATTAGCTAGCCACTAGTGATTATTGCATACAGCTTTCCAGAATCCTTATGGCAGTCACTCCCACAAACTGCTTAAAAGTACACTAAACATTTGCTTTGTCACGAAATTTCTAGGGTTTTATGGCCCAAAACAACGATATGATTATGAAGCACATTGTAACAGAAGGCTTCAGATGAACTTTGGCCCTCTAGGGTTCTCTAGTGATTTTTTGAGGTCAACAGATCTCAATGAAATTCACTGGGTACATTCCTTAGTGCATTTCCATTCATTGAAGGTTACAGGCCTGAGAGATGTAAACATTGCTTGGGAATCAATTTTCACTGCTTACCTCAAACCGCTCACTTGGCCTCCCACAATTATTGGCCACATCGTGCGTTGCTGTCATTGTAGGCAAGGCAATGGAAGTGATCGAAGCACATGGAGACCATACCATAGCCTTTGAGATGCACACACACCGCGTGCCGGTGCATGCAATTCTCAAAGGCAATGTTCATTTCTAAGTGCTTCGCGACTTTAGTGCCAGGGAAGTGTGCATGCATGGTCGTACTGTGCAAAAGGCAGATTGACTCATTCGACATCATGTGAGGACAGCACTGCTCATTTGGAGTTTGGTTTTTGGCCTTTGCTGAGCATTCCTATTATCGGGAGCTCGACCAGAGCATCTCAGGAACTTAGAATCGCCATTACCTTGACATGGTCAAAAAATCACCAGAGTTGGCCTTCAATTAAAGAGCCCTGATAATATAGTGATAACACACAGTACATGTGCCTCTAGCATTTTCGTCTCCATTGAAAATCTGACCACCACAGCTGGGACCGAACCTGTGTCATCTGGGCCAGCAGCCAAGCACAACCGTACCGTCTCCAACAAGCTCGCTTACAATGAGAATGCTTATTGCACAGGTCATCACACGACCGTTTGTTGAATGCACTAAGGGAACGGACTGACTGCTTCATGCATAGAAAAAAAACTGTTGCTTGAGTTGTCTTCTATGCACCAATTAGATGAGGCTGGTAGAGTCACAAACGACCACTACAGGACTCTGCAAGTAATACACAGGCTTATTATGTCCGCTTCTTTTTATCGCTTTCCTCAATCACGTAGTTTAAAAGGTCTCGTAATGAAGAAAATTCTGTCCGTCCTTGTGGCTCATTCTTTGGTATTCGTGGAAGAACTGAGCCAACTTTCAATCTGAATTCTTGCAGCTGGAAAGATCACACAAAGAATGGCATTCAGTGGCGTTAAAAACCTTTTACAGAGATACAGTTGTAAGCATACCGCACACAGCTCAAGCAGTACAAGTCACCTGAACCTTTGCCAAGCATGTCTTAGCACTAGGTTTCCGAGCAAAGCAATAGTTTCCGAGAAAAGCAATAGTACAGTAGCTGGTCAGTTCGCCATACTGGGCCAAACACTTGTGTCAGTAGGGCACCTGTAGCTCCGTTTCTGCTAGTCTGAGTCTATTCCAGGCATGCATACAAAAATACATGGCTGAGGAGAAGAGAACAAACCCAGTTAATCACAGTTTGACGGTGTTCCCTTCTCTCATGTATACGTTGGTACTACAAAATGCAAAAACCAGAAACTGCACAGACTAATAATATTGAATGAAAAGTTTTAAAAAACACAACAGTCAAGAACATACAGTGCACCGTAAAATGAACAATGCAACAAATACAATATAATCACAGGATACATTCAATAAAGTTACACACATAAAAAAAAACAGTGGAGGGGCAACGAAAAATTAAATACTATGCTCCGAAGGGAATTGTAATAAATTTCATGTATAGTGGTTTGAGATCGGGCAAACTTATTTAGCAGAGAAGGCAAGGTATAACTTGGAGCTTGTAAGCCGTAGTTGTATGTGAGTGAGGTACAGACCAATACTCATGGTGTAGTGTACGGTAGTACTGCATGTTGGTGTGGAGGTGAGTTACTTCAGATGGGAGTAATATGCCGTGTCCAATGTGTGATTTGTATAGCTGTAAAGTACGATAGTGGTACTTGTTTGGTAACTGCATGATGCGATCGGCTGTAAACAGTGGTTCGTAGTGCGCTCTGTAAGGAACACCAGTTAAATTGCTCTAAATGCATTATTCTGCATTATAAACAGCTTACTGGTATTTAACCATGTTGTGCTGTCCCACACCAAAACACAGTATTTTAAATGCGATTCAAACAGTGCGTAGTACAAAGTAAGGTTTGATTTTACTGGCAATAAACGCAGAAATTTATCTTAGAGTGCCAGTGATACAGGCAAGCTTACCCTCCAGATTCTCTGTGCGAGCATCCCGGACCATGAATTCATTGAAATACACTCCTTGCATTTTAAGTGTTTATGATTTCTATGGCAGTTCCTCCTAAGTTAAATAAAAAGAAGTGCTGACAGAAAGAGCTTGATCTTTTGCTCTAAAAAAATGTAGTTTAGTTTCAATGGAGTTAATAAGGACGGAATTTTTAAGTGACCAAGAGTGCAACTTATTTCTTGTCCTGCTTGACTAAATAGTTCACAATGGTCCCTGGCAAAAATATGCCCATGTCATCTGCGTATATAATATACTGAATACCAGAGTCTTATTTCTATCAAATAATCGATATAGATAATGAAGAGCAAAGGAGTAACCTCGCGGAACACCACGTTTGATCGTATTACACGACAAGTGATCGTCATCAACTGCCACACACTGAATACAATCACGCAACTGCATATTAGATCCAAGGAAATACCTTGCACACCATATGCTGGAAGCTTTAATAGTGCGTTTTGTGGTTAATTTGTCAAACGCCTCACGTTTGACAGAATGGTCACAAGCATTGTGCCTCAAACTGGCCATCAGTACACGGATACCAATTTCTCTGCATTGCAGCACCGGTTGCACACTCGATAGAAGTGTGGGGTATATGCTCTCTATGCACTGATCTAACTTTATATTTAAAAGAATACACTTATCTGGTTACCGTGCAATGCGTTGACGTGCAATTTCCAACTCAAGCATCAGGAGTGAAAAACGATACCAATAATAAAAACGTGTATGCACAAACGGCAACGTTGTCGTAAACGCGGACTCACATTAGAAACTCCCATTGCCTTCCATGCCAGGAAACAAAACAGAGAAAACCCAGTTATGGAATAAAGCGTTCCTCTTCCAAGCGCTCTCAGCGCAAGCTTAGACCCGCTTTCGTGGAGCTTTTGCGATGCAGTCAAGCCCTGTAGATGGAAACATGGATCTGGTAAACATGCGTAACGTAATCTGTCGTAACGAAACGGCGACAGTGCAACTAAAATGTTGGCACAGCCCACCTCAGCAAAATTCTCGGGGTCGCGCTTCTTCGCCTGCGCCAGGGTCATGCCGAACCCGAATAGTGCCGCAGCGCCGGCGACGCCAACAAGAAACGCCGCTTCTGAAACCACAGACAGACAGACAATGAACTTTAATATTCTGAAACCACAAAGGCACAAATTTGTAGCCGCCCGTCCACACAAACACGAGGTTACGAATTTTAATTTAGACCTAAGCTGGTAAGAGCGGGCTACCGACGTGGGCAAACTGCTACCTGCATATTTATTTCCTTTGCTGTTACTACAGTCATCGGTTCTCTCATCAGGCTCCGAATTCTGATCCATCAGCAGCTATCCGAAACAAACAAGAAGTTTCTACTACACGTGCCCCCACGCCGATTTGTTTTGTTTTGTAAAGGCCTGGCAGCCACATCAATTTTGACACGAGGCTGGGCTGCGGCAGCACTGTTAAACAATATTAAGCACAAACCATTGTTTATTGACAGATAGACAAAATAAAAAAATTGTAAACAACGCGTTTTCGTGAGAAGAATCTTCGTAACATTTTTCTGATTTGGGGTGATCCTTTTCAATCATTCATATGTATACATTTTAACAGCGCGCTCTTGCGTTGTGGTTTCTTTCCTTTGGGCAAAACTGCCGTGGCTGCCGTTGGTGTTGCTTGTGCTTGCGCTTTTGACGTGAATTTGCCGACTTGCTTGTGGTGCGGCCGACTCGAAGTTACCCTGTGCGAAACCTCCGTTGTCCTAGCCGCTAGTATTTCTTCGCCATGTAGGCAATTCTTTCACCGGACCACCCTCGGCAATGTCCCATCAACCGTTCTTGCTGCTCTCCGACCGTCGTGACCGTATCTCGTTGTGTGACCCCTTTGCCGTGTGATGTGTGGATGGACGGTGTTTTCGTCGAGGTTACGCGTCTCCTTAAGCCTAGCCCGTGCTCCGAGCCACCTCTACGGTCTCATGAGCGCTTATTTCTGCTCGGCAGAGCACTAGGGGATCGCCGACTGGGACGCGAAGACTCGAGGGCACCCGGCCGCGCAGCCGCCAACCCATGGTAGGAGAGACCGCTTACTCTAAAGTTTCTACTGCACTACCGTCCGGCGTGCCTGCCTTCGAGGACGGACGCCGAAAAGGTAACATGCCGCAAGTCGTCAAGAAATGGCAAGTCTTCCCAGGAAGAAACAAGTTCTACTGCGATGGCAGGCTCATGATGGCGAGACAGACGGGTGTGTTCTACGTCACCGTCGTGCTGATCGTCGGGACATGCACGCTGTTTTTTGTGTGCGAGTGAGTATGAGTTCCCAAAACAGCCACCGCCGCCTGGCACCCGTCGGCCTGTCGGCCGATCTGCACTTCGTTGCATCTTCTCCGCGAACCAGTCGTGTGTGTCGACAGGTGTACGCAATTAGTGGGCGGACGTCAGTACTGCTAGGCCAACGACATTGCCAGTACCGCGCTATCGTATTCGAAGGCACTACTTTGTATCTGGCGAACCTGTCCTTCCAGTTTGTTCCCGCCGCTTTGCACCTTCCGTAATTGTGTTTAGCGGTCACCCGCTCACGTCCGCAAGCAGCCCATATAATTGGGCTTATGTCACAGCAGCGGCAGAATTACTTCGGCGGAGCTGTACTTGTGATCCTCCGGTTTATCTTTTTACAATCGAACGCTGCTCGTGCGCCAAGTGGTTGGGTTCGTGGCCCTCGGATCAACTTTCCGATATCATAACGTGTCTTCGCTATTATTACAAAAGTGTGTAACGCCCCTCGAGTGATTAAGTCACGTTTGACAGATGTGCGCAGACCACTTTCTTCTCTCTTTATTATAGTTAAAGCACGAAATATTCATAGGTTACGGGACATTCATCGGTACATGGCGTTCATAAGAACAATCTGCTAGGAACTGTTGGTTGACCTTATTTCTTAGCGATGTGAAAAATACATTTGCTTATCTTGCTTATGTGTCACCTGTGCATGTGTCCTCTGCCAGCTCATTTTCTGCAGGTGTAATGGCCATCGTGACCATGTTACCAGCAAAAAGTATCAGCTATATAAGCTATAGTTATTCTGAGCAGAGAAGTAACGCCGTTGCACTTACAAGTTCTCACTGAATTTGTTGCAGTTACTACACACACACATTTTTCCATCACTTTCAGGACCAGAATTAATGTGTCATAAACACATTTTGTATAGATTTGTGGCAAATGTAAGCATCATCCACTACTGTTCTCTTCTTTCCTTTCATTGCTAAAACATGATTATTTGTTGTACACGACTATACGTCTTTCAGTGGTTAACTCAGTATCATTGCTGTTACTGTGCAAAAAGTGGCAGTGCTACAGTTGCAAGTTTCCCAACCAAAAAATTAATGTCAGATTTGGAAGTTACTTGAAAAGTCTCTGGTTAGCACTAAGGTCTTACTTCACAAGTCTATGTTACAGTTCATTAGCAGTGTACTTGCATTTTTGTAGTAGTGGCACTGACATTTAAAGGTTGTGCCTATTGATGTGCAAATAGTAGTTTTTCAGACCAAATTGAATACAACTCGAATATGGGAAGGAGTGAATTGAGTCATGTCGAATTCGTTTTGAATATTTCTGGAATATTGAATAGCTGTTCTTACAATGAATATAAATTGATGTTAATGTTCTCTAGCATGAAAAGCACCAGTGCAGCATCTGGAGGAAGTAAGCAGACTCTACATATACACAACTGTTTAGAAAGTGCAAATGATTGCTGTATGTCTGGTTAAGTCGCACTCCCTCAGCACAATGGCTGGCTGTGCTGATGTTTTCTGATGTTTTATGCCTATAATATCAATATTAAAATAGTGTAAAAACACACTGCAGGATAAAGGAAGGACACAGGACGCTGTTTTTGCACTGTTTTAATATAAATCATAACCAACTCGCCAAACTGCCAGTTTGTCTGCCTATAGTACTTGAGATGGTGAAATTTATCATACTTTTGTGCCAATTTTGTGTTTCTTTCAGTGCGGTCAACACATTGAAAGAATTTCAAAACTATTAGAAAAATATTCGAGTTTGTAATAAAGCCTACTCAATTAAAACATTGAACAGAACAGGATGCGATGCAATTTGGTACTAAAAATTTTGAATATTTGCACACCTTTATTAGATGCACCAAATGTTTTTTTTCTTTTTTCCTTTTTCTCCGCTATGGCATCTCTCATAATCATAGCTGGTTTTGGGACATTAAGCCCCACAAATCAATCTTTCCTCCTTTTTTACAATGAGCTGTCTTGTTTATTGTATTATTCAATGCTTCTTGTATGTGCAGTTGCCCCTACCTGGCTCGTGAGATAAGCCCCGCCATCCCAGCAGTGGCAGCAGTTTTGTTCCTGTTTGTGATGTCGGCATTGTTTAGAACTAGTTTCAGTGATCCTGGTGTCATTCCTAGGGCCAGTCCTGAAGAAGCAGCGGACATAGAAAAACAAATAGGTGAGGCACAGTTGCCTTACTCTTGCTTTGCACATTATGTAAAATTCATAGCAAGCGCCGCCACTAAGTTGGCAATAATAAACAGGATAGAGGCGGGGTTGCTTGCTTGGACTTGCAACAAAATTCAAGATAACTGTAGGAGCACATGAAAAAACGTATCAATAAGGGGAGGGGAGGGTGTCATAGCAGTGCATGGGGGAATCAAAAGCTTTATTGGAGCAATGTGCCAATCCCTCTGGATCCCATGAAAAGGCCCCTTCTATATGATGTCCTCTGAGTCAGTATTTAAGTCTAGGCTGCAGCATTTGGCCTGCAGCATATCAGTGATGTACTACGACGGCACAATCGTCGAACGTAACTGTCGTCTGATCCGTTCACCAATGTCGGACAGCCACCCATGTGCAATAACTGTTGTCCGCGCTCGTGCTTAGGAAACTCCACTGAAGCACTGTTGCTCAGCTTTTGTTGGAACTTCAACTTGCAGCAGTTTCATTGCAGAAAAGTTTCAAAGCTGTTGTCCCACTCGTGGATCCTCTTGTGATCAACGTCAAAGTGACACAAGGTCTTGTACACATTTCGTCAAGCTCTAGTTGCGATATCGCTGCTGTAGTTGCGATAACATGATGTCGTCCACACAGCGCTAAGCCTAACGGCTGCGACTATGGGTTGAAATGGACTGGAATTGCCACTGGATGCCAAAATCCACCCATGGCAAAGCAAATTAAGGAAGTATTTATCCACCATAGAATATTATCTATTAAAAATGGCTGTCTTTAACAGCAACGAACAGAACTCGTACAGAGGATGCACGGACAGATGAAAAGTGCATGGTGCAGGTACAGAGGGAGCACTTGCTTGGAAAAGGGTGACAGTTTCAAGTTGCTTAAACCTAGTTGGGGATGCATGACGGGAATTTTATGGAGGAGTCGATTTCTATTTCTTATGCGACCGACATTAAAAGGACCGACAACTGGCCGTAACATGTGATTGGACCTTTGTCTGCTTGAAAAGACCGTTAATTACAGTGACAGAATTGTGCGTCCTTTCATGATTTGTGTTTTTAAGTTGAGTGGTGGTGGTGAAGTGTGATACCGAATTTTGAAATCTTTTTCAAATTGCTCTACTTTGCCTGCTGTTGTTCAAGTCACCATAACTCGGGCTGGATATTACAGCCTGTAAATAAAAAGACATCCTTGCTTTGTTCTTTGCTTATTGCGCAGTAAAAGGAGTATACACTGAGAAGCGGCATTACCTTCATGGCAACTAAAAACCTGTGTTTAACTGCGACGCATACACGTGCCATCTCTCGGGTGTTCCGTGCATGCACTGCTCCTCGGCAGAACCTAGCACAAGTACACCCTGTGGCCATCAGCCACTGTTTGCAACACGTGTTGCCTCTGGTTTCATCTGCAAAAAAATTCTGATAAAAAATTTTTCACTGCGTTTTGTGTGGTGCCATTCTATGATTAGACACCCTGACCGGTAAGCTTCCTATTGCACTGAAGAAAATGGGTACATTAAAAATTGGTTATCAGCCCATTAATTATTGTGTTCTGAAACGCTGAACAAGGCTTCATAGCATTTGCTGTGATGCACATTATGTGTGATGGCATTTTGCTTAGTTCAAGCTTCCTGACAAGTTGATGGTATTGGCAGCTTTTTTTAAGGAGAAGAGCTTGAAATAAAAGTGTGAGACGACCGAAATATGCAAGTCAGGGCAGCGCTAGGTGTGCATCTGCTTGGCATTTCTAAAGGATCACAGAGCTGGTACATTAACAGACTTTTTTATAATTATGTCAATGTAATGGTGGTCTTTGAATGAAATACATAGGAAGATGGTTATTTCATGGTGCTCACTTTATGGTACCTTTGTGTTAACGCATTTGGCTTTCATATGCAGTAATTTTTGTCTTCATGTTTCCTTGGAGCATTCATCCTTATCTATGATTTGAATAGTTATGTAATTCTCATGTAAGCAGCGCATGATGGCAAATCTTGCAAGCATAGTTGGACATCTGAGGTATTATAAACCTTGATGACAAGCGCTTGGTCATAGATAACTCAGTGAAGTATTTTGGTGAGCATCTGCACATACCCATAAGCACATTAGCACTGGCAGTGTAAATTAAGCAGGACTGTACTGCATTAACCATTTTGTGTAGCATCATGAGATTAAGTTGTGGGACTGTGACCAAATGCTTTTTTTACTGCATTTTTAATGCTTATGTATGCAGCTTGAATTCCGTGCGTCTTTTGCAACACTTTTGCTAAATTTGTTGCAGAAATTTATGAGCATTTTAAAGGCACAGTAGCCATAATTGGCTTTCTTGGAAAAGTGGTTTTATTTATAACAAAGCCTTTAGCATTTTTAGTTGCTATTTCTCATGCATCTTTGATGTCTTTATGTAGTCGTTCTTAATATAACCATATACATGTGCAGCAAGCCTGCTATTATTCTTGAGTGCCTGTTTAACTTTTCAGAAAAAGAGGAAAATTGTGCCAAATTTATCAGAATGGTTTTGTTCATGCATTTAATAGTTTCCTTTCTTTTCCTGAATGAAACGAGCACCATTATTTAAATTCACTGAGGTTCTTTTACTTCACAGATAGCGTAAATAGATAGCTTGATTAAGGATTTGCTGCGTAGGCGGACTATAAGGTATTGCAAGGCTCAATACATTGTTAAAAAAAAGAAAGGAATACAAAAAAAAAGTTAAACTGAACGAGGCAAAAACATGCATGTGAATAGTGGCTGCTTTTCTGCAGCTCGTCTTCATATGGTATACCCTGAAGCAAGGCATGAGGTTGTCATAGGTGGCAATATAATGAAAGACGAGGCACTAATGGCATAACATAGGCACAAGTTACCATATAGGGCCAGGAATCGCAACTCTGCAGAGCTGTCGTCTGGTAAGGAGTTGTCAGAACATCCTATTTGAAATGTACCTTCATTCTTTTATGGCGAGGAGGCTGCCTTGTCTGACACAGGGTATTGAAAAGTGCCAGTAGAAGGCAAGACAAAAATGGTACAACATGGACGTGTGTCTTCCTAGTGTCATGAATCGCAACTAATAGATGCAATAGGTCTAGTAGCCTTATTTTTTACAATGTGACAAATTTTTGTTTATGATAACCATACTTGTCAGCATACAGGAGCATTCAAAATTTGCTACACAGGTCACTTTGTCGCACATATTGGCTGCTCATGGCCTTTTCTTACTGAATGAGATTCGCACTAAGCCATTGTTAAAGAAATTTTGCGTTCGAGCGGCTAACTGTAGAAGTGTTCGACTGTATTTGCACACTACTTTTTGCCCCTGAAATGTGAACACCAAATGGGCATCATTATTTTGTGGCAGAGGTGCCAAATGGGTCGAGTTCCCCAACGTTTCGGCCGCCTCCTCGTACCAAAGAAGTGGTGGTGAGCGGCCAGACAGTGAAGCTCAAGTATTGCTTCACATGCAAGATATTCCGACCTCCACGGGCTTCTCACTGCAGTCTCTGTGACAACTGTGTTGGTAAGCCTCCATCTAGCTTTTTTTCTTTTGTCTCATTGTTCATCGTTTTGTGCTTGCCCAAACATTTACGAAACTGGTCAGTTTGACTTCGTTCCGAATGTTATGCCCCAATTACATGGCAAATGTAATGTCATTTCTATTGCACGATGAAAACAAATGTCACTTGGAAATGATGACTGATGCCACAGCCTGCTGTGCCCTGACCTCAGTGAGATGTGAGAATGGACGCTAACAGAACTTCTTATTTAACATGTGTACATGCTAGAAATGGTTGTCTTTAATAATGAAATGTTCCTTTGAAAATATATGCTTGGTTGTGTTGTTGCACGATTTCGAACAGCTGCTCAACATGAGCCTGTGTCAAGCCAAGAGCCAAACAAAAAAACAATATGGCCGTTGGTGTGGTGGCATGTGGTAATGTTGCAACTGCTTTTTTTTTAGCAGCTATGCAAAAAAATCTTTACACGCATTTAAAAACATGAGTTGCTTGCAATATCTTTAGAATATCTGTGCCATCAAGACTATGCATTCAGTCCTGAATGCATGTGAGTTCCATTAACTCACTTGATTCTAAATGTCACATGGCAAAGCTAATGTCATCTGTGGCACATGACGCTTGGTAAAAATGACAGAAGTATTACTATTAGCATATCCTGAGCCTTGCACATCCAGTCAGCCTTTAGCGCCTTAATCATGGCTGTATGTCAGGAAAGTAGTGCAGTCTCATGCGAATGTGTAGCATAATATTCTGAAGGTATGCTTGAAAGCATATGTGTACTGCAAATATAAACTTTTGGTGTAGGATTACATGTGTGAAAGTGTGGTATGTATGTGTTTTTCTGAGGCCTGCAAATTTTTGATGCCATGGAGAGGCGTGATAATTTTTGTCATTTCACTGATGTATGCTGTATGGTCAGCTTGCTATGCGATGCCAAAAACATTTTTTTTTATTGCAGTAAAAGTGAGCATTGTGGTTTGCTCTTTCTCTTTCAGAGAGGTTTGACCATCACTGCCCCTGGGTGGGCAATTGTGTAGGAAAAAGAAACTATCGGTACTTTTATGTATTCATTATTTCTCTTGCCTTCCTGTGTGTCTTCGTATTTTCCTGTGTCATCACGCACATTGTCTATGGTGAGTTATAACTTTTGCTCCTTACATTTTGCCAGTATGCTGGTTATGGTAATTAAAAAAAAGCAGCTTTGGTGTCGGTAGTTAATTCTTATCATCTGTTTTCATTGAATTAGGTGTAATGAAATCTCATTCATGAGAAATGGCTGGGACTGAGTCAGTTGTTTAACGTTTAATGAAGACAGTGTCGTTACACCATATTTAAACACGCCTACTGAAAAAAAAAGGGGGAAAATGGCGTAAGAAGGACAAACTAGCTTCTGTATTGTAAGTACCAAATTGAATTAAACATGCACAGAAAGATAAGAATGAAATAATTAAATTTATTTCAGTCCTTCATTAATGTGGTTCCTTCAGTATTGAATTTCCAGTGTGTATACAACATAGTGGTCGTTTACTTTACTGTTTGTCTCATGAATGCACCTGTTAATGGGGCTGTCATTTCAGTGTACTCAAATATGAAACAAAAAACTTGTTGGCCATTGGTTATTCACACCAGCACATTGCTCATGACAGCGCATTGAGCAGTAAAGGATTGTTAATAATACCAGCTTTTGTGGCATGTTAACATTAATTGATATAAGGCTGATCAGTCACATGGTGATTGGGGCTAAAAGACATAAATGTTAATGAACTAAGTCTAACTGCTTACTTGTAGCCAGTTATGCTTTTTGTTCTGTAACAAATTGATAACATTTGTTTCTTGTGATAGTCACTGTTATACATTTGCTTCTGAGCAACTCTTCACTTGTAACCAGTCGCTTCATTCCTGAATATGCTGTGACAGGTGACATGGCTTTGAACACTTAAATTCAACAGGAACAACATTAAAATACCTCCTGTCATACCATACAGTGTCCCCTAAGATGTGTGGCCAATGAATTGAACTTGCACTGCTGTGGTTCGAAAGCTATGACCACTTCAGACAATGAGGCCATGAAGTTGGTCCATTCATCTTTTCATTAGCCCCAGTGAGACTGCCTTTTCTGATTCCCAGAAACAATGAAAAATGCCACGCTCCATGGATAACGCAGACATCAGCATTGTAGTTGCAGTTACAATTTTTTACTGAAGGTGTGCGTATGTCGGGGCCATACATATCGTGAAGAGTCAGGATCAGTTACAGTGCTCTGTAACATGTACAGTTCTGGTTGAAAATGCAGTTAAAGCTGTAATTAAACGCATTCAAGGCATTTACTTGGTTGAAAGAGCAAATTTCCTTTGGTGTTAACTGTTTACTGCTTAAAGCTTAAAAGGCCTTTCACCGGGCCACATGGAAAAATTCGGTTTTACACTGGAGGCTCCTAAGTGCCCAATAGGGAGCATTCTACTCAAAGAATTTTCCAAATTGGTCCATTATGAGCAGAGATCAAAAATTTTTGAAGTGACACGAAACCAGGATTTTAAGAGGCGAGAGCCGCTGCCAGTATGACACCCTTGCCACTTGCCGATGCTGCGGCCGAAGTGTACATTGTTGCGCTCACAGCTAGTCATCCCCTTCAAGGAGCCAGCCACCAGAAGTGGTGCCTCCTGGTCAGTTGAAATAAATCTCCACACACTCTCGACACGTGTCACAGTCCGTACTGACGACGTGCGCCATCTGTACGTTCATCATGATGATCGACGTCATCCTCCACATTTTGGAGTGGGGTGCTTGCAAGAAAAGAGTAAATAATGTTCAGTTTGAAATGTGAGCGCCTCCCACAAAATGTAGCAGTGCAGTTCTTGGCAGACATGATTGTGAGTGCGTAGTATGCATAGTACTGCGCTTGTCAGCTTGAAATGGCCAGGCCTCGTGAAGAGCCCTTTACAAGTGTTGAGACACAGGCAAGTTGATGCAGTAGCACATTGACTACAACAGCGAAGAAGCAAATGGGACTGAGGAACAGAAAAAGACAGGATGAGTGCTGTTGTAGAAAGCATACAAGTTGCCCTGGATGTTTGAGGTGACTGCAGGTTTGACACTGACTTCCTGTCTTCTTTCTTTTCTTTTGCTTGCATTTCAGTTGCTCGTGAACATGAGTCATACTTAGAGGCTGTGAAGCAATCTCCAGCAAGATATCCTTTGTGCTTACACTTCTTTGTCACAAGATAAAGAAACTGCTAGCCTTGAGGTTATGGGACTTGCATCAGAAATACTTTCCTTTTACCTTTTTAACGTTTGAAATTTTAAATAACTTGCATTCACACTTTGAATCTCTTTTTGCCCTGGCTGGGTAAGGTAGTTTTAACCCTTAACCAGCCAGGTTCTTTTTTTTTTCTTATTATTGTTCACGCTGCTGTGCAATGCCTGCCAGGTTTTGTTGTCTTTACATCTTATGTGTAAATTTCGCACTATCGCAGCAGTATCATCCCCTTCAGGACATGTAAGCATTTTGTTGCAGATGATCTCATTACATAAAAAATTGTGTTCATTATACAAGCAAGTTAATATATGACTAATTATGTAATAATTAGCCATTAATTGGATTCTCAAATAGTTTAGAAAGCATTTATATCGTGACATTCAAGCTGCTGAACTTTGTCCTTCAAATAGCGCACGTCCATGGTGCGCTTAATCGCCACACGTGACTGCACTGCCGAAACGCTGGCACAGAGGCGTGAGCTGATGCAGGTATAGGATGTTAAAGCGTGCACTCCATTTGCTCTGAAAAAAATTGTATAATTTATATTTGTTTATATGTCCTATGGATGGCATGACACACCTGCATTACTTATTTTTACAAGAATTGTCTCGGGCGTGGTGGGAAGTGATTGAAAAAGGTACAAAAAGTATAGTCAATATTGGCAGGGCTTGTGCATGTATGGTCACTGGAATGATGTTGGGAGATGCAGTGAAAGGGTTAAAAAGACGGGTTAAGGAGAAGCTCAGAATTAATCTACAGTGACTAAATATTGCTTCCGGACTTTGTTTTAGTTAGAGCCTAATAATGGTGGAAAAGTAAATTAAGAAATTGGAATTCTGGAAATTTCAATTTTAGCTTATGCTAAATAAGATGATGCTTGTACAGACGTATTGTTCCTTGACTTTCCGTCATCACTGTGGTAGAAGGAGTGGTGTGCTTCTTTTCTGTGTGGTCCATCATGGGCCTTGCGGGTTTCCACACCTACCTCACTACGTCCAACCAGACTACGAACGAAGACGTAAGCAGCTGCCTTTCTTCTTTGCACTTCATTTCATTGCGCTACAGCTTACACATGGCGATCAGCATTAGAGCTTTAGTTTGCATGGTTAGCAGTTGCAGATGGAGTAAATTCTAAGTACACATGTGGAGCTGTCAGTCATGAGCGCTCACCAGCTGTGAGCTGTGAGTGCTTGGAGCTATGAATCTGTGTGCCCAGATTGGCAGTGCAGATATCAACTAGGCAAAGACAGAACTATTATTACAATAACCAACTGTACTTCACTGCTTTTGTATATCTTCAGTAGTGGCATACAGTAGAACCTCGTTATAACAAACCCAGATATAACGAACTATTGGATATAACGAAGCAATCGCAATTCCCCTTGAAATTCCTACAGATGAAATTGATCTTGGTTATAACAAATATATGGTTATAATGAAGTAATTACTACTTCCCCTTCAACTTTGTTATAATGAGGTTTTACTGTAATTGAGAATAGCGCATTACCATTTTGCTTTCTTTCTGAACAAAGACATTCAAAGGGCAGGGACACAGCTTTGAAGCTAATATGTTTGCATAGCCTCAAGATGTCACAGTTATTGTTCAGTAACCCATTATTATGTGAATTCCATTCCGTACATACCAATATACCAGACACATTAAGTTTCTCCACTATGTATGAATACATATTCAAGACGACTGCTCTTGTTAGAACAGCGATGCTTGAAAAAAACATAAAAATTTAATGTTAGCTTCACACTCACGTTACATTCATTGCTCTGTGTGTTTCTGTGCTAGAAAAAAGTCTTCAGAGTTATCACATTTTTATTTTTCTATTGAGAGAGGCGACCTGTCCCATACCGTCACATTAACAGTAGCATGCAAAGTAAATGTCCGGCATTATTTAACTAATTAGTCTGGAAAAGGCATGTTTTCCAAGACAAACTCGAGGTCCTCACTTCATGTGTAATGTGATACAGGCTTCATGTTTTTGTGTGTTGAATATATTTGTAACAACAGTGCTCATGGTTGCATTACTCCAGATCAAAGGCTCCTTCTCATCAAGAAGAGGCCAAGATGTGTACAATCCATACAGCAAGGGCTCCTTCATCAGCAACTGTGCGTCGGTTCTGTGCAGTCCTGCACCTCCAAGGTTAATAACCTTACTTTATTTTTATTTGTTGGAAAGTACACAGCTTTAGGCATGCAACAATTTTTGATAAGCGTGAGAGATGTGAACGTAGTTTTGTTTTCTCCTTGCTCTTTGCGACTTATCTTCAAAAGAAAATTTTTTAATAGTTAACCATTCAGGAAATTACAATGGATGTGCCTAAGGACATCATTTGGCCATTGTCAGTAAGAAATAGGCTTGCACAACTGATAAAACTGTGTGACGAATTGCGTCAGAGCAAAATGATATTTAACAAAAGAAAATTGTTTAATAGTTAAGCATTTAGGAGATTACAATGGATGTGCCTAAGGCACATACATTGTTGTATATTTGGTTGTATATTTTAAATGGCAAAAGCTTTTTGGGATGTTCAATTAAATAAGACATACGAACCAGAAGGAACAAACTGTGTTTTTTAGTGGAACCTACTGCATGTGAACACACCTTGAATGTCAAGGAACAGTCTTGCTCACACTTCCAAATTCCAAGCCGATATGGAACCTGCTGCATGTGAACACACCTTGAATGTCAAGGAACAGTCTTTCTCACACTTCCGAATTCCAAGCCGATATGGCACGCGTCACTTTTTTATGTAACAGAGCAAGAATGTTTTTGCTAGGCTTTATAGTTTGATGATTGACAAGCAGATTTTTCTGTTGCTGTTACTTCTGATTAATAAACTAGTGCTGCTGTTTATACATGTTTTAACCTAATAAATCTCCCACTCTGAAGCACTAGTTTCGCTGCAGTTTAATACTGATTGTACTTTGCTTACAGCCTGATTGATCGGCGAGGTGTGGTGATAGCCGACAGTGGGCCAGTGTTGAGGGAGAGCTACGGTGCTGTTAAAGCATTTCATCTATCACGGGTAAGCGCACACGGCTTCCATGCAGTTCAGCATTTTGTGTTGTTACAAGCTTAGATCCATACAGCTGAACCTCGTTGTAAGTGGTAAAGTTGCATATGATGCAAAGATGCCTTAATTATATTTATGGTTCAGCATTTTTTAATTCTGTCTTTCTCCCGTAATTCAGTGTGCTTTTTCCTGTCTTAATTTGCACAAATGAGTTTGGTTTATTTTGGGGACTATAGTGTCTAAGTAACCTCTCACTTGCTTTTTGGTTGAAAATCCTTCACAGGAAGACCCTGTGTCCGTTCTTAGCACCGAAGTGTGTTGCATGAGTGCATATGCTAATTGTCAAGATTATAATTTTGTCAATCACACGGTATAATAAAGTTTTCTTAGAGCAATCTGTAACAGTGCAGACAGCTTTATGATGATGTGTCTATACTGGAGTTAATAACTAAATGCAGTGCTAGATATAAATAAACAATGTAAGAGCATATTTGTGGCATAGCGTAGGTGTACATATATAACTAATAGTAATAAAAAGTAATGATAAGGTAGGGATAACGTTGCAATTTTGACTTACTATCGTATGGCCCTAGCATGCATAGCTACAACTACTGAAGTGTTGCTGAAGCGCAGCAACAGAAGCGTGGGCAACAACAAGAGGCGCCTCTATCGCTGTTTTCATATTTAACTGCAAACGTTTCGGCTAGTAAATGTTACGAACTAGGCCAAGTTGAAGATCTGAGGGTTTGAGTGCCTAAGAGTGCTCCTTCTTTTTCCAGTTTCATTTTTTTTTTTCTTTTCTCCTCCTTCATTTTATATTGCCATGCTTTGTGTTGCAGAACGGTCTTCAGCTCAATGCGAGCACCGCAAGCGTGGCAGTTGGCCCTACCCCCGTGATAGACATGAAAACCAGTCATGTGCCATATACTGGGCCACCCCTGCATACGGGGCGAGCCACATTACCCCAAGCAGCCAATGGCTCATACCCGCGGGACGTACTCTACCAAAACTCTGGCAGCCATGGTCAGTGCGATGCATGTCTTTTGTTTGTCGTACTTTGCCAGCTTTCTCTTCTGACAAGGCTTGCCATCTGCAAGCCTTGTCATTTTCTCATCTTTTTTTTGCTTTCTTGCTGGTTTTAACGTCTTCATAGAAAGGAATATGGTGCATAATCACTGCATTCTGCTCACAAGACTTAGTGCTACTCTGGTGCTCATTTCTGTGAGTTGGCACACACTGACAGGTTCTGCCAGCATATTACTACAGAGAGAGGCGTGATGGAAAGGAAATGAGAACGTGGTTGTTCGGTGTCCCCATTACCTTTTTGTCAGGCAAAACATTATGCAGGCCGTACCTGCATAACGTGTGTCTTGAGAATGTGAACAATTGAAATTTGGAAGGGTGTTTATGCCGATACAGTGAGCTAATGAAAGGTTAATGAAAGGCGATATGACAGTTACGTAAAGTTAATCGGTCAAAAGAAGGTAGGGTAGATTAGAGAACTGATGCACTAATCTGGTGGTCTGTCATCTTGCTGAGAATAATAAGGGGATGAAACGTAAAGCTAGACAGGTAATTTCATGCACTGGTACTGGTGTATGTTAATGATAAGACAAGCTGGTGCTACACAGTAATCTAGCTAAAACTAGTGAGGCACTGTGCAGGTAATGCATGAAACAGATACTAACGGGTCATCCACTTGCATAAAAAGCTGGAACCTAGCACAAAAAGAAAAGAAAAACAACAAAAAAGAAGAAGGAGATTAACATAGTTAGTGAGACAGTAAAACATTTTGCAGTCATGGAAGATGTTTGGTTTAAGCTGAACAAAGGTAATGGGAGATTTCTGGAAGAGGCCATTGGTTCTGTGATATGTTGTTAATGCAGCCAACTGACTCTTGTTGTCTTATAGGGGTGCAGTGCAGTTATTAAATGAGTTTCTGCTGTGCTAAAGTCAACATGTATTTTTTGTAATCAAGACATGCAAATAATTCCTGCACATTAGGGATGTTTGGACTTCTGTGCTCAACAACAATGTTTAAAGAGTGGAGGTTGCAGTTTTAACTAAAGTTGATCTATTGACGCAACAAAAGCTTGTTGCGTTGCCACCCTGTATAATGTTCTTAACCTTATGGCTAGGCTTCCAGCACAGGTTCAGCAGTTCGGTATGTTTCCTTCCCTGGAAATCTCTTGGCTTATAGAGGATGACCGCTCACAGGTCACCCCAAACTACCGTTTGCCATCGTAGCTTTTTGTGCCTATGAAACTGATGTTCAGCACGTGAATCTCTTACGACGTAACTCTGTTCGTGGTCAGTTCGGCCACTCGTACATTGCTGGCATATTGGTCACTGATGAAAACACCCCCCACGTCCCTTCTTGGACAGAATGGGCAGACAAATTTTTATATAGCAGTATGTGCCCATAGCATAGCAGCACTCCTTTTTATTTACACCATTACTATTAGTGACAATGATCTGAAGGTAGGTAGAAGGGTCTTGTGATAAGGCTCTGTCCCATTAGTTGCAGTGAGCAGCTTAAATGAAACTCGAAAATGGCATAAGACATCCTAAACCAATGCGATACCGAGTTTTCAAGATTCATTTTGTGGCTTCATAAACTTCAGTGCCTTCAGTTGAGCCATGTACTTTTTCTAAGCATAGCTTTTCCACTCTCCACTAGCATATGCTTTTTATACGTACTGGAGCCACGGTGTACTCTGTAGTGAAGGCATATTTCTGTTAATTTATATTGCAACTCCTGTACCATATGTATTGAAATGGCAACATCATGCTTGCAATGTATGGATTGTTTCGCATGTTGTTGCAATTTTATTTTGCATGTTTGTGGTTGTGAGCTGACTTGATTTAATGGTGTGTAAGTATGCTTGGCTTTGGTAATGTAGGGTGCATTTTGTTTCATTCAAAACTTTGAGGAGGGTTTGGTCAGCAGTGCAGTTATTTCACTTTCTTATTTATTTTCATTTCGATACAAACTGATTTATGGTATACTTGATTCAAGCTTGTACTGTTGCACATGTGACTGTGGTACTACTGGGACTGATGTGTTTAATTCCACTTACATGGAAAAGGAGCCTATGCAAGTTCCCCATGGGAAGGACGTAAACACTCACATGTGATATCAACAAACTTTGTTATACATTAAGATAAACACTGCCACATTCTATTAACTACAATGTCAGGAAAGCTAGTGAGAGTTGCTGGTGCACTAAAATTGAAGAGGTTTGAAATGTCAAAGGCAAATACGAAACATAGCCATATGTACAGTGACGGATCATCTAAGTAAATGGCTGTGGCCATATTGTACTCGCCTGAAGTACCAAGCCGCGATAGTGATGTAGGATTGTCCCGTATTTTCTTTTATGTTCTAAAATTATTTGTTTGCCTGAAACAACCCATAATTTCTATACATGGAGCCTAACTAGCCTTTTCTCTTTCAGTTATTTGCTAGTTCTTTGTGTGAACAAAGGTGTCAGCAAAGTTTGGAGTGCCAATCAAGCATCCTTAAGGGTCGTGCTTTGCTGAGCTATATTGTCACTAGAAATTGTGGGGCATTAAGGTGCTTTTGTAGACACCACCAACAATAGCCATGTGGAGGAGTGTTATAAATGAGTTATTTTAAAGTGCAATTCACTGACCATAACCAAAGTATTTTTTTTGTGTGCATTCAAATGTAGTGCAGTTAGTTTATAACTGACAATTTCCTGCAGCTTAGTAAATTATAAGCCCAGCGATAGCAAACCTGCCTGTTGTTTCCCATGTTCTTACTTAAGAATGCTTCATCCTTCATGAAAGCAGCTTTTTGGGAACATTTAAATGTGGAACTGTCACTTTAGCTTAGCCTAATGTTTGCCTTTAGTGTTTAAGATGGTAGATTTTTCTACATTTTTGCACTTAGTGTGACAGTAGCTCTGCTGAAACAAAAGTCTGCTCGTTGACTGCTACAGTTTGCATTCATAATGGCAGCACAAATTATGGACACTGTGCTAACAGTGCAAGAGGCGCAGTAGAGGGAAAGACTTGTTGTCTGTCAACAGTCTCGTTTGAAGGAAGTCAGTAGTACCTAAGAATTTTAAAATTAAGATCAAAACCTTGCCAAGTCAAAACCACCTAAAATACACTCGTGAAATTCACATAGGTATTTACGACCAATAAAAGAAAATACAGGCATTGCCTGCATGCTCTCCATCTTCAGCAGCAGGCCCGCCAGGTACATCTTGGGTTTCAGACCAGTAAAAGCTTACGGGTCAATGGCTGCCATTGCTTGTTATAGTGAAGCCCATCATGTGCCTAATTCTCCCCTAAGACTTTATGTAGTTGTTTAGAATTTGAGTCCTTTCCTTTGCTTGAAGGTTTTCAACATATTTGGCTCCTTGGATATCTACTGTGAAGTTGAAAGCATTTCATTTAATCTTAACTTTTATTAAACTATGCTTCATTACACTAGATTATGCTTCATTTCATTAGATTTAGTTTCCTTGTCACTCCATTTATAGTCAATTCGCACTGACAATATGAATGCAACATGGCCTCGAATGCCCTCGTCACATGCGCACCTCTGGAGTCCTTTAAACCAGAACTCTCTTATACTTCGAAGGAGCGGGGTAATGACACACAGATGCGCCACTGGGGACCTATTAGAAAGGAGCTTTGCGCTGATCGAGTGAGCATTAGTTGATTGATTTCCGGGGCTTTGCATTAAAAAATCAGCTGTGGTATGAGAGACGCCGTAGTGGAGGGCTCTGGGAATTTTGACCACCTGGGGTTCTTTAATGTGCACTGACATCGCACAATGCATGGGCCACAACATTTCACCTCCATCGAAACGCAGTCGCCACGACCGGGATTCGATCCTGCGACCCTCAAATCAGTGGCTGAGTACCATAGCCACTAGACCACCGTGGTGGGGCGAGTGAGCATTAGTACTTTGAAAGTTTAAGCATGCTGTCTTGTTCGTGGAAGGTACATGATGGTTAATGTGCTTTGTCCTGAGGTCAATATATTCAGCTTTTATTTATTAAGAAGCTAGTTTCACAGCATTTTAGAAGTGTAGGAACACTATGACCCCAGCTGATAGCCACCGCATTGATCATGTGTACTCTATAAACGCTGCATGGCTTGTTGGAATGACGTTTCTGGCACGGCACCCAAAACAATTTCTTAAAGCACCTGAGACTTGATAAATGTTCTCAGAGGGCCCTTCATTCCTGAAATAGGTCGAAATGTGGCACAGAACTGGGCGAAGCCATGAAACGAGGGCAATCAGCAGGCAATTGTTTGTAGTGAGATGCTGCCATATAACACTTTCTCATTTGCTGACAAACGCCAGCACTATGTTGTGTTTTCTCTCCGCATGTTCAGTGTGATTGCTTGTATCTAGAAGTGTTGCAACTGAAAAACAAACAGGAGCAGCTAGAAAAAGTCTAAAAAACTGCAGTGAAGGACGGGAAGGTGGAGTGTATGCAGCGGTACATACTGTGACGGTCACTGTATCCAGTACCTTTGTATTTGACAGAGTAACGCCTTCACTAAACGTGCACTTTGTTTTAAGGTATTATCGGTGTACTAAGCTTGTATGGAAAAAGCATGCAGGAGCACATTTTTAGAGCATTAGGCCGCATTTTTGTTTTTCTCATATTTAAAGGGACCAACAACTGAAATCGCAGCAACTGAAGCATGGCGTAGCCTGGTGGTGAAGCCTTGGTATTGCGTTCCTTAGTCATTAAATTGCTGTATGTTGCTGCTGTTCATATAACCATCAGGCTTAAAATTGCAGTTGCTACATAAAAACACATCCTCGCCCTATTATTTACTTTCTACACAGTAAAATGAGTCAATGCAGAGAATCAACGCTGCCTTCACAGGTAACCGAAAACCTCTGTTTGCCCGTGGCACATGCGTGCGGCGTCTCTGAAGTGTTGTGTGCACACA
Organism: Hyalomma asiaticum; assembly: GCA_013339685.2. Lineage (NCBI taxonomy): Eukaryota > Metazoa > Arthropoda > Arachnida > Ixodida > Ixodidae > Hyalomma > Hyalomma asiaticum. Next base: position 100,683,722 of record CM023486.1, read on the forward strand.
CAACGGCTGGCAGCCACTGTTTGCAGCATGTGGTGTAAAAATTGTGGTAAAAGAAATCTTTCAAGGAATTTTTCCTTTCCCATTGCATGATTGCACAGTCTGACTGGTAAGCTTACCATTGAAATAAAGAAAACAGGTACCTTAGGTACCTTAAAAATTGGTTGTCGGTCCCTTTAAGCAAGAGAAGCACCAAAGGCATGTGTCACTTTCTGAAAGTGTCAGTGCAGACTGCGTAGCACTGATACATCTCCCTTAAACTAAAGTTTCTTTCAAACCTCTATGCTCCCTATCTCCCAAGGACCTCTGACACACCCATGTCACTGATCTATAAGCTGTTAGCTTGGACCGTACTAAATCCATCTACTGCTTCTGCACTTCAATTGTAACCAAATCTATTTTGATCAGCAGGCTAATGGAGTAACAAACCATCTGTGCATCCCTTGATATATACTGGCCTTGTGTATCTTCTGCCTGCTCACCATGTTTGGCTGCATGAGATAAGGTTTCTTGCAAGTTGAAACCTGTTCTTGAAATGACCTTATTTCATCTTCTTTTTCTCTTGTTGGTTACGGTTTCTTTTTTGGGGGGGATGGATCCATGGTTTTCAGGTTGATGTTTCTCCCTCCTCTTCTCCTTCTCTTTGCGATTTACCTAACCTTTCCTCCAGTGCCTCCGAAAAGACATGTGAGTACATATGGATCTGTGTATGCATAGCCTTGCTGTGTTTGCTTCTCCTGTCTTGCTCATCTCTCCTGTACCTGTTGTCGCTACGATGCCTGTGCTTGCTTGCTTGCCTAGTTGTGCATGTTTTGGTGCATGTTTTGCTGCGCAAGTAGTCTTGGAGCATTATGCCTCTTACATGTGCCATGGGCTTGAGACACGGTAGTGCGGTGCCTCTAGCTTACTGTCGGCTGCTGTAACACTTGTATGGCGATTATAGACCCTTTTCATAATTCGCAAGTGCGCTTCTCAGCACTGCACATTTATTTGCCCGACTAATGGCGACAGCTGTCTTTATTTAAACGCTGTCCAAATTCAAGTTGCACATGCTGCGGCCCGTTTTTTGGGAATGTTTGTATCAGAAAGGCTGCGTCGACATTTTACATGCCCTATCGCAAGCAAATTGCGCTTGCACACGCTGTTTGCCAGATGGCCAATGCCGCCATTAGTAGGGCAAGCTGCATTGCAGGGAAGCTAGCTTTACAGTTTATGAAAAAGGTCTATTGTGCGTGTGTGCAAATAACAACATGCCTGTTGTTTTCGTAGAACATTTCGGTAGTGCAGCCTAACTTTGTAACAAGTTTGATGGTGTGAGGGACAGGTTGAGAACGTTCGGATAAATGAAAACAGGCTAGTCTAATTTAGAGTGTGAAGCAGATGTTGGATATTGTTTATTTTTCAGCTGCCTCAGTTAGTGGTTTAATGGCTACAGGGTTCTACCATTGAGTACAGGGCCAACCCTCGTCCGTAGTAGCAGTTTAATTATGGAGGGCAATTTAAAAGCTGCGACACACTTAGATTCGCTTGTTCCATAAAGAATGCCAAGTTATCAAAATTAGTTAGGAGCACTAGTTTATTTCTTTCTTGGCCCACATAGATTTATAGTGGTGATACCTACAGTTTAAGCATATATTTAATTGCTGAGCGTATGGCTATAAGCGGCATTCCCTTATGTGCTGTCTCCAAAATTTCTTTTTATATTGCTGCACCAGCAGTGCTTGTGTTTACAATTGTTTTCCTAAAGCAGCCAAGTTGAGAGTCATTTCACAGCTTGCACACTGGAGGTTGGTTACATTAATCTTGAAGCCTATGAGGGCTCCCAGTGTTGTGGAGTTGAGGGAGTTTGTAAATTGGTAGGCTGCAGCATTGAGGTAGCATCAGGAATGTTCTTTGGTTTGATACTGTCTTCTGTAATTTCTGTATAAAGTAGTAGTTGCAGTTGACATTAGCCATGTTGGTGAGCATATTTAGTGTGAGGCTGGTCATGAGACTGATGCGCAAGAAGTCTTAACCTTTATAAGTTTAGAGGTTTGGTTTACCCCATGAAATGTGGCCCTGCAGGGTCGATTTTTTTTATTGCGTATATAAAAATAATCTGAGCGACCATCTTGGAGGGACCATGATGTGACAAAAGAAATATTTTTAATAGGCATAAATGCACTGGCGCCCAATGAATAACGAGAATAAAAGTATGAAGGAAAGTTATATTATTGTACAAGTATCTGTGGTTGGGCTAGTTGGTTGGAAATGTTCAAAAATGGAAAACAGCACCAAAATGAACGACGCACAAGCAAAGAAGTGCACACGGAACTAACACTGATGGTTATTAAGAGTAACCATGTTTGGGGAATACATGTGGCCCACAGGCATGGTAGTGCCGTTTGCATATGGCAGTGTCGTTTATATTTACCGTGTTCACCTGCGAGCAGCTGAAATCGAATATCTGTGGGCAACAAACAGTGTATCAAGCAGTCACCCTCTGAGAGAGTAGGAACAAGACAGACATCAGTTTTTGCAGCTGCAACAGATGGAAACAACCCACAAGACAAAAACAAGCTTGCCACTATGTACACATGCAGATATGGAAGCGATAACCAATGCTTGTCCTAAACAGACCTTGACATGGAAACCAGAAACTAGTAGCACAAAAAGAAAAGTTCCTTACATCCCTGCAGGGTGACGGCTTTTGCTGGGCAAAAAGAGATCTCAGTAACATGCACGTTTTTCAAACATACACATGGCGATGTACATGTGTGCCATTAGCCCATAGAGGTTGTCAGTGTTGAAACTGCCTGTGTAACTTTATGAGAATTTAGTACATTCCATGAACATTAATTTGAGCATTTCAAGCAGACTAAACTGTAGATGGCATATGCAAGATTTTTTTGCATGTGGTCTATCCCAAAAACTTCCAGCTTCAGCACTTATCACAGACTTAACACTCATTAGCCCCGTTTTGAGCTTGGAGATGCATGCTTAGGCACCTGAGACATCGGACAGTGGATGGTGTGTATTAACCTTGCTGTACTTGCTTTTATCTTACATTGGTGGTTTTTGACAACCGAACTATGATGCTATCACATAAATGTCTCTGGATTAATATTGCCCTCCCTTCAGTATGTGCAGACATATTGCGCAGTCCTGTGGTTAACCTGCCACTTTGCCATTCTGCTCTGGTTCAAGGCAGGCAGCCTTAGACTGGAGTGATGGAGCTAGCCACATAGTGGCTTATGGCTGTGTATTATCAAAATTGCATAGGTAGCATTTTGTAATGCCTGCTGTTCCGCAAGTACTTCTAGAGGTCATCAGAGACAAGGGTCACCATTGACTTCAGAATGTCCCACAGTTATTCAAATTCTGGTTATTTGGGATGTATTGGAAGTTTCTCAGCCTTACCTGTTCCCCTGCTTTTCAACAAATCCAACACTCACCTGTGGTACCTTCCATTTCTTTGTCAAGTGGGTTGAGCTAGTTTTCCTTTTCTGTTTTAAAATGAGACATAAAAACATCTAAAAATGTTGGATCACCAAACACTGTCAAAACTCGTTACAATAAGTTGCTTCTAACATGATGATAGCTTCGTTATGTCTGCATTCATTATAACAATGTTCCACTGTATATTTGTATTTCCATTAATTCTGCTAGGAGCCACAGCCATGGGCCATTGTTGCTTCAGTGGCATCAAGAAGATTATCATAATTAATCTGTTATATCGAAACATGGTCATAAAATGTGATGTTACAGTACATGTCTACATAACACATCTTGTGCTGTCACATGCAGTTACAGTTAGTTTGGCTAAGCATAAGAGCTGAACAGAGACAAGGTAGTTTGTGCTCTCTATAACCCAGGCAGTATAACATTTATGAGGAAGCAGTCAAGGTGCCACTGGTTAACACGTCTTGCACCTTTGTAATAGCCGCTCGGCTAACTGTAGGAGAACTTTAAGAGGAGCCACCAGCCAATAATGTCAACAACGAACAGAGCATAGCTGTGAGTTTTCATGCAGTGGTATTGCATAACCAACTGCATTATCCATCCCAGGCTGCGCTTGCACCTGCTCAGTTGGCTCAGTAAAGATGGCATTCTGCTGCTGGCCATGAGGTAGCTGCTTTGATTTAGGTGCATGTCAAAAGAACTTTAGGAAGTCGGTATTAATCCAGAGACCTTGTATACTGCAGCCTCGGTGAATGTATAGTCAAAAACGATGGAGAACAGGGAGTGTTGCTGGAGCCAATGTTTCAAAAAATGGACTTGTCTTCGTCAGGATGAAGCTGACGAACACATGTCCATTTTTCGAAACTGCTTCAGCGACACTCTGATGAAGCTGACGAAGACAAGTCCACTTTTCGAAACGTTGGCTGCAGCGACATTCCCTGTTCTCCATCATTTTTAATGCTCCATCATTTTTAACAATCTGTTCATCAATTCAAGCTTCCATCTTCCCCCGAGCTTCTCTTCTCTACTGTAGCATGGTGTTCCCCATTAGTTCACTGTGACATTTCGGGTATTAAACCCCATAATTCGATTTCATATTTTTAAGCTTCATTGGTTGGGGCCAGGTTGATGTGTTCAGCCACAGAGTCGCAGAGATTATTTTAAGCCAAAACACACTCAAATCAAACCTTGCCCACCCACATTTTGGTCACACAGTGCTACCCTGTAGCAATGTTGTAAAGACGGTGCCACCAGGTTTTGTTTCAAGTAATGTTGTTAGTCATTCTGTGGCTGTGACTGCCCATTGTAGTAGCCTAGCTGCAAAGGCTCAGGAAAAGTAGCAGGTTGGTCACCACTGGTAAAGCTGTAAAAAACAAAAAAAAACAAAAAAAGGAATGACACTAGAAGTAAGCTTGAACGTGCCATGCTTTCAGTGAAGATTGGGGCATGCCCCCCCTTCCCTCACTCCCTTTTTCTTCCCCCATTTCCGAAATCATGTCCACTAATCTGACACAACATGTACGCCTGCCTTTCCCGCTCTGCCTCATAGGGAGGGGTCACATACCAGTGGCCGTAGTGCCGCCGCAGTCGCGCCACCCATCCGAGCCAAGTTCGATCACCAAGGGTCTACTCCCAGACAGCATCGACCACGAGTTTGGGATAGACGCTGGTAGTCAGCTCTCGCTCCTCAAACAAAGTTCGGTGTGACCACGCCAGGCACAAGCACATAGTCCCTCACAATTCTGGAGAGGCTTCACCACGGAGTACTGCCACTTGCCAACTCGTCGAGCTGCTACGCACTTGTCTGTTATAACTTCCTACACGACTGATAAGGGTGTGTCAGCGGAACAGAAAGCAAAGAGCTTGTTGAGATTCTTCACCCCTGATGCAAACCAAGAACTGCATTGTGACCCGGCACGCAAAGGCCAGGGCTAGCCACCGTAAGGCCAAAACAACAGAACAGCTGCTCATAACGTTTTCTTGTCACCATCTGCACAACTCGGTGGTTACAGAACCCCAATAACTTTTTTTACGGCATAATTGACTTAAATGGTCTTACGGTGACTGAAGCTGGCTACAAGGTGCATTAACCAGGCAACTTTGAAGATACTGTTTAAGTCTGTTGTGGGCACGTTTTATGCCAGTTGTTGTAGGTCTGGCTCTGCTGTACGTTGTAGACTGTCCTGAAGGTACTGGAACAATGTAGAATGAACCTGGTTTGTTAGCTTACGTGACTGTCTTTGTTATCTCTTGACGTGAACAGAACTGTCTTTGTTGTTTAGGAGGTGTCGGACATATGACACAGATTACTTCCCGATTGGCATGGGAAGAGCTGTGATGTGCTACCCTGCTGATTTTCTTATGATTAATATTAAGATTACTATAGCACCACTAGTGCGATTGCTTGCCTGCTTTTACAACTCACTCGTCTGCACCTCAGCAATACATTCATGTTGCAGCTTTAACCCTTTGTGGTATAATGGGACACATGCGTCTCACTTCTTCCTCACAGAAAGCTTTGTATTCAGTGGTCCATCGCAATCAGCGAAATACGGTTGTGCTGATATCTGATACAAATGTCTAAAAATGCACGAAAAAATAGTTCACACGCTTGTGACGCATAGAGGCAATTGTACATTGAGTTGAAATTTAATTTCTTTGGCAGAATAATTTTTCAATTTTCGTCTCTTTGCATGGAAGGCAGCTGAATTTCAGGATATATGTGTAAATTTTCTCCTTTGAGAGAGGTAATTCTGGCATGGGGGCAACTATTGGCTTCAGTTTTAAATCGGAACAGTAGATTGGAAAATAGTTGTGTTTCAGTATACTGAAGAAAAAAAAAAATGTTGCCTCTTTTTCCTAAGGCTAATTTGTAACAGGCATGCACAAATAATTTTGTCAGTTTAATATGCACTATATTACATCACAGCAGACTGTTCTGTGCCACTGCATGCCCTGAATTTGTTCTTTAGCCACTTTAGTGACTCCAAGACCAGTGGCAATGAGACCACACACACTGTAGCAGGCATGCTGTAGCAGAAATTGTGTATGCCCCCAAAAGTGGGACTGAAACAATGAACCAGGTAGTCAGAAAGTGGAAGGAAGCACAAGTATAAAATGTTATAAGAGATATATCTTATAGACAAGACCTGGATGAAGCTACTATAAAGGTGAGGCAACAGTTCAAAATGCATTTTGAGAACTCGATGCATTCAGTGACCTCGTATATATGCGATTTCACATGCTTCATTGTTGCAATTTAATATAATAGGCATCAAATCATAGGGAGGCTAATAGTTCATATGTATTAACAACAAAAAAGCGGCAGAAAGCAGACAAAACAGTTTGGTGTATGCGAAGAAGTAAGGACGTATGGCCACACTCTGAGACTGGGCAACATCCCCAGGTGCAAACTGCGTTACGCAGTTAAAGATGTGGTCCACCAGAAGTTTTCGTGCACAGTTATTGAAGTGGCCCTGCATACTACTTGCTTCGATAATTTTCATTTAAAACACTCATGGGTCAATGGGACACATACGTCCCACTTTCTTTCAAAAGTAAACTAATGGGTGTATTTCAACAAAAATGGTTTCATACTATTTCTGTGTATGCTATTTATGTATTCCGTGCTAGTATTGCTGGTTATTGTTAAAAAAATGTAGCGGTACCCATAAAGGGTTTAGCTGCGCATGTCGTATTTCAGCAGAATTTCGCTTGTCACGTTATTCTTTGTGAAATGTATTTCTTATTTGCTTTGCTTCTTGGATCCTGACAATGGTTGAGGCAATTTTTTTAATTGCCATATGGTGCTTTCCGTGTCAGGGCATGTCCGTGTTAGCTGCTACTTGAAAAAAAAAAAAAAAGTTTCTCAGGCAAAGCAATACTTTCAGATCTTGGTTGCAATGTGTCAGGTTAAATCCATTGCAGTTTTGCAGGCTTCAGCATTGCAGAGGCGCAATCGAACACACGTCGTACAACCCCTAGTCACACTTCATTTTAGCTCACGGCCATTCTGGCAATCGCACAACCGTCACTTTTAAGGCTGTCATGAGCCGTTGGATGTGAACCCGTCAATCATACCTTTGTGAGTGCCGTTGTTAGCACAGAGCTCTTATTTCGTTTGGGTACTGAGTGTGCCCCCTCTGCCATACTGTGTGGGTGTTGGTTTTATATAGCAGACTATATTCCGCATGTAGTGAGTTTGTACAAATGCTATATGCCCATGCTCATTTCGTTTCTACTTTTGCCTGTATTTATGAGAAACACAATGACTTACAACATTGAACAAAGACTGGAAAAAAAAAGACAGTCCTTCCCAAAGGCGCACACAAGCTTCCCCATTTATTAGCTCGCTTGTCTGTCATTGTGTGTTTCTTTTTCTTGTTTTTTTTTACTGCTGTTTTTGTTTGTCCTGTGTACAGCTAAATGTGTAATGAAATTATTACTGTTACTGGTTGGCGGTGTGTGTGCCGATGTTCATGTTGTGATGGCTACCTTTGTAGTAGGTAATGCGCACAGAATTGAATGGGGAAAAACCTCTATGCTGAAGAGTGGTAGCTTGCCCTTCATGTTTGTTTGGTGCTCAGTGTGATCTGCTGTGTAAAGAGTTGATGCCCATCTGCCATTTGCTTAATGCCATCATGTTCGGACTCACCTGTCAGGTTTTTAGCAGCGTTTGCTTGGTGCCGAGTCACTGAGAAACTGGGAAGACATGTTATTGCAGAAAAGATTTGTTTTTCTTCTGGCGCTCTGCAACTGCATCAGGTGGTGTGAAAAAAAAAAAAAGAAGCTGATGTTTGACTGTTATAACTTGATCTTCACTGAACTTGTGATGCATGTTTGCTTCAGGAACTGGCATATATTTATTGCATGAAAGCTACGTTGTTGCGGTTTTTGCTCGGAGACATTGTGTACAAATCAAGCAGCAGGTGAAGGAACATTTTATAAGATAAATTAATATCATTCATCATTGTAAACTAAGGCTTGGACGGGCTCCAGAATGGTTTTGTATGTGTGTCGTCTCACAGCATTTATGAAGATTTGTGCTTACACCTGTCTGGATGGTCAGTTACAGGCATCATTGAAAACAAACAGCGCACATACCGTAGTGCAGCATATTAACTGCTGGCAGTGCAAAACTTTGCTTAACTTGTTTCAGGGCCTTGATTGAACATTGAAGATCATTCTTACTTCAATAAGTTGCTTCAAAGTACCAATTCGTTGCGAAAAAACATGATTTTAGTATTCGACAGTGGCATATATGGATGCTCGTATCAGTGTACATATGCATATACATATATAAATATTATACTTGAGATGTACATAAATATGCTGTGTAGATATTTTTGTGGAATGTGTACATTGGGTTTTTAATTGTTATGCTTTTTGCATATCGATATCGCAATAAATAATTTTTATACAAGACAGTGCAGTCTTGTGCAATCCTTGTATTACATCGTAAATGATCTACAAGTTCCTTTTATTTGTATCGTACAGTAGGTGAGAAGGCCAAGTTTCAAACCTACTGTTCTGGGGGTAAGAAACTCCATTGCGCCTAATGCGCATTTACTTCCATAATTTGTGCACTTTTTCTTCGTGAATCTAGGCCTCCAAGAAGGGAATGCGCGAACTACACATGAATTTTGCAAGCAATCTCGCAAATTAGGTAACACTGCAAAAACGCATGTACTTTTTAATTTACTGGAACATGTGCCTCAATTGGCCAAATCCAGGCATGCCGATTACTCTAAATCGTTAACTGAGAATGAGTAGTGCAACATAGGGAAATCGTCGATGGCGTGCGATGTCTGCGGCTTCCTCAAACGCCAGTGCCAAACGTGATTGTCATTCACGTGTATAGTGCCACATGCCTGTGCTGTTCTCATTGTTTCGGCAAATGATATGACAATGAGTTTGTATTTTGCTGTATAGTTATCGTAGCCGACTGCTACTAACCATCCAAAATGCAACTGGTTTATGTCGAAGGCTAGACTGCTGAACACAACAGCAAGAACTGGGCCTACCTGTGTGTGGTGGCCCTTTGCAGTATGCCCGTATGAGTGCGCTGGCTTGAGCGGCATGGGAAGCGCAAAATATGCATGTAAACATTTTTCTTAAACCTGAAGTTGGGAGTGTGCCCACATTATGTGAGGGCACAAATTATGTGAGTAAACACTGGTATACATTTCTACATTTAAGTACTCCTCACAGTGGCTTCAGCAATTTCCTTACCTGGTGTAGTTAGTAATACTGCAGGTAGCTTTAATACAGTCCATACTAAGTCTAAACTTTGATACTTTTCATGAGTCAAGCATCATAGTTTGCTTTAGCACAAATGCTCCAAATACTGCACCACAGACACGTCACAGATACCATACATCACAGAAGTAATGATGCCGTGTTTTATGAAGAAGTGCTTCGATTGACAAGAGGAAAGCCTTCGCAGGCAAATCTGATCGATTTTTCTGTGAAGATATAATTTGCGATATAATCCTCGTTTTTCGGAAGGTGTCTTCTCAATCTGTAGTGATTTTTTTTTTACTGCGGTGGTAAATTTTATTTAATGGAGTAGACGTGGGAGGCCAGAATCTCCACCCAGGACTTGGACGACCAACGACGGCTCGTCAACAGAGCCTAGGATGCAGAGGGGGCCCTGGAATAAGAGACCCTCCCACCAAGGGTGACTCTGAGCTTGCATTGCAAGCTCGGAAGACTTTCTAGAAAAGAAGCGTTTACTTCATTCATTCAGTGGAGTATAAGAAGGCGATGTGCACATAGTACCGGTGCATGCAAGTACATATTCTGATCATTGTTGCATGTAACAGCCGTAAATTCATACAATTTAAGCACATTATACGCACATTCATGTGACTTCACTCCTTGTACAAAATGATGTAACAATCCTTCGCCATCTTTGTCGCGCTATTTGTAGTCGCAAATGTATCTAGTCCCGCACGACCACGTGTCGTCGTCAAAGCAACCGTAGGGTATGTAGTACGTTGCACTGAAGCTCGTCTAATGGTTAGAAGATCGCGTTAGAATGGTTAGAATCGCGTAGCACGCGATTCAACTGCTGGCCAGCCCTCGCAGCAACAGGCACCGTGCACTCGCATGTGAGAGTTCTACGTATGGCTGTAGCTTAATGGCCAGCATGAATTTATACACCCCGCCACCCCAACTTTTCCAGCTAACCAGTGACCTCGTATGCACACTCCCTCGAGCTGTGGTAACGCCTCAACTCGGTGTCAGTGGTACCTCTGCACTAGAAAAGCATGTCACATAAATGCACCATGTACAGGCCTGGATTTAAACTGCAAGTCGCCTTTTATTGCGATAGCAATTGTATTGTTACGGGGCGTGTAGAAGGGTTTATTCGAGGTAGCTGAGCGGCAAGCGATATGGCGGCACTGCACGTTGTTCTCTTCTTTGCTGCTCTCTGTACCTTTGCTGCTGCTGCTCCACTACCATATGACGAACCGTATCAATATTGACAGTCTCGACGGGTTTTTGCCGTCGCCGCCATGTCCTGTATAAAATCCAAATTGACAACCCCCTTCCCCCCCCCACATGGTACGTTCTACCAGTGGGTAAAAGCGCGAGAGTGGGGGCGACGAACACGGCTGAAGCAGAGGTCAAAGGAGCGAGCCCGGCCCATCTCCGAATGACGGGGATGGGCCGAGCTCGTTTGTTCCAGTTTTCCTTTCCTCATAATCCCCCTCTCTCTTTGATCCGGCCCCTCTTAGGAGGAGGCCGCCGCCGCCTCCGAAAGGGCGGACTCCCAGTAACCATTGTTGTCGGCGTCTTTACACGTAGAAAAGGGGCGACTTCGTAGATGAAAAAAAAAAAAAATTCTGCGTTATTGTAGGATACAAATAATAAAAAATAACAGCAGTTGGCAACAAGGGCAGACGGACCGCGCGAGTCGGTGTTACTCCGCGAACCAATTACACAAGCAAACAAAGTCATCGTCATGCGACCTTTTCAAAACGGCGCCGTGTTTATGCTTTCGTTAGCTGCGAAGCGTCTGCTCTTCTTGGAGCCTTTCGTCGGCAAAAGCATGAGACGCGCAAGCATGGGCAAGCATGTGTGGGGTCTGAGCGTTTCAATCTTCAAAGGCCGCGTTGCAGTTCATTTCGCTTCAGAGCCCTTTTTACTCATGAAACTTCACCGAACTGAGTTGAAAAACTCCGGTGGCAGCGCTTGTGGCGCGCGCCTGGTTTGTGCATTGCAAGCGTTTCATTTCGGTTCAATAAGGAATTTATCTTTTCATGTTTCACTCTAATAAATAAATAAATAAATAAATAAATAAATAAATAAATGTAAATTTATGCACTTATCTTTCATTTTTGCCATTAGCACTTTATTTTGGTTGCGCGGAAGTTCGAAGTAGGAACTATTTGCAGCCCCGCAGAGGAACAGTGGTTGGCGGTTATGAGGGCGTGGGAGGGGCTTCACTGCAGACTTTATTGCACCCGACTATAGTAATTTCTACTCACTTTCTGGAGAAACCACTGCACGCTGGGACACTTCGAAAGGTACGCTTTTTATTGAGCCAAAGATCGGGAGAGCGATGAAGGACGGTAGACAGTCCCTTTCAACCAGCGTTTTGTAGGGCTACGTAGAATCGTATCCAGAAGAATCAGCTGCCAGCCTCACTTCGTATTACATTACAATTTCTTGTTATCGCATTCGCTGCTTCGCACTTTCGGTGAAACTGCTTTATTTTTTGCTTTTATTTTGAATATTGTCGGCTTAATAACTTCACACTGCGTGCTGCTATCGCAGTCGTTCTCGCAGCATCTGTCTGTCCGTTCATCAGTCTACTCAACACGCAAATAAAAAACTGGTGCTTAAAAAGTGTTAGAGGGCCCATTTAAAACCTCGACATGAATATCAAAGCAGAACGGCGCAGTTAAACAAGGCGTTAATACTTTTGCCCACTGCCACAGCCCTAACCGCAACGGGAACCTAGGCACGGCAACTCAGCACTATACAGGAACACCCGTGTCATCGTATTGTTACAACACAGATAGGTAATTTGGAGAAAGTAAGCTCAAAAACAGAAGACCGCGCACATGTTTAGAACCGTAAGGAAATCTGCACAGCCCGAAATAGAGGCGTTCTTGACATACCCGTGGATGTTAGCATCACCTGGTTATGACTATGGCACATCAGCGGTATACGAACCAATCACGCATTCAGTCACGCACACGCGAGTTATGCAAACCGTTTCGTTAAAGCTCGTTGTCCTAAGGAGTCCTATGCAGCGCTTTCGTGTTGCATACTGTGCAAAGGTTAACAAAAGGGAAATATCAAGGGTTCGTTTCTTCATTGGGCACAACCTAATGAATACAACGGACAATGAGGCCAAAAAGGCGGCTCCAAGTTCAAACTGCTTTGCAGGTACAGTGCTGCCTTCAGAATTCGCATCACTCGCACAGGACGTCCTTTAAATATTCCTGGGAATTGCATGCAGAGTACGCTGAACAGTCTGCCAAGTTTTAATGTTAAGTTAGTTCGTGCACGCGACGTTCAATCTGATGCCTTGAACACTGCTTGCTTGATCTCGCCTGCTTTAACGTCGCGGCACATCAAAGCTGCAAGGTTGGTCTATATTTCGTAGGAATCCGTAATGTTTGCTTGCGCCACATTTTAAAGATCGCTGTATAGACGTCAAGCGACTGCGGACACGAGACTCCGCATCTTCTATTCAAGGTGACGTATACGGTGATTGATATAGCGTGACATGCTTCTCTGGCAGCAGGGTCAGCACGAACATTGCTTGTATGGTGACCACTGCCGTGCAACGTTCTGGTGGGATTTCTTCTGATAATTAGTCCTGGATATTGGCTAGGTGCCTAATGTCCAAGACTAGTCCTCGTACGATGATTTCAGGGATTACAGCGCCGCTTGTGAGTTGGGGGTTATCGCTCAAGAATAGGGTCACTGTTCTATAATATATAAGAGATCTCTCCGCGGTATAGCTCGCCTCGGTAGCTGTGGTGAGAACAAACTGTCGCATTGAGGCTTTGCAAACAAACAAACAAACAAAAAGCTTTCTGTGTGCGTCCCTTTCTTGAGCACTGTCTCCATTCGCCTTAACTAGGTTTAAATACCATCGTTCCAGCTAGGTCGGAAAAAGTAATACAAGAGAAGGGTGGCTTATTACGTTAATGGTTGGCGCGGCCGGTAGTTCGTTCATTGAATTTCTAATGTTTCCATTTATATCAAAACAGCGGAAGCTGAGTTAAATCTGCTGCCACCAACAGTGAAAAAGCACGTGATGAGTGAATAAAGCTGGGTCCTTTATTCATCATCAGCCTGTCTTATGTCCACTAGAGGACGATGGCTTCTCTCGATGCTCTCCTGTCCTGTCCTTGCGCGATCTTGTCCAGCGCGATCTGATTCCATTTGAAGCCTGCGAAATCCTTAATTTCGTCACCCCATCCTTCTGTCGTCCACGGCTAGGCTTGCCCTCTCTTGGTATCCATTGCGTCGTTCTAAATGCCCATCGGTTGTCTAGCCTTCTCATCACTTGGTGATCACGTGGAGGCTAGATAACTGTTGGGTCCTTTATTGCGTTTCTGTATATGCGAACCTTCACAGTTTTTAAATTGAATGTAGGTATGTAACGTGCCCCTTTAACTCTGGCTTTTCCACAATATGACCCTTTACAAGGGGAAGCTCGCCTTTGTAATTCACAGTTTTGCTGTCGGTGCTGATCACGCTGGAACTAAAGAACCTACCTGCTATGTATTCGTGAATGCGTAACGTATTGTGTCTGGCAAACATTTCTTAATACCGTAACCTTGCCTTTTAAACTGACAGTATGCCTCCAGAAACCTTCAACACGTATTTCACAGCATGCACGAAGCAGAGACACAGCTTTGTGGTTTACAACAAGGCTAATTTATTGTGTCACATTATTTAGGTTACATTCATGTGCAATACACACGACTTTGAAAAACCGTTTCCCTTATCTGGTCGGATTGATTCAGTACGGCATAGTTCTCTCGCATGACTGGTACGGTAACAGCACTTCTCCTATATACATGTTTGTCAAACAAGAAGCCCGCTTATAAGGCGCGCAGGTTTGCATACAATATCAATTGTGCTCACCCATAGTCACAGTATGTAATGCGCGTTTTACTCAGTATGCGTCCCTCAGCACAAAAAAAGAAAAAAAAACTTCATCGCCTTCTAAGCACTTAATAAGTGCTCATAAAACGACAGCAGGAAAAGCATCACATTGCAAAACGTGCTGAATTTTACACAATAAAAGTTCTCAACAGCGCCTTTATCATGGTGATGACATAAAGCACAAAAATAAAACGGCTACACTATATTGCAACTTTCCCAGTCACCTTAACCAGTGAACCGAATGCCAGCGGAGCAGTAAATTACTAAGTGTGACTGACCCTGAAGCATTTCTTTTCCCCTGATATCTGCTATCACCGTGTTTCATGCATATCGTGCATGGATAACTTCGTAGCATAGATGCGGCGTATAAAAGGAAAATTTTCAATTACATGGTTGATCAATGGATTTCCGGAGTTAATGAAGCGACGGTAAATAACCACTCACAACATATTTTTCAGTTATCATTCCTTCATTAGCACATACATATATTATGCAGTTCCTGTCGCACTCGTTTGGACTGTACTATCGCTTCTCAAGTGGGAGGAACGTGTACTTGATGCTCAAGGGCTTACTTCGGAGCTTGTGGACTGCTGTGATGAGTACGAATCCAGCACGATCGTCAACGACGAAATCCGAAGCCGGTCTTCCGTACTGGTACACCTGTGTGTTCACGCTTACGTCGTCGCCCCCGCTGTCCACACTAATGTTCGGCTTGAACCACTCTCGTGTGTTGCCAAATCCACGAAGTTCACTTTGTACGGTGTTGTCCGTCGCTTCGCTGCGTCTGGCTTCTTCCTCTTGGGAGTTGAACGTGTAGTTGATGCTCAAGACGTCGGCAGAGAATCGGTGAACCCTCGTGATGACCGTGAAGTCTTGGTTCACGCTTATTCGGTTCTTGACGAGAGGTCTGCCATTCTGGTAGATATCGGTGTGCGAGACAACAAATCCAGTCCCCTGAGTGTCAATGGCTATGTTGGGTATGACTTGCGGTGCACCGTAGCGAGCGGGCCTCACTAAACGAAAGCCGTGCCAGAAGGGTCTGGTCTTCGTAAAGTGATTTCCTCGCATGAAAGGAATGTACGGATGCGCGTACGGTGGCATCTGGAGATCGAGGTTACGACGAGCTTGGAAGAACGGGAAGAACTGTTGCTGCGAGATCAGGTGGTTTGATGCGTGAAGGCCGACTACCCTCTCGAAGTGGTGTCGGTGGGGGCGACGTACCACGGGCTTAATGTGGATCAGGGGATGACTCGCAGTGGCAACTAGATTTGGCGCGATAAACCTGGCGTTGTCGTTTTGTATTCCGCGTGTTACGGACACATTGACGTTGTTGCTCGTTATTGTTTTGTTTATAGTAACGCCTGTCAGAGGATTTTGAATTATTGTTACTTGTTTCTTGAAAGGGTGCTGGTTATTACGGTTAACCTCAACTTCCACGCTCCTTCCAAGTGCTGTTCTGTTCACTGTCACCTTTGTGAATGGATTTTGAATGTATATTTGGTTTTGGACATTGGACGACTGACTGTCTGAACCTTGGACGCCTAGTTGAACGGCAACGTTGGAGTGGCTCCCTGTGACTGTTTTGTTGAGTGTCATTCCTGTCCAAGGATTTCTGACCAAAACTTGAATGTTGGGCTGCCTTTGTGTGCCCTCCATGCCTTTCACACTGATGTCATTGCTGGTGTCAGCTGTTGCTCCTTCGGAATAGTTCTGTGCAGGGACAATACTACTGACGTCTCCCCGAGTACTTCCATGAATGTCAATGTTTACACCACTACCGATATTTGTTCTGTTGATTTCTATTCCCGTCCACGGATTCTGGACGTTAATTCGAGAGGCCGGAATACTTTGAGCACCACGATTAACTTCCACGTTTAAACCGCTTGTAGATACAGTCTTGTTTACAGAAACTCCAGCCCATGGAATTTGTACCGAAGTTTGGCTAATGATTTCACCGGCACCTTGCGCTGCACTGCTGAATGTGTTTTCGCTGACAGATTTGTTAATGGGCGCTTCCGGTCCCGAATTTTGAACATCATGAACTTCCGAAACCGTTTGTACACCACGTTCCACCTGGATGTTTACGCTGTTTCCAGTTATTGTTTTGTTGACCGTCACACCGGTGCACGGATTTTGAACCACTATTTGCCTGTTCAGAGAACCTCCTGCGCTTTGCATGATTGAGATGTCTGCACCGCTACCGGGGCTCACTGTCTTGTTCACTGTCACTGCTACGAAAGGATTTTCCACCGCTACACGACTGTTAAATGCTCCTGCTACGCCTCGTTGTACCTCAACGTTAATGTTGCTCGGGGCAATGGTTTTGTTAATTGTCACAGCTGCTCCGGGGTTTTCGACAATTATTTGATTGTTTAAAGCGCCTCCGAGGCCATTTTGCACTGAGACGTTTACGCCGTCTCCGCTGATCGTTTTGTTAATAGTCGTTCCTGTCCAGGGGTTGTAAATTTCTATACGTTTCGTCGGTGCAAAACCTGGAATATTGCGCTGGACGGACACGTTAATGCTGCTACCACTTAATGGCTTATTAACAGTCTCTCCTGCCAGGTCCTGACCGCTGCGGGCTTCTTCCGGGATGCGCTGAGCTTCTGCATTTAAATTTCCCGCGGTATTACTGACTCCTAATCCATTCTGCGAGTTGTCGACGACCACGTGGCTGCCCGAAGCTTTGTTCGGGTCACTGCGGACAGAAATGTTGACAGCGCCGCCACTTATGCTTTTGTTGACTGTAACTCCTGTGAATGGGTTTTGTACAATTACTTGTTCGCTAACGTATCCTTGTGCGCCGTGCTCAACGTTCACATTGACATTTGTTCCAGGGACTGTCCTGCTCACTAGAACTGCGTCCTGATGTTCTGAATCCTGCATTTGGCTCGTTCGCTGGACAGACACGTTGACGTTCGGTCTTACAATTGCTTTGCTGACATTAACTGCTACCCATGGGTTTTGAATGGCTATTTTGCTGCTAGAAAGTTCTTGTGGGACGCGCTGTACTGAAACACTAACGCCGCTCTCACTTATGGTCTTGTTGACTTTCACTTCCGTCCATGGGTTTTCTACCAATATCTGCTTCTCGGGAACTCCTTGCTTAGGGTGCTGGATTTCGACCTTCACGTCTCTTCCAGTGATCGTTTTGTTGATTTTAACTCCAGTAAACAGGTTCTGAACCGGGATTTGGTTACTTGATGACATTTGGGAGTCACGCTCTATTTGGACGTTGACACCTTGTGCTGGAAATGTTTTGTTGATGGTCACGCTTGTCCAGGGATTCTGCACTACTACTTGACTGCTACCGGTTCCGCTACTTCCACGGAGCACTTGTACGTTAACACCGCTTTCACTTACTGTTTTGTTTACAGTCACTCCAGTCCATGGGTTCTGGACTAGCATTTGGATGCCGGGAACATTTTGTTGGTCACGCTGGACGCTGATGCTGACACCACTTGCAGTGGCAGTTTTGTTTACTGTAGCCCCTGCCCATGGGTTCTGCACCTGGATTTGGCGGCTCGCAACCCCTCCAGAGTCGCGCTGAATTTGAACACTGGTTCCTTGCGGGGTAACTGTTTTGTTGATTGACACTCCTGTCCAGGGATTGTGGACTACAACTTGATTCTTAGCAATGCCATGATTCCCACTTTGCACTTGCACGCTGACCCCGTTTTCATCTATCGTTTTGTTCACAGACACTCTAGTCCAAGGGTTTTGAACTAGTACTTGGCTGCTTGGAACTTGTTGGTCACGCTGGACGGTGACGCTGACGCCACTGCCGGTTACGGTCTTGTTCACTGTCACTCCTGTCCAAGGATTCTTTATCAGCACCTGTTTTTTCAATGTTCCTTGCTCATTTTGATGAATTTCGACATTCACATTACCAGCATTAACTGACTTGTTAAATGTAACCCCCGTCCATGGGTTGTGAATCAAGACTTTATGGATTGGCGACACCATTGTTTCACCCACTATTTGTCCGTTGGTAGCTTGCAATGTTACTGTTTTGTTGATCGTCACTCCTGTCCGAGGATTCTGCACCACAACTTGGCTGCTAGGAATTACACCACTTCCGCGCTGCACTTGCACGCTTACACCGCTGGCAGTTACTGTTTTATTTACGGTCACACCAGTCCACGGGTTTTTAACCACTATTTGTCTGCCAGAAACCCCTGGTTGACCGCGCTGGACTGACACGGTGACGTTTTTTCCACTTACAGTCTTGTTGACTGTCACTCCTGTCCAAGGATTTTGTATAGATATCTGTGTATTAGGGGATACTCGTTTCTTGGTTTGGATCTCCACATTGACATTGCCCTTGGAGACCGTTTTGTTGACTGTAACTCCAGTCCATGGGTTCTCTACTAGTATTTGGCTGCCCGTGGACACTCGAGGGTCACGCTTTACTTGGATAGAACTACCTTGTGCGGTGACTGTTTTGTTGATCGTCACTCCTGTCCACGGATTCTTCACGACGATATGTCGATCTGGAGCCCCACGAATCCGTGGTTGAACCATAACGTTAACACTGCTTCCAGGGACCGTTTTATTAACTGTTACTGCAGATGAATGCTTTCGAGCGATGCTGATATTTCCTGCACGCCTTGCTTGTGACCGTTGGGCATGTTTCACAGTTGTCACCTGCCTCACTGGTGAGAACACAGGTCCTGGAACCACATGTCTTGTCCATGGTTCACTGTGCTGCCGTCGGCGTTGCTCGTGCGCGAGTAACTGGCCTCGTCTGAGGTGTTGGTTCTGCACTACCAGTTCTTGGTGAGCTCGTTGTTGCCTCAGACGCTGTTCACGTGCCATCTGCATCAGCAACCGCTGTTGCCTCTCTCGATGCCGCCTTTGTTCCTCAAGCTTTCTCCGCCTTTCGTTCCTTTGCCTTAGGAGCTGTTGATATTGCAGACGCTGCCTAACTAACTCTCGCCGCTGCCTTTCTTGCCAGAGCCGTAGTCTTTCTTGTTGTTGCTCGATTCTTTCTTTTGGGGTTTTTGAGCCTTTTACTACTGTTTTCTCGCCTTCATTCACTTGCGATGATGCTTCGCGGCGCATCCATGGCACCTTCGCTGAGAGCCACGGGAAAACTCGGGATAAGCTACTGGACTGCAGTGGTTTTACGCTGGCTGCCGGTATGGATGAAATCCATGCCTTGGCCTGGTTGAGCTGTCTCTGCGCTAAGTCCAAGCCAGGCAGACTTCTGTTGTGGACCGGGAACAGAACCGAACCTCCCGGAAAAGTGGTTTGCACCAGACTGAATGGCAAAGAGTTGGCGTACGTCACAGCTTGCAGGTGCGGGTTATCTACGATCGCGGAATCACGTTCCGCGCGAATGGAATTACGGTTCGGTTCACTGCGAAGGGATGTCGGCGCTGGATCGACGCTGTACAGAAGGAGGCGTCGTGGCTGCGCCGCGTAGGTTTGCGGCCGGTCTGACGATGCTGCCTGGTCGAGGAAAGCCTTTGGCTGGGACGCCGGAGGCGAGATGGCGGGATATGTCTGTGGTTGTGGCTCTGTTTGCAGCTGTTCTGGAAAGGGCTGTGGCTGAAGAGGTGCTGAAGGCTCAGGTGATGGTAGAAACACTGGCTGAGGAGGATACGGCTGAGCAGCCAGTGTTGGTAACTGACCATTCTGAACGGTGTACAGTTGTTGGGGCACCAGAAACGGCTGAGGGTATAGTAGCGCCTGTGGTGCCGGTGCTGGTTGCAGAACGTAAGCCTGGGGCTGCGGTGGCGCCGGTTGAAGCACGTATGGTTGCGGTTGCACAGCTGCCGGTTGGGCAGCAATGTAGGCGGGTTGCGCTGCCGCTATCGGCTGCACAGCTGCAGGACCAGCATAGGGACCACCTGGATATAGACCATAGGGTTGGTAAAGACGTGGCCTCAGGGCTGCAATACGGGCTGGTCTCGGGCCTGCGCCGAACAGACCATTTTGTGCCTCTGCAATGGCGTGTCCTCTCTGCATGAACGCGTTGCTGACCGCCAAGCCGTAGGGAGCTGTGCCCATCTGCGCAAGTCAGGTACTTTACTATTGACTAATTCTGTGCACCGCGAAAATAAATACATGAGTAAATAAATAAATAAAAATGCACGGTACCGGCATGTTGTACTGGGCCAACACATCTGAAAAAGTAGATCGAATAAGAAATAATAATTACTATACTTTTGAATCTCATATCACACTTTTACGGTGGCAATACCATACGGCCGAAGAGCTAGTGTAGATCATCTTACCTTGTCTGCAAAGCAACAAGAACACGGCAATGGAGTAGAAAACGGCTGATCTTTTCATTTCCTGAAAAATACGAAGTGGACTTGGAGTAGAGGCGACTCTCGTGTATGAGTGCACTGCATGTCTGCATTTTCGATAACTTCATCTGTGAAGCTAAGTCGTTTGAGCACGCACGTGAAGTTTGAAGGTAACTAGGTTCACGCGCGATTAGACATGACATCGAAGACGGGTGGTTTCTATGCCCTGAGCGTCGTAAACTTTATTCTTATTTCATATTTATTCCGTTGTACAATAGCTTATTTACTTCGCTTTGGCAATCAACAACATTCTACATAGACAGAGCAGCAGCAAAGATGAAAGATTAAAAAAATAATTCTCGTCTCTCTTGAGGGGCCTCGCAGGGAACACTCTTAAGTGTTACGCTAGCTACATTCAATATCTGCTAACAACACTGACACGTATCAGTTCAGGCAGAGATGCCGCAATAGTGAATTTGTGGAAATAGAACACAGGTATTCGAGAAATAAGAACTGATATTTTAACAGTTAGTTAAACTCGGGGTTTTTGTGTACTAAAATACACGATATGAGTATAATACACGCCGTAGTGGGGGACTATTAGTTTTAGCCACTTAAGCTTCCCTAACGCACACTATAGATGGATGTACATGGGCGTTCTAGCAAATCGGCCTCGTCGAAGTCCGGCCGCCATACCCGGAGATGTGATGAAGTAATAATATGTAGTAGATCAACACAAGCTTCTTTTCTCGGAAATGATTAGCAGAAAGAGATTGAATGGTACGTAATGGAAATGAAACAAAGCATGTATCCTTCCGTTGAGCGACAGTGCCTTTTTGAGGGTTATGAAAAATGAAAGTAAGCCTGGATGCACTGTGTACTGCGATCAGTAAGCACGTGACGAGTCACTAAAATATACGAGGTTGTTAAGTATTGAAACCAATTAACCAGACACTATAACTGTAGGGAGCGTTCTGTTGCGAAAACATCTTAAATTTTGCTGATTCGTTTGAGAACGCCCTTATAAAAGGCAGAAACGCTCTACAAGCAGGCTAGCACACTCTCAGAAGTGGGTAAGCAGCAGGTAGGAGATGACATCCGAATGTGATGAGTTGCACCTGCATGAGCTACCGCCTGTGGTCACTGATGAAGATATCGTTGAAAACGATGAAGAGGGAATGGCTTCTGTTCTAGTTTGCATCTAAGGACACTGCAATACACCGTTTGCCGGACTTAAAGATGGCGATGCTAACCACACGAAGAGAGCAGAGAACGGAGGAGGAGGAGGAGGAGGAGGGGACCTGCCACCATCTCCTTTATAGCCACGTGAGACGCACTCAATTGCAACGTCTCGCGAAACCTGAATACTGTGCTTATATTTCAGCGGGCACTGACAGACACGCATTTATAAGGTTACGTAACGTACTAAACGTAGTTGGTTCATGTAGCACTTAATTAACGTCACGTTACGCTCACATACCCGTGGATACATTAAAGACACATTATTTCAGTGGTATTTGAAGCTTGATTTCGATCTTGCTTTTAGGTTTATTCACCGGATGCAACGGCGTTAAACAACTTGAGGAAAACGCTTCGTGCAACTTAACCTTGCATGCCTGCAGCGGGTCATGGAAACGCCCAGTTAGCCTCGAAAAGTCACGTAAGCGCCCACTCAGCAGCGAGAATGATAACATTGCGCTAATTGACCCCTCGAAGACTAATGACTACTTCTGTAAAAACCCAGACATGTCGACACAAGGTGGTTATCTACTGCGACAAAGTGTCAAATGTCGCGCTACCTTGTATGACAAATAAGAAAAAATCTCGCGACATACAGTTTATCAATAAATGTATAATCTAAGCATCAAAGTTTCTCAATCTCCCTGACACACTTGCATGTATGCCTGTATGCGCGAACTCCACAAATTTCACGTCTCGGTATAACTCTTCTCGGTCCGATGTTTTGTCGAGTGGCATTTATTTCATGTCGTTTGCGGCTAATAATGGTAGTCGCCTAAAATGCGACAGATAATTAAAAACGAGCTAGCGCTTCTATTAACAGTCGTCGCTCGTTTTTCGAGAACCATTGTTCGGTGTCCTTATTCAGACGTGGTATCACATCTTGAACATCACCTGAAGTAAAGTTGAACTATTGTACCTACCACGAAATGAGAAACTAGACCATTTTTCTACTTTCATTCATTTAGCGATGCTGCGTTTGTAGAAAAATAAATGCAATGAATAAAATTAGCAAGCGGATCTTGCATGTACTCACCTCAAGTCATTGGGAGTCCGTGAGGGCTGTATATATCTTGCCACCTTATATCGTTTAAGAGAGACGTCTTCGTCCGGTTTCCCTTCTTTTTATGCCTTTATCGCAAACTGGCCGCGGGAAGCAGTAGCGTAATTGCCGCGACGTCATTATCGCCTCTGTTGCTGACGCTCCCACCGCCGCCACCACTTTTCTCGTCGAGTTTTTACGATCGTGGCCTATCTCGCTGCACAGATAGGAACCAAACGGGTGTTCGCACTTAGCGCAGAATGACAGTTTTCAATGAGCTTGCTCGGTAGCTTTGAAGACGCTGATTTACGTGCGTGCCCATGCGAGGCCGGGGGGAGAGGGGACGCTGCCCCTCCCTCTTATTAATTAAGGGGGAGCGGAATCTTACAATGCGTTTTAACCGTAAGGTCCTCTGCTGTAGGGAATCGGTAAAATTAAAGAAAAAAAAAAAGGTGGCACTGCGGCAAAGTTCGGTGCATTTAAAGTTAAGTGCACTATTGCCAACCTAGGTTTCGCCTGTGAAAAAGTCCTATCCCTCCACCCTGCACCGCAGTTTTAGCATGTCAGCAGGCCGGCCGGCAAGCATCCGGCGTCTCTCATAATCACAGCTGGTTTTGGGACGTTAAACCCCATAAATCAATCAATCAAGGCAAGCATCCGGTACACTGAGACTTTACTGGCTACTTTGGCCGAAAGGCTGCTGAATCAGATTCGGTGAAGAGACGAGCGCCAGGTGCCTGAAACGACCGCTGAATAGCGGCTGGTTGTGCTACCCTATGTGCGCAATGTGTCGCATAGGATGAAGAAGGCGAGCGCACCACCTTTTTGACAACAGCATCGAGGTACTCCTATATGGCCGCGCGGTCGCTTCCACGCTCTAGAAGCGGCTCACAAAACCTTGCGGCTTGCTCGAGCAGTCCCACCTCACCGGCCTCCGGCTTTCCTTTTTCTGGTGCTAGCACCTATAGAGATACGAAAAGCAAAGACACCTTGATAAAAAATAATAATGATAAATGAATCCTATAAGAACATCATGTCCGGACTTCTGTGAGGTAAGTGTCATGTCAGAGCATTCGTGTAGTACATAAAAGAGTCGTTTAACCATCAGCGTAATTCTTGAGAATTGATAAAATTGATTAATTTGAGGTACACTGCGCACCGCATTGAATGTGAGGGTGTTAGCAGGGATTATTCGGGTACGAGCCACAGGTAAGAAAGAGACCATGTGTGACTCTACCCGCTTTGGATATAAGGGTCTGAGCCAGTCCACCCTTTGGGAAGTGTTTGTGCTGTGTGTGTGTGTGTGTGTGTGTGTGTGTGTGTGTGTGTGTGTGTGTGTGTGTGTGTGTGTGTGTGTGTGTGTGTGTGTGTGTGTGTGTGTGTGTGTGTGTGTGTGTGTGTGTGTGTGTGTGTGTGTGTGTGTGTGTGTGTGTGATAGCATTTGGTTCATGAACTGTGTGTCTCATGTCCACATGAAGTTAAACTCCACATAAAATCCACCAAAACGCTACTCGCTAGCGCCATATCCGACACTCAAGTAAACAAGTTTACCTTTAGTTTATCCAAAGGTCGCAGGATCGAATCCCGGCCGCGGCGGCCGCATTTCGATGGAGACGAAATGTTGAGGCCCGTGTGCTGTGCGATGTCAGTGCACGTGAAAGAACCCCAGGTGGTCGAAATTTCCGGAGACTTCCACTGCGGCATCTCTCATAATCAGAGCTGGTTTTGGGACGTTAAACCCCACAAAACAACAACCTTTAGTTTATTTTTTCTCCTTCTTCTTCTAAACTATGTGCGCTGCAATACCTTCCAGAGGCCTACTCGAGAGAAACGTTCAAAATTTAGAGTCGGAATAAGTTGCTCCATTTCGTACGCTTTATCGAAGAAGTCCAACGTTTAAACCTGCACAACCTTGTATCTCCTTCTTCACGTCTCGCTTTCAGAACACCTCAGTCTAGACATATGATTTTTTGCCCTTTAGGCATTTGTACCAGTTTCTCAGTTTCTCTTATTTTCATCAGTTGCCACAACCTGCAGAATGCTTGAAACGTGACGTGGTGAGAGTAAGAAAGAAAAAAAAATCGCGTTCCGGACATTGCGAGCGCGAGTTATCCTGTAATTTAGCCAGGCTGCGAGAAACGGTTGTCCTAAGAGCTTTTCATTATCTTCGGCCGTCCAGCACTGGGCAACGGGCGGCAGTCGCTCGGAGATCCTGTTTATGGTGCCCATTCATATCGAGGCAACGTAAACACGCTGTCGGTACTTTTACACGCTTACGTCACTTGTCTATTGAGTGCTACTACACGGTTTCATTTGAAAACACCGGCTCTTCATGAATAAGAAGGGAAGTGGCCGTCCTGTGGCCATAATTGTTTTTTTTTTTTTTTTTTGTTATCGACGGCGCCGCGTATAGCGGCAACAACGTACAAAATTTTCTTGGCTGAACAGGGTGACCTATAGCTCTTACGGCCACTTTTCTTTTGGAGGACCAGCAAATGTTAGCCTGGCTAACATCGCACTGCGCAAAACTGCGCTGCAAAATTTCGCGTCTGTGCCTTTTAATAATGCTTTAACTGCCGTGTGACTTCTTCTTCCTCTTCCTCTCTCTCTCTCTCTCTTTTTTTTTTTGTCTCCATCGTATACTTGCCTTCTCGCGGTATGCATTAGTTAAAAGTTTACGTTCTCGGGATTCGCACCAACATGAAGTCATTTGTCCCCAAACAGGCACAGACCGCGTGAAATCTCATGCACATCCCCTGCATATGTCCAGGTTGCCGGGATGTTTGTGCGCGTCGTTGTGAGAGTTGCGTTGGAAAGTACAGGTAAGCTCTTATAACCCTCGGAGTGTGCTTTCGTTCTATTTCACTGCGATTATGCCTCAGCCAAGCGGAATAGTTCGGCACGCTGGGGCGTCTGTGTATGTATATCAGTTGATTTGTGATGTCGTTACTCGAAGTTGAACCAAGTCTTGTCTCTGTCACTGCTGGTCGTGCACCCGCCGTGGTCGCGACTTAACGTAAAGCTCGGGTCAGGGGTCGCAACCTTAACTGCACGGACTGCCGCGTTTACGTTATTGAGCATTTAGCGCCCCGCTAAATACCCCTGCAATCGTAAATACCTTCGAGGCTCCGATGTCTTCATAATCGATGTTGATATCTTCCTGCTGTGTCTGACTATTTTGTGCAACGGTTCGTTTATTAGTAATTCGTAATGCGCATGCCTTGCTGCTTGTTTTTTTTTTAAATTTTCATGTACTTCTGCAACTCCACGTATCTGCCCTGATAGCAATAAACTAAGATAATGAAATAATGAAAACTATGTGGATAACAGAGAACATGCATAACACAACAGAAAACAACAAAAATAGGCGGGAAGACTTGGATTGATCTGTAGTTGAGTCGCACTTACAAAATGCATGCCTACACAGACTTGGTATAGCGCGAGCCTTCTCAGGCACTGGTAGCAATGTGTGTTCTTACGTGGGGTTTAACGTCCCAAAACCAGCTCTGATCATGAGGGACGCTGTAGCGGAGGGCTCCGGGAAATTTGACCACCTGGGGATCTTTAACGTGCACAGACATCGCACAGCACAGCACACGGGCCTCAACATTTCGCCTCCATCGAAATGCGGCCGCCGCGGCCGGGATTCGATCCCGCGACCCTCTGATCAGCAGCCGAGTACCATAGCCACTAAACCACCGTGGCGGGGCGTAGCAATGTGTGCGCGTAAAGACAGCCCTTACGGCAGTACGTATGTCATATTTTCTGTTCTCTGGGAAATTCAAGTATCAAGAGGTAACTCGAATCGGACTGTAAGTTTTCATAGTATGCTGCTACTATCTCTCTCTCTCTCTCTCTCTCTCTCTCTCTCTCTCTCTCTCTCTCTCTCTCTCTGTTTTTATTCAATTACGTTGCTTGCAGTAATGCTCTGATATCCTGCGCACATCGCCGAGCACCAGTCATCGTGTGTCGCTGTGTCGCGTTGCCTGTGGGCTGCTGTCAATGCTTGCCGTCAGATACAGTGTTATCACGACAGAATGACTAACAGCACAAAGCAGTAGGTGAACCAGAGCGGGCGGTCTCCTCTTCCAACGTACCGCTTCACAGCGGCTCGCCGGGCCTGATCGACAGACATTCGTAACACCGGGTAGTCAGGCGGGTCGTTCCTGCAGCATGAAGTACGCAAGGTCGGCGGACGCACGTATTTATTTTTTTAAAAAATCGCAGATATTTGGGTGTTACAGACTCTATAACGTGCCCCACCACGGTGGTCTAGTGGTTATGGCACTCGGCCACAGATCCGAAGGTCGCGGGATCGAATTCCGGCCGCGGCGGCTGTATTTCGATGGAGGCGAAATGTTGAGGCCCGTGTGCTGTGCGATGTCCGTGCACGTTAAAGAACCCCGGGCGGTCGAAATTTCCGGGGCCCTCCACTACACGGCGTCTCTCATAATTAGAGCTGGTTTTGGGACGTTAAACCCCACAAATCAAATAATGTTGATGACTTCGAGATCAGTAACCTTGACCTTCGCCACGGAATTTCGCCCACGTGCTCAATGACGACGAAGTTGTTTTCGATGCCGATGATGATGATAACGCTTTCACAGACGACAAGGTGAAAGAAACCAGGAGATAACAAAGAAACAGGATACAAGGGTGACGCAACCTGTTCCCTGACTCTGTTATCTTGTGGCTTCTTTCACCCATGCACTCAGAATATTCTGAGTTGCGCTAATTGACGTAAACGCTGTTCAACACCAATTAGCCTGAATTATCCTCCTGTCATTGTTTAAAAGTGATGGTGATGAGGCCGGGGTCACGACGACTATGATGACGTGATACCACCGGATGCGCATAGATGGTTCACGTCGTACCGACCGTCGCCCCGCCACGGTGATCTAGTAGTTATAGCACTCGGCCGCTAATCCGAACGTCGCGGCGGCTGAATTTCGATGGAGGCGAAATGTTGAAGTTCGTGTACTGTGCGATGTCAGTGCAGGTTAAAGAACCCCAGGTGGTCGAAATTTCCGGAGACCTCCACTACGGCGTCTCTCATAATCCTGTCGTGGTTTTGAGACGTAAAACCCCAGAAATCAATCGTACCGACCCCTTTCGGCGATAAAAGCCAACGACAAACAAAAGCCAATGTTCACGACGGTAGTCGGTGTGTCTGAGCAGGGTGTGCGGGCCCAGAGCACAGTGAGGCCTAGTCAGCGGCGTCCTGGCCCCTCAGTGCAGCGCCCGCATGCACGGCCGAACTGCGCGCATACGGAGGCTCGCGCGCAGCTGTTTGCCTCGTCGCCACGCCTCGAAAGTCTGTGCCCAGAGCAGCAGCAGCAGCGCAGCTGGCAGCTGCGTCTTGGAAGAAACGAAGCAAGTGCTCCGCCTTTGCCTTTAGTCCGCAGTGAGCGAAGGCGCATCTGTCGACGTTGCCACCGCGTCCACAAAGTCGCAGCAAAGACGGAATCACCTGTGCGCCGTGACTAGACTACACTGCCTCCCTGTGAGTGTCAGCGCATGCCAAATGTGCACTCGGTTCTTTATACTACGTGGTACAACGATGAGGATAGTTCGCGCACGAGACAGTGCTCGGCTTGCATATGTACTGTACTGATGCGCGTGAAAATCACTGATCCTAGAATGCGGGTCCACATAGCTCACGCCACACGAATAAGCAGTGTCAACCATTAAATAACGGAATCAAGAGAACAAATATAGTTTCTGTGCTCTGATCTGACAGGTAGAACCTATTTTACTGGCATTTACTTCCGAAGTGAGCTTTGCAACGCGAAATTATCAAAACAACGGTGCGTGGAAGCGTGAACCAACGAAGCTCCCTCTTAACAATGGCATAACACCGGTTCACCACATTCAAAGTGCGAGCGGAAATTCGGTGACGAATTGCTTTTCATTAGCTGTACGCCCATCTGTCGCTGTCTTGTAAAGTTCATAAGGGCATTCGGATGTGCTTTATCATTCCCGGAAGAGACAAGCATAACTCCTAACCGCGGCTAACGGCCATGTATTGTGGATATTGTCAAGTGGTTGTGACACACGCAGCACTTGAGACGAAGCACGCAGGGCTCAAGGTGATGTCAGGCGAACTGTTTATTGGGCGAACTTGTGCCCAGCAAAACAAAGCCAATCACAATTCACAGCAACAGCGGCGTGAACAGTCGTCGGTCGACGGAAAGACATACCCGCGTCATAACGCGTTCTCGCATTATCTCTGGGGTTCCATAAGTCACTGAAATGTGCGCGTCAAGCATGCAAAGTTACAAGAATGGTCGACACGGTTCTAGAAGTGGCATACAAGATAAACGCGGCCTGCGTTGCGCGTGACAGAAAGTGATAGCGCTCCCCGCAAACAATCAAAATGAGCGCGCGCGTCACTGGGAAGTGATAACGGCTTTCCACTTAAACAAAAACAACCGCACGTGTCAATATTATCGGGCAGGTGCGCAGGAGCGCTGCTGCTGTCATCGGGATATGATGCACTCGCTCAACATGCACGGTTGCGGCAATCTTGTGATGAGTCAGCTTAGAGGAAAAGCCGCCAAGACAGGATAAATGTCACTCGTATAACGCATAGAAAAACGCGCGCTTCCGCGAGTGAAAGGGCGTGTCCTTATGAAAGTCGATACGTAATACGCTCTATTTCTGAACACTAGCGCAGTATAAATAAATTGCTATTGTTTTCGATAATGCTTCACCTGTGATATCATTCCTTTGTTGTCCACAGCGGTCGTATGGTGGTTATCGTGTTTGGCTGCTGACCCGAAAGACGTAGGTTCTATCCCCGTCGCGGGGGTCGCATATTCAATTGAGGCATAAGTAGCTATAGAGGTCTGTGCTACTCTGCGTTTTCAGTGCACGTTAAGTAACCCTAGGTAGTCAAAATCCCGATCACTGTTCCCCTTGATTTGTGGGGTTTAACGTCCCAAAACCAGCTGTGGTTATGAGAAACGCCGTAGTGGAGGCCTTCGGAAATTTCGACCAGCTGGGGTTCTTTAACGTCCTCTGACATCGCACAGCACACGGGCCTCGACATTGCGCCTCCATCGAAATGCAGCCGCCGCGGCCGGGATTCGATCCTGCGACCTTCGGATCAGCGGCCGAGCGTCATAACCACTAGGCCATCGTGGCGAGGCTATAGAAGAGAAGGCTTATTTCAGCTGTACAATGAAATCCTATTATATGGCCTGCACTGAAGAGAACAGAGCTCAAGAGGTAATATAGTTAAGCAAGGGGGCGAACGCACACTCTGACACAAAGCGATGGTGTCCGATAAAGTTTAACATCATGAAATGAGTAAACAAGTGAACTTTTACATCTTGCTGAGTTCACTAACCTTTGGTGACCACTTGTTCTTCAGCTAAACTAAAAGTCAGCGCTCTGCGTGCGAGCGCTTGCCGGTGTCGTTTATTTCTTTCTATAGCGCTGTTCTTTCCAAATGCTTTCCGGGATCATTTTTAAGTCAAAAGCCTTATGTCTCACACGAAGGTCACCTCCAAAGAAGCGGTGGTAGAGGAGTACGGTACAAAAGAATCGGAAACTGGCGTCTCGTTCATTTGGTACATACCGAAATTGGCATAGAAGGGTACGAATATATGACTAAAATGACTGACAGGTCGTAACATCGATAACATAATATGCCCCTCAGTTACGTTACACTTAACGATAAGAAAATCAAGTGTGCTTCATACTCGCATTGCTTATGCGGGTATGAGTAACGCGTGATTGAATCTTAACCGTTACAGCCCATAACCACATTGCACTCACGTGATGCCAAAGTTCCGTGTTGGAATCCCTAGCTTTCAAGTTCGACTGCCAAAAGTCTTGGCTTTCACCTTTACGTCTCTTAAGCGATATCTAAGGACTCTCAGGCAGGGGTTTATCCAGGAAAGGTGAAGGGGAGGGGGGAGGGTGTTGGTTCATAGTGATGAAAGCAGCGCGCATATTCGAAGACAAAGAAGGAAGAAGAATGACACGAGCTTTTTTCATCCTTTGTCTTCCTGTGTGCGCGCTGTTTTCACCACGAAGCTTTACCAACTCGTCCAAATTGCTACTTTGCTTCAGTTTAGATGTTTGTTGGGGGATGATCTAAACGGAATTTTTGTCTTTTTTTTTCTTGTTCGGGGGGGCGGGGGGATTCTTCTGGCTGGTGTTGAGGAGGTGCTGAGTAGGGGAAGGGGAGAGGGGGGGAGGAGTGTTCAAATCCCTGCCTTTACGAATTGGACTGCCAGTTCGCTTAACTTTCGTTTGCGTAGACCTTAAACGTAAGCTATTTGTGTGCCAAGCACACTGCATCTCCCCCGTGCTGCACATTTTACATATTTATGGTCGAGATAGGCGGCGCCATTGCTCGTTTACAAAGGCGGGTGACTTCGCCTCGGAAAGATACGACACTCGCGTAATCCGAACGTCCGTCCGTGCACTTTTAGGGCTACTGCACTTCGCGAATGCCGCCGCCGTTGACTTCTCGGAACAGAGCCGCGCGAAAGGTTGACAGGTGGCTGCGCCCTCTTGTCTCGGAGGGAGATCGTGCTGCCAAAGGACGGAAATCTTGGAGATGTTGCTTCCTTTTTTTTATTGTTTTTTCGTTGTCGTAATGTGTCACTCATAGTTGTAGCGCTTGATGCGATTCGGCGTCAAACCTGGTCAGCTAGCATTGCAGAAATAATATTAGCACTACTTATTGTTCGTCCTCAAGTTCCTTGACAAGTGGCTCAGGGGACGAATTAAAAAGCATGATCAGGCAAACAAAGCAGTACAGCGTTTCCAAAATTAACGCGCAGAAAACTGAGGTAATTTTCAACAGTCTTGGAAGAGAACAGTAGTTTGTGATAGTGATACGCTGGATGTGGTGAACACATCTCCTTGGGGCAGGTTAAGTTCTGGTTTGGCCAATATACATACCTCTGCAAAATAAGATGGTACTCATTAGTATTTTATGCAAGTCTGCACTAGCTCTAGGATAAGGACAGGGACAGAGCGAGATAATACAAAGGAACTAGGCACATATGTACGCAAAAGTCTCAAAACGGTTTGCTTTTGCCCCGCCACAGTGGTCTGTAGTAGTTATGGCACTTCGCTGCTTATCCGAAGGTCGCGGGATCAAATACCGGCCGCGGCGGCCGCATTTCCGATATAGGGGAAGTGTTGAGGCCCACGCGCTGTGCGATGTCTGTGCACGTTAAAGAACCCCAGGTGGTCGAAATTTCCGGAGCTCTCCACTACGGTGTCTCTCATAATCAGAGCTGGTTTTGGGACGTAAAGTCCCATAAATCAATCGCTTTCAATGCGGCCTTCTCGAGCGGGTTGGCATACGGCCCCATACACCGGCACTACTACGTCAAAGGGAGCAGCCGGCTGACGAGGCCAGACTGCTAGAGAAATTCGCACGCTAAACATATTAAGACAAGCTTTTCGAGAGGACATACTTGTCAGGTTTGACGGATGTCAGTAAATAGTGAGAAACATGCAAGTTGCATAGTTAATAAATAATATCGTCTAATTAGTAGCATTTTGAAGTTATTGTCCATGACGAGTTTGTAGCCACCGAAACCATGATGACGTGACAGTCTTTTTCTTTTGCTTTTTTAAAGAGTCATTCTCTGAAGTGCTGCGGCCCGCGAAAATCGGGTGTTTTTTTCTCGTGAAAGCGAGACCCGATGAAAAAGGAGCGTAGGAAGTCACGTGCAAACGCAACGTCCGCTGGTGACGTGTTCCAGTGCCTGCGGTGGTCAATTCGAAATGTATGGACTCTTAAAAACTTGCGGTAGCGTAGTTTGCGGTGATAAATGGGCTTCTTCTTGCACCCAGCGAATAAACAAAAGGTAACTCTGCTTAATACCCATGCAGAGCGTCGAGGCTTTGTAGCCATAGGGAGGAATAGCACAAATAGCACATCGCACATCTCGAATTGGCTGCCGCAATGTTTGTAACACGTCACCAGCGGAGGTTGCGCCTTCACGTGACTTCCAGCGCTTTTCATGCAATCAGTTTCGTTTTAGCGCGGAAAAAACGCCCAGGTGGCCCCAGGTTTCCAGCGCTGCTGGGCTTTAGACAACGACTTTTTGATCATTTTAAAAAGCTGATGTGACATCGCCATCTCCGTGGCTAAAAACTCGCCACCACTGGCAATAACCACAAAAGAATCTCCAATTATACGTTAATTTGTACATATTGATTAGGCAGCTGATTAATTAGCGAGTTTTTAAGACTTATTGACGCCCGCCTCAGCTAACAGTTTCTTTCTGAAAAGGTTTTTCGCCTCTTTTCTTTTCTCTAACAGACTATTTTTAAGAATTTCTCAAAGTGTTCGCTGAAACGCCCTGATAAAGCCACTATGGTAGAGCAAACTACATGTTTACTAACCCTGTAATCCCGAATGTGCCATATATATACCTCATGGTTTTGACACCTGTAACCTCTGATTTATAGACAGAAAACGTACATGTTGTCCTGTTCTTTTTTGCCTGTTCTTTTTTTTATGTCTTATTGTGGTTGTGAGGGGTTATCTTTAGGCGTTAATATATTTACGCTTGCTTCGCGCACGTCTGCATTAGTATATGCATTACCAACTCGCCCAACAGTCGCTCCTTCTGGTAAAGCCCCTGTACTAACATATAGATAGTTACAGTGGCTATTCTAGCCACTGTAATATAGCACTGCTCTACACGCAACCGCAAACCGAATTGGGGCCGCCAGCTTTTCTGCACGTCGCCCGCGTCGCACGTGGGCTCCCTGGCCTGGGTGTCGGTGGCAGCTGCTCCTCAGCACCTGCACAAGTGGCCGAGGCAGGGCAGGTTTAAACGGCAAACGTTTTCGAGGCGCAGCGACCGCTCACTGAAGTTTCGTTTCCCGCCGAAGTGCACGCTGGTTTCGCTTCGCTGTACCGTCCGGAGTCGCAGTGCAGTTCCAAGGTATAGCCGACCTTCTCCTTTGGAGCGTGCGTGTGGGCCGGTCTGGAATATGTTGTTCTTCAATAGTACTTCGAGGTTTGCATTCTCTTTGTGTGATACGAAGCAAACGACATATTCCCTGTAATCCCCAATGTTCCATATATATATATATATATATATATATATATATATATATATATATATATATATATATATATATATATATATATATATATATATATATATATATATATATATATATATATATATATATATATATATATAGGCAGTTCAGAGGCAATTTACTTATTATTTAGTGTAAATTATACTATAGGATTTACGACTGAAGTATAAAACACCATTGTTCTTGCTTTATGCGAAATATACTCTACGTGTTCAGATGTAAAATAAACCAAGTATTTTAATTGCTCTCGATGTGCAACTCTGTGTGGATATTACGGGGTATCAAATAACACTGGCTTAGTTTCGAAGTAACTTCAGCTGGTTGACACTTATCGAACATACATCATGACACCTCTGCCTTTCGTATCTTCCTCTTTTTTTTTTTGTCTCTATTACATTATCTGTCGCTCTTGTCAATTATTGCGGCAAGTAGTTGTGTTAAAATAAGCTTAACAGCATGCGAAGACGTAAACGAAAGGAAGAATGGGGTGACAGGTTATTTCCTCTGAATCCAGTCACTTCACTATAGTAGTGTACGTAAATATACCGGATGGCATCGTATAAAAACAGAACAGCTTTATTTGTCTCGCTTCTCTTTAAGTATATTATACGCACTGCATCCATACGGCTTAATGCTGCGTATGAATCTCTACCTTTTTCTTCTTCTATTCTTTAGGCGTCTCTTAGTGTGATGCTCAATTTACCGGGCAATATTTCATCACTTGAGTTTTTAGAGAATGACTATAGTTTGATTCAAGAT
Source organism: Hyalomma asiaticum (assembly GCA_013339685.2). Lineage (NCBI taxonomy): Eukaryota > Metazoa > Arthropoda > Arachnida > Ixodida > Ixodidae > Hyalomma > Hyalomma asiaticum. The sequence continues at coordinate 100,718,687 of CM023486.1, forward strand.
TGCATCTCAAGCAAGAATGTCTCGGAGATGCGTTTTTCAGCGACCGCATTTCGCAGTCACTAAATTATAAAAAGGACGTTTCACTGAGCTGATGATTTCTAAGGTTTTACCTCCCAAAACCACGATGCGATTATGAAAGACGCCGTAGTGGAGGGCTCCGGAAATTTCGACCACCCGGGGTTCTTTAACGTGCACTGACATCGCACAGTACACGGGCCTCAACCTTTCGCCTTCACAAAAATGTAGCTGCCGCAGCCGGGATTCGATCCCGCGACCTTTGGATCAGGAGCCGAGTGCCATAGCCAATAGACCACCGTGGTGGGGCAGTGAGCTATTGATCATGTATCATCATGTAATGACTGGCCTATCCGTCCCGGCTGCGTCGCGGTAATCCCATTGTTGTCACGTAGCGCTGTTCGCAAACTTTCTTAATTCTAATGATCATAATCAGCTATACTTTGCAACTGTTTAGTTAACTGTTGTCGTTTCCTTGAAGAAAATATATATGTGTGTGTCGACCAGTTTCCGTACATATTGTGACTGCGTGACAAGCTTTCCCTTCGGACTTCAGGGTGAAGCAGAGAAGATGACTCCCAGGACGGGATTATTCAAGTGTTCCCTTCAGATGGGCACTCGCTACGCAGCTGCTATTACGCTGGTGAGTACTACTAGAGGTGTTATCGCGTACGTATAAAAGTATTGATACCTTTGTCAATCACCTAAAGACACGACGCATTACGTCTTAACCACGTCTTGATATGTTTTGCGTTAAACTTCGCCTCATTACGTATGTGCGCTACGTGAAGCAGTAATCTAGGCACAGAGGCATATGGATGCAGAAAGACAGATCTAGAAGAAAAAGGAGAAGGAATTTCTTTATCAAGCAGGAACTTCTCAAGTAAAAACAATCAGAAGAAGGAATAATTAGGCTGACACTGAAAAATTTGCAAACAGTAACTCTGGTGACCAAGCAAAAGCAATGACACGAAGACAAACACATCGCACAGACAGGGTAAACTGTCGATATCCTATGATCTGACTCTACCCCGAGCACATGCAAAGAAGAAATCGCTATAAAAAGATTTATACCAACCACTCAAGTCTATTACGCTCTCGTGTGTGACGCTGATAATTTCACTCGTATGAAAGAAACTCATAAAAAAAAAACAACTGTCACAAACTCGATTCCCGAATGTTCCAGAAATGTGGGAGTGCTGCATTCGTTGAATATTTTGTAAGAAAGGCATAACAGTTGGACATCTAATGCATTGAATGCTCCTGAGAATAAGTTTTTAAGGAGCGTAGTTCTTCAGACACGTACAAACGGACGAGAGAGAGATTTTTTAGGAAGGAGAGGAAATTCGGCTCGGAGGGCATTGTAACTGTCCCTCAACTGAGGACACCTCAAGCGAAGCGAAACACTCGCACTGGAAGGAGAGAGAAGAAAGAGAGTGTGAAAGGAGGGACCACTTTATCGATACAGAATGCCTACACAACTGAGAACTAGGTGAGGGTACCTCTCTCAGCATCAGAAAAACCGTCGGGTGCTCGGTGGCACTGGGAATCAAACCCAGTACCACCCGGCCCAACGCACTATTTCGCGCCTGCCGCGGGAGAGAGAATTATGGGCAGGGCAGGAACCAAGGTTAACCACATCGAAATATCTGGTGTACGACTCTGTTAAAGAGAAGGGGATTAAGTGATGAGAAAAGATATGCGAAGAGAAGACAATACAAAATCAGTGAGCCCTAACACATGGGCGAAATCAAAACATGCAAATTGTTTATTCGTTCGTTCAGGTGTTGTCTGAAGGGGTGATCTGCATTGAGAATCGGTGAGGCCATGTCCTTTTGGAATTTCTGGGCGCTAGATACCGTCAACATTTGTGCATTCGTAGGAAGCTCCAAAAGCGGTTGCTTAGCATATTGAATCGAGTGGACAATTGCAGTTCATTTGCACGTGGTTTCACAAGGCGAGGCGGTTACGTCATCTGCCGTGTCATATAGGAATAGAACAGCCTTGGCGGGCCATGGGACAGCGGCGGCAGGTCTGCAAACACATAGGGGTTGCCGGGTTCAGTGATCCCGGCAGACTTTCGCTCGCGTAACTTTGTCACCCGCAGCTGTTCAGGGTGAGGAGTGGGTGTGCAGAAACAGCGGGGCTGCTGGAACTTGAATCGCCCCATTGGGAATACAATATCGAACCCATATTGCAACGTTCATTGTCGGCGTGCAATTAAATAACATTAAAAATAAAGAAAATGCGATACGTTACACGTAGAATCAGGTCGCCGCTGCGTTTCTGTTTGGTCACATTGCTCTTGTGCATCCCAGCATGCATTGGTTGGTGTGAAGTATGTACTAACGGATCAGCTCTTAATTATGTTTGTATCGGGTTTTGAAGTATAGTATTCGTGGCACCCACATCGCCTCGATGTCTTCTTTAATTACGCTTTGTTCTCTTCAGGTGCGCAGTTAGTATCTTTTCAACGTGAAATACTTCGCACAAAGAGCGTCAATCCTGTTTTTGTGTTTTTGAACATTACCGCAGTCATCCTACCAGTCTGCATCCAATATGTGGGCGAACTCATGCAAGCCATATTGAACTAGAGCGCGGTTTTGAACTTTTACACATATTTGTAATTTCAACGCCTTGTGCTTGACGGAAGATGTTTGCAGCTGCTCTCAGTTGCATCAGAAAACCCGAGCTAACAAACAATTTGAACAAATCAAACCGCTTTACTTCTCTCTGTAGTTACACGACGACGGAATTTACTCTCTCCGATATGCGCCAACACCTAAGGTAAAGCAAACGGCCGACAACTCCCGGAGGAAAATATTTCGTGACCATGACATCAGCAATTGCCTGCTCAAAAAACAATTAGTGTGTGCACTGATTTAACTCTGGAAGGCCCACGATTTGTGCGAACTCCTCTGTTTGCGTGGTGATCAGCTATGTCTGTGTCCGCTGCTCGCGCCCCCATTTTATATTGTTTTAAATTGTTCGCGTTATTTTTGTTATTCAGTGGAGGGCAGTCAACCTATAGCCGCCCCTGGTCAGTGTCCTTGCTGTCTGTCCTTGCTGTCTGTCTGTCTGTCTGTCCGTCCGTCCGTCCGTCTGTCTGTCTGTCTGTCTGTCTGTCCGTCCGTCCGTCCGTCCGTCTGTCTGTCTGTCTGTCTGTCTGTCTGTCATCTATGCATGAGGCAATGAAGGACATTTTTTTCTTAATTGTCTTCAGTGTTACTGTGGACGGTAGACAGTTACCTAATCATTAGCGCCAATTGCTGTTGAGTGTCTGGAGCATGGGTCGTTGGCCGTACCACAGATCGATTAATTAATTAATTAATTAATTAATTAATAATTAATCAGTAAATTAGCTACGCGCTCAAGCAAGCAAGCGATCGGTAGGTACGGTTATATTAGTGAAATAATTAATCGTTCAATCAGTGTCGATTAAGCGAACCAAGAAGGTTTTTTCGCAAGTTTAATTGAAGTTGCGCATATTTATTTGAATGTTAACAAAAACGACTATTTACGATTGCTTGGAAAATAAAGGGGAGAAATTATAAACGGGTGCTGCAGTCTTATATTTTATAGTTTATCGGCATTATTTGTTTCCTGATGTAATTGACGCACAGACTTGGTTCCCGAACGATGCAAGAAATACGAGTAATGCTAATGATTCTGTGTGCCGTGTGTACATATGTGCGATGTATTGTGCTAATAAATCTGACATTTATTTGTTGTTATTGGGATTGAAATATATCTTTTTGTTTGGTTGTAATATTTTGGCACGCAGTACTTCTTGGCTACTATTAGACAATAAACAAAAGCACGGAAGCGCATGAGCGCCAGCTACCGAATGAATTTACTGAAAAGGGAAGATGGGGCGCTGTGCCACTATAGTGCACGAACAGCGCAATGGATGTGACGTAACAATGATTTTACCATTGCATTCGTACTTTGAATATATCAGTGTCAGTAAAATAATTTGGTAGTTAGCGCTCAGTGAGTCCGCGTGCTTCTGGATAGCGTCTCAGGGTGTAATTAGAGTGTCATGTCCGAGTCTAACCATTAACGCTGATTAGTCAGCCGGGCGAAGCAGATACGATATATCTTCACGTCATGTTACAGTTCCTATACGAACCACTCGACAACTCTCTATGTCCTCCTTTGTTCGCCTCGTTTCAGTTCTCGGCGGGCCTGCTGTTCGTCACCTACATGGTGTCGCTGTACCGGCAGCACGGCTTCCTCGAGTCCATCAACAGGTCCTTGGGATTCGACGTGGCACGTGAGTGCACGACCCACTTTTGCCACTTGCGCGCTGCGCGGCGTGCAGCTCCCATTGGACCGTTGACGACTGTGCACCGCAAACGTCGAAGACCTTTCGCTTTGTTCTTTGCGGTATCACACAGTGCTATACGTTTTCCCGGGATGAATTAACCACGAACTGGGAAACAAACTCAGATATACACGCACTTTTCGCCGAATGGGGTTGAGGTCGTTTTTGAATATAGAGCGCGCACCTGAGGACGCCGTTGAGAACAGCGCTGGCACGCACATGCCGGCAAGCGCGTGTTCGTCTTTCTTCGTTTTTTTCCCCACTAGGTATATCCTTCCATACATGCATGTGGCCTACAAATAAGCAAACTATAGGCGTTTAAATGGACACTAAATTGAAAAACGGTTTTTCTCACATAGGTAAATTACCTTTTCACATTACCAAAGGCACCGCTCATGTCCGTCAGTGATGGCACATGTTAAAGAAGCGATGGCTAATGTCGAGTATGGTTGCTATATATTGGTTAAATGGGGGAAATACCAATTATGTTTAAGCACTATCGGACAGTTTTTCAGTAAAGATCGCAATATTTTGTCTAATTATCTCACTTCTACCTCAAGGTTGGGAAAGACATCTCCTACTAAATTGTAAATATCTTTACACTCTATCGGTGTACTACAGCTATTCAGAGATTTGATAATCCACGTTACACAGGAACATATAGGCATAGCGCCGTAGTTTCTTCATTCTTTCTCAAATTAAGGTATAAGGCATTTAAGGATTATAGTCTACGAGCAGTAGTGTTTATCTTGTGGCGTAGCGCGTTTAGGGATTCACCGGTAACCCTTTTGTATGCGCCTATTAGCAAGAACCTAGACAGCGTTTCCGCATTAGTTGTCATGCCTGTGCAGCTGCTTCGCCAGTCGTGGAGTTCATGGCCATGTTGGGCTTCGGCCTGATCCTGCTGTTCGAGATGATGTCCTCCTGGCTGGCCATTAAAGCGACCACGCTGGTGCGTATACATTGTGCCACATCATACGGCTGCTTCATTCGGCTGATCTTGTTTGCCACGTCGCACACCGCAAGCAATCTGTCACGCCAGCGGAAATAGGATCTTTCAAGCGTTCAAATAATTTCACAGGTAGTACTGTCCCTGTTCAAAATTTTTAAAAAGAGAGAGAGAGAGAGAGATGTAGATGAATTCTCGAATCACTGATAAAGAAATGCTGTAAGTTTTCAAGCACATTGTCAACCCAAACTTAAGTGCAGTTCAAGTGAAAAGAACTCGTGGGGCTAACTTCTGGCCCTCGCGAAGAAAAGCTTAGCGAATAATTAGCGAATAAGTATCCCTCGCCATTTCAACGGTCATACAGCAGCTGTCCTTATCCTTTCAAGTCTTTTTTTTTTCTTTTTATTTTGCTGTCTGTGTTGCAAGCCACCTACACTTTTGCTGCCATGCTGTCTATACCATGCTTTGCCAGAGCTTCCTGGAAACTACCTAGATGTTGGTGTTTCTGAAAAAAAAAAATGCAGACAAACAAAAAGAATTAATTTACGCGGAAAGGGATTCCCTGTATAAATAATCCGGTCCCGCCGATGTGATCTATAGTGGCCGTGGCACTCGGCTGCTGATCCGAAGGTCGTGGGATCAAATGCCGGCCGCGGCGGCTGCATTTCGATGGAGGCGAAATGTTGAGGCCCGTGTACTGCGTGATGCCAATGCAGGTTAAGAAACAGCATGTGGTCAACATTTCCAGAGCCCTCCACTGCGGCGTCTCTTATAATCATATCGTAATTTTGGAACGTAAAACCCGAGAAATCAAAGTATAAAGCGTCGAGTACCTCGCGATTTCGTGGTAACTGTTGAAACTGTTTCGTGGCAAGGGTGTGAGCGTGCCCGTTTTCATCCTCACTGCGCGACACAGGCGTGAAAGATGTGTCTATGCAAACCATTGGCGATTATCCAGCCGTTTTTTTTCGGTGCCGTCTGAATATGAATGCCATTTTTTAATAACATCAAAGGAGCACTCAAGCCATGCTATTATATGCGATTTTGCATTTGCTTCTGATGTCTACGGGCTTTAATGAGAGGTTAGATCATTTTGGTTTGTTACCGGATTTTCGGTCAAGTACACGTGATCGGCATGCTGACGCCGTCAATGGCTCCGGTAACACAGTATCCGTAATTTTGAAGGTAATCCCTTGCTACCACAATTTGGTGCACGGACTACTACATTTGTGTTCGTCTCACTTTCTCTCTCTCTCTCTCTCCTTCTATTCTCTCTCCCCTCCCTCCGTGCAGAATAGCCATAGCTCCGATTACCCTTCCTGTGGCATTTCTGTGCAATCTCTCCTTCGTTCTCTCTCTTTGGGATGCTCGCAATTTCACATCCGTTCACCGTGTTTTTACGTTCGACGGCAACTGTGTCTGTTTCGCTGGCTCTAACTGCGCGTCTATAAGTATTCATTTAATGGTACAGAGACGACTTAATTATTCGCGCATGGGTTACTTTTCCGCAGGAAAGCCGTTGGCTACTGCTGCCCTTCATAGGACTCACGACTTGTGGCATCGTGTCACCAGCGCTCATGTCTGCAGTGATCGTACTCTCCAGCCACCGCTACCATACTGTAAGATCAACCGAGATTTCGCTTGCAACCGTTGGTTGCGGTCGGATAGTTGTTTCATTATGCTCGTGTATAATCGTATATAGTATAGTTTTAGTTTTGCGAAGTTTATTTCTCTAACACAGTTGTATCCTCTTGTTGCAGGTGCCGTTACCGCTCCACACCTTGATACCAATCTTCTTTATCGTATTGACAAGGGTACGTTCCTCCTGTTCGTCTTTCGCTTTCCATTTTAAAGAGACACCATAGAAAATCTACTTGATTTGTAATTTCAACAGCAAGCCTTCCACGATGCCAAGAAGGCCACTGTTACCGCGATTAGAGCCTTGATAAACGTAGTCTCTAAAATTTGCGGAAAGAAACCCTGAGTGGCGACGATGTCGTTAAGTTCTCGGACGGGTTCGTCATGACGTCATAAATAGTGGCGTCGTCTGCGCGAATCTATATTTATAAATTTTACTGCCAGGGTACGATTGTGTTGTGTTCTATAAAAGCTAGAGATGAAGCTCAGCATTCTCGAGGAACTTGACTGCTCAAGTAAGGAAAAAGCATTATAAGATTTGTGACGTCAGACTGATCGCTATGACACACTGTGACGTCGTTTTTGTATGTATAGGCCTGGAAAACTTAAAGCTAATTAAGCGGCCGTATTCATTTTAACTTATTATAATCAACATATTACCGAGAAATTAACCTCCGTGAAGTGATTCGGCGTTTCTGCACCGTGTCTCATATGAAAGTGAGCAGCTAGAGAACATATCCATGTGACATATAAGAAGCTGCGGTTAGGCCGTGGCGATGCTAGACCTCTTCTAAATTTTAAGCTTGATACCAAAAGTAATTTATAGGATGAACTCGCTTCATGCATGCCTATATATGACAATTCAGGCATGGTTACATTTAAGCATTTCTTATTGTTTTATGGGAGGTATTATGTTCTCCCACTCATATTGTGACATTCCTCCATCCATACTCCACATGCGACTGCTGTTGTCTAAAGGACTGAGGTGTGCTTGCTATCGCGAGCAGATTTATTTTCGCCTTTTCTCATGTTACATAATTTCTCACAGACGTACGTCCTGTTGGTGAGCGTCTCGTACTACCGGGAGCTGCAGGAACGCGAGACGCGCCGAGAGGAGACCCTGCCGTCGGTGGCCTCCCAGGTGCAGCAGGTGCACATCGATGACCTGCCGCCCCACAAGAGACTGTCACCCTTCTTGCTAGAATACCTGCAGAAGCCGCCTCCATACGAAGGATACGTCGACGATGGCGACGTGCGCGAAGAACCCAAGAGTGGAATAGGCATGCGCCTATACATGTGAACGTGCATGCTCGAAGGTCTTTGCACTCGCACATGAAATAATTAGGGGATAGGAGACCGACGATGACTCATCACGCGACATTTTGTACATAGCTCGTGAGATGCACTGTTTGATCTCATCGTATACGACGCTCATAACTTCCTTCGAGCGAACTTGAACCGGGTTGCGCGTAAATTCTGTCCTCAAGTCAGATCTTGAGTTTCTTTGGCGGTTGTCTATGCATAAAGATGGGAGACTATTTAGGGGGTGCTATGTACGCTGTTATATCGTAATAGCTATTTGCAGCTGTCCAATCAATGAACGCTAAGAGGGTAGTAGTTGACGCAGATCTTGAGTGTCGTTTCTTTTTGTTGTTTTCGTTGTTTTTAAAAGCAGGGTTCTTCTTAGTAGCCAGCATTTTTTTTTTTTAACTAAACGTCCTGGTGCCATCCGTGAGCTTCCGCACCACACCAGGTTTCGAATCAGGTCTGGGATAGTACAGAAACTCGAAAGCGGCATCAGAACTAAGTGGGACACTAGCACACGTTCTAAAACTTTACATAGGAAATACACGTTACAGTCGATAAAGGTTTTAAAAACTACAGAGAAAGACAGTAGCCGGGATAGATTTGCCGCGAAAAAATTCCTCCGGCCATATTGCCACGCAACAAATCGCTAACACAGGGTCACTCATGTGACCGCTGTCTTATGCACTGCGTAACAACACCTGACGAGGAATCTAGGCCCACATATCTTTCGTCTGAAAGGTCAATTTCGGTTGAGGTTTGCTCGAAGAGTGCCGGGCTCAGATAGACGCTGCTAAATGTCTTTTCCAGGTTTCACAATTGGGCGCCAACGACAGCTGAATTAATCATGGGCGCATCATTTCTTATATTCTTTGGCATCAGTAACCACGCGCACCGTGTCTTCCGACGCTTTTTTTTTTTTTTTTTGAAAGTGACGTCACTACTGTGCTTTGGCGTGCGTCCATACCTCGCTGCACGCCATATTGAGTGTGACCACAGCCGAAACGAGAGTACTATGGTTAAAATACGCACACGACGTCACCGCGCACGAGTATCACCGTCCGGCTCGTACACGCGACAACACCCGTCGACGCCACGCTGACGTCAGAAGTGCGTTGTCTGCAGAGACCTTTTTCATTGTTCCGTTTCTCCTTTTCCCTTCGACTCATCAACCACTATGGGCTTTCAACAGCTGTCATCAGTGAACTACAAATCGATAAATTGATTACCGCTTCCCCCCCTCCCCCTTTCCTCCACTTCGCACTCATCTCTTTCTCGAAGAGTCATGAAATTGAAACAGAAGTCGAAAGCAGTTGACTCCTGTCACAACTTTTCGTTTTAGCATTTGAAACTTTTCGTGGCTCGTATTTTTCTATAATTCCCATTTATTGTTGCATTGACGGCAGCGTCAAGTAGGGTCTCTCGATCATTAGGCAAAGTGAAACGGCGGGAATGTAATTGTCACAAGTTGTGATATGTCCACAGCATTTGCTGTTATAGTTGCGCTTTGTATTGTTTTGCCGAGCCTGGCCGAGCATGTCATTCTCTCTTGTACGTGCCCTAAGAAGGCCGGCCTCGAGATAACAAAAAAAAAAAAAAAATGAAAAGTAGACGGAGCGGATCGCCGGAACGTCTTAATGACTTTTATTCGCCAGCGCCTGCACGTGCTGGTTCCGTTTGCCAGTGCCAACGTATGCGCGGGCTGTTCCCGGAACTCCTTCGCCCTTGGCTTTTGTCTGCCTGCGCCTGCGCGCGCTGGCAGCCGCTATACATAGAAAATAGAGAAATAACGTTCCCTGCACAGTTTTTCTTGGTACGAGACTCCTTTTTCCTTTCTCTCCTTCACAAAACATTCGTCAGAACGATTCTATCTTTACCTGATAATTTCCGTCGTGATCTGTATGCACTTGACACATAGTTGTCAACGAAAAGGAGTCCAATAAAGTGTCAGATAAACGTTCGTGCATTCCTGTCATTTTATTCTTGGGTACCTGCAATACGACCGTGCGGCCGCCATGAAAACATTGCCAAGTAGCTTTGTGGCAAGGATAAGAAAAATTACGTAGACATGCAATGGTCGCACGGGTCATGCGGCGTTGCTATGCGAAATCGAACGGCGTAATTGAACGACGAAAACACAAAAATAAATAAATAAAATAATAATAATAATAATAAAATAATAATAATAATAATAATAATAATAATAATAATAATAATAATAATAATAATAATAATAATAATAATAATAATAATAATAATAATGTGAAGCTGTGACGATGACGCCGTTTTATTAAGCTTTGAGGCTACAGATGACGGTTCGCACCCCAAGCACAGATTGAGCTCTAGATGACAACCCACAGCAGAGAATGATGACGAAACCAAGGTGATGATGATTATGTACAGATGAAGTAGAAGAGGCTAATGAATGCCCACACTAATAATAATAATAATAATAATAATAATATCCCGTTTATTTCGCACCGCCCAGCAAGCAGCGAGTACTGTGCGCAAATCTCGAGAAAGCTAACAATAGGGAGGCACACGACCTTGGAGTTCACAATATGTGCACACATATAATCGACAAATGTAAGGTGTTATGTATTCGCGAACCACTGCCAACTCTGTTAGAAGATTGACCCTAACATAAGCATTGAAGTATATGTAGAGACCCCCGTGATATAAACAGAACGTTTTGTATTAGCTCGGACACTAAAAAAAAAAAAAACTATCGCAACGTTTCATGAGGAAAAAGTATAAAGCATTATGTCGTTTCGAAAGTATAACTTTTCTATCTCTGCAAGCTGCCAATAAACATTCTATCTAAATCTCCTCCTTTTGTAAGTTTTGCTTCACAACCAAGCCAATCTTAACGACGTCATGTAGGGGGTGCCCTAAGCACCTGCTTCCCTCGCCCTTCCTTGAATTTAATACGTAGTGAGGAGCAGTAGGGAGGGAGTCCACCGTAGGTGTAATGGTTATGGTGTTCGACCGCCACCCAAAAGACGTGGGTTCGTTCGATCCCGGCCTCAGCGGTCACATTTTCGATCGAGGCGAAAATGCGGTGCCCTCCACTATGACTATTCTCTCCTTTCTATCTCTTTCATTCTCTATCTCATACCCCCAAGGACGCTTAGCCGTGCTCGCGACATGGGCTGCAGAAATTAGCGTCCTTTCCTTAAGCGAATAACGATCATCATCAGTGGGGCACTGCCTGTGTAACTTAGAGGCTCGCTCCGTGCAGTCGAGTTCTCCATGTGCGCTAACAGCGCCAGAACGCACAGCCTGGCGGACAGAAGAAGCAAAACTGGGCAGACCTTGGCCAGACAATACGCAAAAGCAGGTCTACACCGCGCGTCCCACTTTCTTTTGTTTTGTTTCCTTTGAAACGCGCTCTCCAAACCTGCAGCAAACTTCCAGAGGGCGACCGAGCGTGCGTGCGGTTTTCTTCGTAGCACGCGGGAAAAGCAGCAAAGAAATGCGCGCGTCTCTATCGCCTTGGCTCCCATCATGCGCGCGCTATGGGCGGCGATCGCGCGCGCGTCTCATGGGTGCACCCCAAGGGGCCAATGTCAGCGACACTGAGCCGTCCGACGAGAGCTACGTAGCGCCCTCTGGTCAGTGGACGGAGCCCATACAGGGACGCTACCTGGCCCAACATCCCGAAAGCCATCCTGCTGCTTGCGCTTCTATATAGGAGGCGCAGAACTACTGTAGCACCCCTTCCTCCCATTACTGCGTCCCTTTATTTTAAAAGAAAACATAAAGTTATCACCACCACGACCGAAGCAATTCCGAAGGACACAAAAGAACCGACGCGAAGCGTTCGTTTCATTGTCCTCTTCTGCTACTTGGTAACCTTCATTGTGAAAACAATGACCCAAGCTTCTAGGCAAAGCTTGAACTGTACCATATGTTCCGAACGCGTCGCGACAATTTGTTCAATGTTCTATAGAAGCCTTTATGCTGTATATATATATATATATATGGCAGCTGTACGCAGCGTTGGTTGTGTCATTGTCCTGCGGTGAATAGGTGTGCCTTGCAAAAGCAAGAAGTATAATCGGAGCCAACATAAAAATCGTCTCGCTCAGGTATACGGCGCCCGCATATTCGAAGGTACAAGAGCAAGCCGCTTTCCAGTGTTAAAAAAAAAAAAAAGAAGAAGAAAATAATAAGGACGTACGAAGACGACGAGCAGGTGCCGTGGGTCACGCGAACGCCATAACTCAATCACGTGCTGTGAACGCGTGCTTTTGGCGTCGCCGTGTCCCGCTTCAGCGTTCCGTCCCGGCACTGCGTTTGGATTGTGTTGTTGTTTGCGCCCGCGACACATTATTCTGCAACCATGGACAGCCACAGCACGGAATCTACCTTGATCAGCAGGTGCGTCCTTCTCGTGTGTCGCTACGCGAGCGTTTTGAGATTTATATCCGCTGCCTTCGTAATTTGGCTTATTCCAAACACTTGACGTCGTAGACTGTATCTTTAGAATGAACTAGACAGACCTCGGAAATGGCGTATCGCGCCTGCCTGCTCCAACGTTGCAAGAGCAGCTAATGCAGCGAGTGCTTCGGTTATTCTGCTTCAATCTGTGTAGGGATGGCTCCGTGTCTTACTCAAAGTCTCCAAGGAACAAACCAAGTCCCACCAAGTAAGTGTCTCGGGTGCCAAGTCCTTAGTAATGTCCCAGCGTGCACTAAGACATATCTTTATGCTCTAACGTTTGCGCTGAAGGATGCAAGGATCGTACTGAACAGACTGCAATGTTCAAGGTCAGGGACAGTGCGTAGACGCCACCTACGTAAAAGTGCGTCAGAACCCGTGTACTGCGCGATGTCAGTCCACGTTCAACCCCAGGTGGTCGAAATTTCCGAAGCCCTGGCTACGGCGTCTCTCATAATCGAGTCGTGGTTTTGGGACGTAAAACCCCAGAAACCAATCAAAAGTGCGTCAGAACGGTGAGAGAGCGCTAAAAAAAAAAAAAAAAACGGCTGTCAAACATCGGAAAATGATGTTTGACATAAATCGCTTCGCTACGGCACTTGACAAGCTGCATGGAAAGAACATGTGACATCTCAGTCGGACAAGATATCCGGCATGCATGGTTCTGTGATGTCTCACGCAGAGTGTCGGAACGGAACGAAAAACGAAAACGAAAAACGAAAAAAACGATATTTTTGACCGGAACGAAAACGTAACCGGAACGTTATTTATTATTTCGTTCCGGAGCAAAAACGAAATATTTTTTATCGTTTTTCGGTTCACGGGAAGCCTTTACGATCCGGAACAACCGAGGTCATGCAACGTGAGCAATGATGCATAACTCAGGGTTCAACGTCAGCACGCATCTGGGGCAGGTATTTCAAAGGAAAGATGCGTTGAAATAATGCAGGAAACCAAGAAAGTGGCAACCATAGCTGCTTGTATTAAATTCAAGCGGAGTTTCGCGTGCCTCTCACACAGGCCGTCGTGGAGAGGGCGTTGTCGTCGCTTATGTGTTGAAATTTTGAGACGAGCGCAAAGAGCGGCAACCGGAGCTGTAATGATGATTGATTTGTGGGGTTTAACGTCCCAAAACCAGTTCTGATTATGAGAGACGCCGTAGTGGAGGGCTCCGGAAATTTCGACCACCTGGGGTTCTTTAACGTGCACTGACATCGCACAGCACACGGGCCTCAACATTTCGCCTCCATCGAAATGCAGCCGCCGCGGCCGGGATTCGATCCCGCGACCTTCGGATCTGCAGCCGAGTGAACCGGAGCTGTACATGTTAGCACAAGTGGGCCTTGGTGTGCCAGCCACACAAGTCAGCGTTGAGAGGGCATTTTCGGCACTCAATTTCGTTTTGTCAGAGCAGCTGTCTCGCTTATCGGCGAGTACACTTGATGACCTGCTGCTTCTGAAATCGTGTGACCCCAAAATTCGGGATTCAAACTTGAGGAAAAATGAATACCAAGTTTTTGTTGTGTCCTTGCTTCGAAACTTTTTGCGACTTCCCTCATAGTCACACCATGCCTTTGGGACGTAAAATCCCAACAATTATTATCGCATTTTTATGTATTAGTTCAGTATGTTTTGCTGTTTTTAAAAGGTACTTTTAATACTAAGTATTTTGTTCGTTCTTATTATTGAAAAAAATAACGTTATGAACCGTTACGGAACGTTTATTTTTCGTTCCGGAACGAAAACGGAACGGAACATTTTTCTGCGGAACGAAACGAAAACCGGAACGAAAAACATTTCGTTCCGACACCCTGGTCTCACGTTCTTACCGATGCATTGCTTGTCAAGCAATAATACAAATTCTGTTGTTGGTCGGTGCTGTGTGAGTGTTTCCTCGGTTGTCCCATTTTGGCGGCCGTTTCACGCTCTCGCAAGCAGCGGATTTTGTTGTCGGGTGGAATAATTTACGATCATCTGGCGCATACGTGTTGTCCACTGGAGCCGCCAGAGTGGTTTAAATTGTATGTTCGAAAGCATTTTTTCGCTTTAAGTATTATTGCTTTGTTTTCATGAAAAATTAGCAGTAATAAATATTGCTGTACAGTTAATTTAACACAATGATATACTAGCTGGTATAGTCAACTGCGTTTGTTACCGCTACGCACACGTCATACGCTAACCCAAAGAAGGCAAAGCCTGCGTACCCTATTCTGAAACTCGCTAATGTAAGAACACGCAGTAGCTTTTATTCGTTTCTAGGATTCTTTTTTACCTCGATTGTACGGACACTCGGGCCATATTTGTGCCGCCGCTGTTACAGTACGTTTGTGCTGCCGTCGGCGTCAGTGTGCTGTCACCTGCCAAACTAGATATCCTAAGACACCACTGTGTCCGTCTGCAAAGGCGAAGTGGACGCATCAACTCGCTCCGCGCAATCGACTATGCTGGAGCCATGGCAGTGGTTGGGTACCCCAGTTGCAAACGGACGCGCTAGCGTGAGCTATTAAGGGACTATGGTCATGCGGAGGTTTGAAGCGGTACCTGGCTGATATTTTTCTTGTCAACCTTCATTTTACCTGCCTGACATTTAGTACACTTCAAGTACCACAATAAGCAACTTCCTCTGCACTTTTCTCGTTTTCATTATCTGCCGGTTTCGTTTGTTGTTTTGTCAACAAGGGCGACTCCCCCCCTCCCCCCCCCCAAACGCACAAACACACACACGCACGTACGCACACATGTTGATTCCGCTTGTTCACAGTGCGTGTTCATGCAGTGATGCGACTTTCGTCCGTACTTCCAAGTATTTGCACAATTATGATTAAAGAGCTTCACGGAACCTATGTTAATTATGGTGTCGCTCATAGGGATCCCCGACATGTCTTGCGGTTGACATCAGTCTGCCGTTAACGTTGCAGTTTCAGAAACCAATTGAAGTTCGAAACTATGTAATCTGTGTGAGGCTACGTTTTATTATTTTCAAGTTGAACAATCTTATACGACCAGGAGCAAATAAACGCACGGTATCCACCCTATTTGTTATTTATCCCGTACCTAGATTTACTGATATAAAATTGAACACACAACGCATTTTGTCGCATATACATTGAAACATATAGCTGAAGTGATGCATGCATGCCATTTCTCAGCACTGGCAGCGGATTATGAGTATATTTACACACGCGAAAGTGATATACAATTTCTTTTCCCCGAAATATGTATCGCTCATCATTAAAAAAAAATAAACAAGATGCTGCTGGACGCACTTACGTTGGGTGGCCTTCCACAACTTTTTATTCGGACATCACTACAGCTGTACGGGCACATACATTTGCGAATGCTCGTGCATAATATACCTCATGTATATATGCCAGTTCTCGTCCTCACCCTTATCGAATAATTTTCTTTCTTTTTCTTAACCAATATAAACTTTCAAACAAGTATCCCTGGCAGCGTCTTTCTCTGCTGAGGCCCTTGTGTTGTGCGATGTCAGTGCACGTTAAAGAACCTCCAGGTGGTCGAAATTTTCGGAGACCTTCACTACGGCGTCTCTCATAATCAGAGCTGGTTTTGGGACGGTAAACCTCACAAATCACAAATCAATCTTTCTCTGCCATCGTGCTCCACTAGTGCTACTGGTTTCGGTTTCGATTTTGAAACGTTTGAAACTAAAGATGATTCGCTTGTAGTACGAATATATAGCCGGATGAAGCCACAGACAGAGCCAAACGCGAATGACTGCAGTAGATCAGTAGATCGCGCGGCCCGTCTTGTGTTTGTAGAAGGGATGTTTATCGTGGCAATCGCTAACGTGTGAGGATGTAAACTGCTGAATCTTTCAGAAATGCCACTCTAAGATGTCCTAGCGCTTTGGTAAGCGACCAACTTTATTATGGGAGTTCAGCGCGACTTAAAGCTGTGCAGTGAAGTTGTCGCCGGTTGTTAGTGGGCGTCGCAGCAGATGTTGCGCACGTTTTCCTCAGCTGGCGGTTTTTCTTTATTGAATCGTTTTTCGGAAATTCCTCCCCAATGCGCTTGTTTCCTATACAACGTGACGCAGCCTGTTTGCGGTTCTGATGCCTATCGCCTTTCTGCCCCTAGATCGAAGCGGAAAAAAATGGAGTTTGCAGAACTGATCAAGATTACCAAAGTTGACCGTGTAGTTCTGCACGCACCGCTCTGCACAAGCTTTTCGGGGACGCTATCTCTGTCGAGTCATCACTCGATCTTCTCATCTCGCACAGATGATGATAAGGAATTATGGGTGCGTATACACATAGTAAAAAAAAAAAAATGCTATATCGAAAATGCTGGCATATACAGTCTAATCTCATTACAGCAGACCTTGATAGTGAAAAAGATTCTGGTCTGTTGTAAATGGAGTATGCAGAACACAAATACTATTAAAACGGACTTTTATGCAGACACCGAATGAATTTGTTATAACCGGAGTGAATTACAAGTCACAGACGTGGTCGAAGAATGGATTTATTCCTCTCTAATTTTTCTGACAGAAGCTTTTCAGCTTTGACTGTGCTGTTCAGTGAACAGTTTGAACACTATGCGTGTAGCCATCATTACAAGGCTGTTATCTGCCACTATAGTACCTCACTATGTTGACCCCAACTGGGCTGTCAAGTGATGTTTGAAATTGGAAGCTATTGATTTTGAGATGTCCACTGTACATAAGTCTGTTGTAAAGGAGTGCTAACCAGCTAGCTGCCTTGTAATGTAGTCCTTTATATCCGAATTTATGTTGTATCAGAATCCATTGTAAAAGAAGTTCAATCAATGGAAGAGATAGGAAGATCAGCACTGCAGTTTACAACAACAACATACAACACTGCAGTTTGGTATGTTGTATCCAAATGTCTGTTGTAAGCAGATTTGTTGTAATGAGGTTATACTGTATGTGACAAGGCTGATGTTCGAACTATGAAATGGGTTCACATATTGATAACGTTACGCACTGTACATGTATCGAGAACCAGCCCTTAAGTTTCACAGGCCGACAGCAACGCCTTAGCACAAAGACCAGCGAGTGGGATACAAAGTACTTAGTAGCACATGCGCCCGCTCACATCAACAGAATGCAAGCTCATCTCGAGGCTTATGTGCGACTTATCACCTGGCTTGCCACTTATGTGCTACAAGGAAGGAACACATGCACTTATTGCATGGTGCATGGCCATGGACAAAGCTTGGCTTGACACTTCACTATAAAGAAACGTTGGTAAAGGCGTGGATGCAGATATTGTTAAGCATCTCATGTCATTCTAATGGCCTCCATAATGGACGGTCCCGTAACACATTGAAAGTACCACAGCGCTTCCTGGCCAGTGCTAGTTCCCTGTAGAAGCTCGCAGTGCTGTGTAGCATAATGACCTCACAACAGGGAAATAACAAAGAGAAATCGACAGTAGAGATATGAAAGCAAGTGGCTTTTGGCCAGTTTTGTCTTCTACACTTATGCGAACACGGTGCATTGTACTTGAACCGACTCTATGTTTAATACTTGTGTTTCTGTCAAATGACCCCCTTCCCCTTGTTTTTGCAGTTGCTGCACAGGATGGTTGACAGTGTTGAACGACGGATTGGAGCCTTGTCGGGGTCGCTGTTTTTAAAATGTAAAGACTTCAGGATAATTCAGCTTGATATAACTGGTGTCGAAGCATGCAACAATGTTGCAGACACCATTGAATGCCTTTCTGCATTAGGTAATAGATCTGTCATTCTAGGGGAGTTAAGACTTAGCTCTTGCAATCAGTCTGAGCATTACATCTTGTGCCTCCTGTCTCCACTGCAGATAATCCAAAGTGGTTTCACCCATTCTTTTACAATCCATCTTTTGTTATAATGGAGGATGGGTGGTCAGCATTTGCAACAGAGCAAGACTTTGCCAAGATCAAGCTGGTCTCGGATGATTGGAGGATATCTTCTGTGAACCATGACTTCTCGGTGAGAAGATTATGAGACTCTCACATGCACGAAATACAAGCAGTCAGCAACATGTTATCCCTAGTAGTTTTATAGAAGTATTTAAAATTTTGTTTTTCTTGAAATCTTATTTCTAACATCATTTAATCATCTATTTTACAAAAAGATATTCTTGAACAATATTCTCTATTTGTGTGCAAATTTAATGCAGAGTTTTCATTACAATGACATCTTCATGAATCATGCTGATTTATAAAGCAACACCTCATCTGACTTCTGATTGATAGAGCTTTGGTATTGGTATCATACTGATGCGCATGATTTCAGTTGTTGACCTTTCAGCTTCAGTGGCCCCATTTAAATGGGAGTGGAATGTACATACATTCATGTACAATACCTTGTGTTCATGAAGAACTTGGCTTATAGAAAACTAATTTGACACCTGCCCTCGCATTGTCTCTTGAAAATAAAACCTGAATTTCGACAACAGAATTTTATTGAGACACAGCCAGAAAGCCACCAATAGCTTGACAACAGACTGTGATCTCAAGTGCACATGGAGAAATAAGTAGTAGAAAACAATGTAAAGATAGGTATGTTGTAACAAAAATGTGCGAGTAGAGTAAACCTGGCATAGAAGCAAAAAAAAAAAAAAAAGAATGAATATGTGTACGTACATGTTTTAGCATTATGACTTTTAGGCAGTCAACCAGTATACACTGCATTAGGATATACATTAGAACTTGGAACACAGGTGCATAAGTGTCCATATGCAGAATTGATGAATAGATCGCTAAAAACAATTGAGAACAGGGAATGTCGCAGGAGCCAACGTTTCGACAAGTGGACTTGTCTTCATCAGGACAGTGACTGCTGTTCCCTGTTCGACTGCTGTTTCCTGCTCTCAATCGTTTTAAGCAATCTGTTCATCGATTCAGGCCTCCAT
Organism: Hyalomma asiaticum; assembly: GCA_013339685.2. NCBI lineage: Eukaryota > Metazoa > Arthropoda > Arachnida > Ixodida > Ixodidae > Hyalomma > Hyalomma asiaticum. The sequence goes on from CM023486.1 coordinate 100,738,247, forward strand.
CTTCCCCTGAGCTTCTCTTCTCATATGCAGAATTGAGTGTTCTCGATTGAGCAAAACTTGCCAATTTCCGTCAACTTCCTTAAAATGTGGTTTCAATGTACACATCATTCTGAAAGATTAGATTATGATGACACAGTATCTCTTTGAGACAGGCTTGTGCTGAAGGCAGTTTTAAATATTCTGAGACAAATTTTATTTGCAACAGTGCTCTTATATAACCCTACTTCCCTTTGTTCTTTTTCCTTTTTCTCTCTCGAACCCTCCTCTCCGACAGGTCTGTCCAACCTATCCTGAACAAGTGATTGTGCCAAAGAAGATAGAAGACGGTGTTCTGGTTGCTTCAGCTTCTTTCAGGCAGATGGGCCGTTTTCCAGTGTTGAGTTACTTTCACAAGAAAGCGAAGGTCAGTGCTGCGTGCATTGCTCGTTAAATCTATAATATGTGTAGACATTTCCAACAAGAGAGCACTGAACATTTCTGTAGTAAAGGGATACCATCGCAAATGGTATCATGTGATGTTGGGTGCTAAAGAAACTCAGATTGAATCAGGTTGTTTGCATTGTCCCTGGCGGTCCATGTGCTGGCTTGCAACATCACCGTCAATCAGCTGAGTACCAAGCACTTGCTTGTGCATGCCGTTGCTTCATTAATCTGATAGCAATGGGAGCTTTGGGTTTCATTCTTAACCAGTGGCTTCCGTGATGGAACTATCACTCTTGCAGTTTATTTCACTTCCAAGACCTTCAGGTTTTCAACAAGACTTTCAAGTTTCAGATTTTTTCAGCAAGGCTTCCAGGGTTTCTGACATTGTTCTGTTTAAAGGTGCCCACTGTTATGCCTGACTGTAATGGGCCACTTGCAAAAGTCGGAGTGCCACCTTGCGCGAAAAACTGGAAGCGCCGCCTTGTTGGAAAACAAACCATGCTCCAGCCTTGCTTCCGTACGGCGGCACCACGCATGACGAGCTTTTGTCACATTTTGCGAACGTCTCAATGTTTCTTTTGTTTTCTTTTTTTTTTTTCTTAATGGAATGGTATTGCCTTTCCCTAAATGTCATTAGAAGTCCTCATTCCCTTGCCGTTTTTCGCAAGTGGGTCGTACGACTGTCTTCTCGAGGCACCGGAATGCGAGCTATAACGCACGGCGCTCTCCTCACACCGGCATTTAGTTTGTTTGCAGGGTGCACCGCGGGTACGTTTTGGAAAAGAAGGTTAAGAGCGTTAAACTTAACAGAAACACAGTAGTCCTATATTTGTGGCTTTATAAGCGCCTGGACTCCTTCAAGTCAGGCATCAGCTGGTGACAACATGATTCGCGAAATGTGGTGACACTGGTCATTACAAATGTGTGATAACATAACTTGCAAATTTACATGGAACCACGTGCAAGCTTAGCAGGTAATTCGTTGTGCTGTTAACATCGATGCCCGACGGGCGATGTGCATTTCGATGGGCGCGAAACACTAAAATGCCTGTGCACTTGATACAAGTACACACATTATAAACAACGTCTGCGTCAAAATTAATCTGGACCGAGTTTCCCGCAATGCGACCTGCCTGAAAGTTACATCAGTGGTTGTGGCACGGAATACCCAACACGTTAACATTTTTTATCATTATGCAGATGTATACGTTCTTGTTTACAAGTCTGGTATTGGTGTCGTGAACCCTTTATCACAACTGTGGAAGGCTTGTAGCTCATTTGCTGATCCAGTTAGATTTGCATGCGCAGTCAATCGCTATAAAAAGAAAATGAACACTAAAGGTTTCATCGTGCCTTTCCGGTGACAAAGTGTGCGCCACAGATCATACAATGCGGTTGGATACCATCGCATGCCTCGCTTCACCGCTGCCGTCGACGCTCTTTTCTCTTTGAAGCAACAATTGCGGGAGGAATTTTGGAGAAATTACTACTTTCTCTTTCTATCAAAATAGTTGCTACAGGCGAAAACTATGCATTTTCGGGCATATGAGTCGCGTGAGCCCTTGAGGCATGAGACACGTCGCGCTCGCAGCCCGTTTGTTTTCCAACCAAGCAGATGACGCCGGCTCTGGCTCATGCGCAGTCGTACTTATGCAAGTGGTCCGTTTACTCTCTGATATCACAGTAGGTATTGCTGGCTGAGGATTTGCCACAGTGCATATACCTTGTGCACGTGGAAATAGAGATAAATGCTTTTGAAACAGAGTTACATAGGCTGAATGAGATTTATCTTACAGTAGATAGCAAGCTGGGGAGACTGCAATATGTCAACTCACTGGTTACATCTTCCGCTTCCTGCCTCCTATACATTGGGAGAGTTGGACCTGGGGTTAGGTTACTCCACTACAAGGAGACTGCACTCACATAGACTTGGTGACATATATCAAACACCTTGTGCATCAGTCAACAGTCTGCACATGATGATTATCAAGTGTGAAATTGGCAAAAGAAGTGTCTTTGGAGGCCAAACTTTGCATATTTTTTTGCAGACAAAAAAATTTCTTTCACTCAACTAAGCTCGTGATTGTTGTTGTGGGCCCTGAACTTGTTTCTAAAGTAAATTTTATCAAAATGAAATTGTGACCAAGACCATCTGTGTTCTGTTAGTATCTGGATTCTTCTTACTGCGGTCAGCAGTAACTGCAAAGCCCTCTGTGCACTCAGCTATGCTAAAATATTCTAACACTGCCAAAATGTACACTCCATGAAGCTGGTTCATCGAAACTCAAGTAAATAGCTTTATCCAGAAATGAATCCAATTAACCTAATGCGTATATTAAGGAATTAAAGATGGCAGAGAAGTTGGCTGGCATGTTGGTCCGTTGGTCCGTTGGTCCACTGGCGCATTCGGAGCAAGTTTTTTTGTCCCGCGACCCAGAATTTGAATGCTACTGGTAGATACGGAGCAAGTTCGCGTTTTCCTTTGGTACATTAGAGCAATGCGCTCCGCTACGGAGCGCTCGACATTGATCCCTCTCATAGAGCCGGATTTCGCCGGAACTCCAACGACACAGTGCCAGTAACTTCCGGAACAATTGGATGCATCGGTTGCTTGCAGCGCTTTTTGAGGCGCTGGTCTGGTGTACTTCTCTTTGGCCACAATATCCATCCAAAGGCGTTGAACAGCAGGAGCAACTGTCAAAACATCCAGTCGCGCTCCTGCACACTGCAAAGTGGGTTTTAAAGAGACGTGAAGTGCAGTGGGCGCGGTGTCTAGAACCCCCACCGTGGTCCAATGCAAGGTTGATGACCTGGGTAACCGGATGCGTGTGACAACTTCCACTGTAATCCTTGCCGGAGCTTGTTCATTTTTCATTGGCTGGTTGGGATCGAGTCCACTCAGTGATGAATTTTTTTTGCTCCTTCATGGATTCGGCGTGCCGCTCCAGATCCGCCAGTGGAATTTGCCGTAACAGTCTGCATGAAGTTCACAATTTCGGTGCATTCTTACTATACCCTGCAGACGGCGCTGATGAGGTGCAGTCAGCCATTGGTTGGAACCACAATGAGGCGCTGCAATGGGGATGAGGAGCTACTCAAATCCGTGCTGATGTGTGGGAAGAAGGGTTTCATCATCGACACCCGAACACAGAATGTTGCTCAGTTAGCAAAAACGAAAGGTAAGTCTGTAGTACTATATGCAATTCATTGCAATGTTTCAAAGCAATCGACTCATACAGTGTTTGGTACATATTCCTGAGTACCGTATTTACGCGTGCAATGAACGCACTTGCATAATAAATGCACCTCCAACTGTAGCAGTAAAATTCCTGATTTTTTTTTTTTCTCCCGTGTAATAAATGCACCCCCCAACTTTGAACCCCTGCGGTCCCGCGAATGGCCACGCTATGGCTTTCCCATTTCACCCGTTCCGCAGTGTTTGCGAGCCGTTTGGCATGGTGATTCATAACTCCCGCGTCCCAATAAAACTGCCACACGTTTCTGGGCGTAGCCGCATGCAAGCGGCTGCAACATTATTTACTTGCAATGCTGCATTCTTCCGTCGTGTTGCAGTTCCGCCCCACTCACCGCGGCGTGCTGCCGTCCATGCTGCGCAGGCCAGTGCAGCTAAGCCTAAAATGGTCAGGGTGTTGTCTCCGAAATTGCCGTGATGCAACACACTCAACTGAGAGGTTCAGCACAGATATAAGGAAGAAGTGTGATGATAAGCCATTTTGCGTGCAGTTATAGGAAGCATCTATTCTCTCGTTACGGCCGCCCGCAAACGCTACAGAATGATGATGTGGCTGGGTGCCTCCGAGATTGTATTGGCGGCGTAACCACCTTGGTTGGCCGCAAGCCAGTACGACGACGATCATTGGTCTGTACATCGTACGCTTCGTGGCATCGTTATGGGGGGGAGCTGTGGCGACATAGAAACTATAGAAACTCTATGAACACTGAAGACCGCTGTATGCTGCACGTTCATTTTTTTCGCCGTTGACCGTTCGACAAGGTCAACATTTTTTCGATTTCGCAGCGCTGTGGGCGAACCGCGCATTAAACGGAACCGAAAGGCCATCGCAGTGGAACAAAACGCAGCCACCATAAAGGCTGCCCCAGCAGGTGCCGAGTCTAGTGGTACCGTATAGCTCGTTCTTGCTATTCTTTAAATAAAATTTCATTGGACGTGTGGCTTTATGCATCACCACGGGTCGCAATGCTGTCTTTCTTGCACGTTATAATGTGTTGTTCAGCCCAAAAAAAAGAGGTTTTGTAAAATTTACCTCTCATAATAAACGCACCCCCAACTTTGCTTCTGTTTTTCGGGCAAAAAAAGTGCATTTATTACACGAGTAAACACGGTGGTACTATGTTTGTGCAATGCAAATAAACAGATACATGATGGAATGCAGCAACAATATGGAATTATGTGATGTAGACTAGTCCATTAGCACAGTGTGGGCCTGTGCAGCACCTTAAGTCAGTTCTTTGTTCTTGTCTCTGCTTGTTTGTTTGCACTGCACAAACTGGCCATTGTAGTGGGCTTTTTTCTTTTTCAGATACAGTGTGCCAGCTTTTCGTAAACCATGGACTGTATTCTGAGACATGTCACAAAAGGCGATAGTATCGCTTTAGTGACTTAAGTGTCGCAGTTCAGTGTCTCCTGTGGTGTGATTGGCTGGTTGAACGAACCGCAAACTCGCCCTCGCGTTTCCAGTTTGTTCAGCCAGCCAATCAGCACTGCAGGAGACACAAAAGGTGACACTTACGTCACCAAAGGGATACTATCGCCTTTTGCAACTCACCTCAGAATATGGCCCCATGTCCTACTGTGATTTGCGTGCTGTTGCAGTATGCTTGCTTGTTTTTGTTTGATTAAATGGCACATTTAATACTCTCAGGTGGTGGCTGTGAGCCTGAAGTGCACTACCCAATGTGGACACGCCTGCACAAGCCAATCGAGCGCTATACAGCCCTCTTGGAGTCCCTCTCCAAAGTGGTGGAAGGTGAGAATGGAGTCTTGTTGAGCCTGAATCTTTTTGCACATTGCTGTTCTGATTGTCAGTCTTCGTACTGATAGTGCATTAAATTGCTTTATAATTCCTAGTCGAAGGTTGATATAATTAGCCTGCTCATTTTCATTTAAATGATAAGGTTGGCAAAATTCAAGCTGCATAGCAGTATCTTGAAGACTACCAACAATAAAACATGGTATGATATTCCAGTATCTATAGCTGCTAAAAAAATTTGTAATGAAGTACTTGAATGCAGTGACATACAATAATGTAAGCTAGCGTGTATATATTTACATTGGGCTACAGTGGTTGTTTTTCACCATATATATTTCACTCATTTAATTTTTATTGTGTGTTTTAAGTTCATTTATGTAGATAGCACTTTGCTACCTACATTCTGTTATTACTAGCACTACTGTACACATTTCCATAGAATATACAGAGTATTTGCTTTCCTGGCTGTTTGCTGGGGGTGCAGGCGCACACCCTGTAGCACCAGTACTATATGGGGCGAGGGTATGGGTTCTACGCATTTAGTTTGAACATCCTCAAGGGGGTGTTTTGGTAATGCCAGCAGAACCTCTTGTTGAGAAGGCCCATACCGGTTAAACTTAACACCAGCTATTTATATGCAAACTTGAGCTTGGTGCTGTCATGGACTAGAACTACAGCTGAGTATGACAAAAAAATATTTTTGTTTTTTAGTTGTGCATAATGTAGTATCCGTTAGACTGAATGATGTATGAGGGAGCTGAACCTGGTTTACGAGTTTTGTGTGCTTGACCTTGTTTCTTTTTCCTCACATTCTCATGTGCTAACTGCACTTTTCTGTCCTGTCTTAGTCACATGTCCTTTGTTTTCTGAGACTTGGTATATTAATGCTTGGAAAGTTCATCTGTCATGTTGCATATGCTCACTAGAAGCATGAACCAAGCGAGCCTGCAGTCCATATTTCCTTTTTGTAGGTGCACCAAAAGACATTTTTTTTGCATTAAAGTAGGAGGTCTAGGGCACTTTCTTGAGGCCTTTATGTCATAGTGACAATCACATCTTTGTTACCATTTTATGTGCTAGATTTTGTGTGCACATATCATTGTGGAACTTGGAAAGTGCTGTGCCTGGATAGGTGTAAAGCTGTTTGTGTTGGTGCATTCTGTGTGTTTGTTATGCACATAAGAATTTTCACTTGTTTGGCTGTAGAAGTTTCTCTTTACATATTCAAGCATTCTACCACTAATGTGTAAAACATTTATAAAAGCACAGGTCTTGCAGCTTTTTTAAAGGAATATGTAACTGACATTAAAGGGCCCCTCACCAGGTCTGGCCATTTTGATCTGACAAGCGCAACGCATACATTGCACGCTCCCAATCGCGCCTTCCAGGAGTTATACCGCTATGCACCGCGGAAGCAGTTGATATTTCAAGTAGAAAGCTGTTCCCGGCTGTGTGCACTCCTCTCGCACGTGTGTCTCGAACATGGAGAGGATGACTGCCACAACCGCAAGCGCCTACGTCAAGCGTAGTCGCTGACATCAATGTCCGTGCCATGACCTTGGACCATAGACCTTACTGGAAGTTGCCGCACTGCGTAAACTAAAAAAAAAAAAAAAAAACGGGGGGGATGTGATGTACACGCGTTATCAGGAGGGCATTACATAATGATGTGTATTCATAATGTGACCCCTCTGCTCCAGTGCAGGAAAAAGCAAAAAAGGAATTTGGCTAGCGAAGGCTAGACAGGCCAAGCGGCAAGGGCATGGAGCTCAGCTCCTTGCATCATTTTTTTTTCTTGAGCGCACGACTACGAAATATTGTTTTCCTCTGCTTGTAATGAACCATTTCTAAAGATTCTTTTGGTAAAATGTATTCTACTATGCACGGAACAACTTCCACTCTATAACTAAAATTTGCTGTGTGACCTGGTGAGGGGCTCGTTAAGGAAATCATGACGTCATTCATTGATTTCAGTTATTACATGAGAATAATTGATTGCCTTATTGACATTTATTCAAATACATTTCTCCAGAGTAAACCACTTGACACTTCGGCATGTGCTGTTACCAATAAGCTGTGATAGTTATTCTTCCTGCGTATTTGTAAAAGCATTTGCGATTATCTGTAGCGCATAATCATTACAATAAAGGTACCAGTAAAATATCTCTTTTGCTTCTAATTTCTAAAATAAAAAATAAATAAATAAAAAGTAGCTCCATATCTCTTTAGCTATCTTTCTATTTATTGATTGTGACCCAAAGGCTCTATGGAAAAATTAAATTGGGTTTGGGAAGGATGAAATGGCACAGGACTTTCCGGGGATCCTGGTGCTGCACCTGAGGCATATGATATGCGACACACCAGTCATGAAACATGGGATTTGAGACGTTAAATGTCTTTCTTCAGTGTAGCAAGGAGAATGGCCCGTCATGTTACTGCAGTACACAATGCCTACTAACTTAATGAAGCTCTTGGTAATGCCTTTTCTCTCGTCCACTCGTCCTTACATTCAGTAGTAGGGACAGATATGATGAGTTCATAGGTGCGGGTTCTGGGTGACTACTCTCTTTGACTTGCCACAGTCTTTCTCTGACTTCTTTCTTGTCCTTTCTCCTTCTACATTTTTTTCTTCTCTTGGTTTGCTTGCCTCATGAGAAATCTACCCGCTGAGTGATGGAGTAAGCACTAGCCCGAACGGAGCAGTGGCATTAATGAGCAGCTTGCCGTTTGTGTCAAGATGGAGAGGCAAGTTTTTATTTCACGTCTGCCAGAGAGGCCAGACCCGCATGCTCCTCTGCTTGGTACACTCTGTAGTCCACCCCTTGGGGAATGCAATGTTTGTCTCATCTGTGCCCGTCTGATGCACGCATGCCTTCACTATGCACCATCTTTTTTTTTTCCTTGCTGTTGCATTGCATAGATTGCCCAAACACAAGAAATATCTAACATATGTACACAATTTTAATGGTAACTTGTTTTTCCAGAAACACTTAATGACAAAGTTCGGGTGGAACCACCTGAAGCTGCTGTCACTGTACATGCCTATATGTGAGATTATCATCGCATTGAAATTGAATGAAGAAGTGTTGCTGTACGACATTGGGCAGCCCTTAATAACCGACAGTAGCCAATCAATACCCACACGTTCCATTATTCATGCGCATCATGGGCTTGGGCCGGGTAAACAATTTACAGATCAGGCTCGGGTTGGGCTCAGGCATATGAACTTCAGGCTAGGATTGGGCTCAGGTTTGAGTCAGGCCCAAAATAGGCCCAAGTGTCATACATGTTGGTAATAGGTGCGGATATGCTATGTGTGAGTTGCAGAAACTGCTGCCTGCAAAATACCAGTCCTTCCTTTTGTGAGAGGTACTTCTTGGAGAGAAATCGAAGAACAGTGGCACCACTACAATGAACCGATGGACTCCACAGAAATATTTCAGGCATCTGTTTGGATTCACCTGGTTTCTGCGTCTGTTTCAGCCTTTGCGATACTGTGCACTGGTCGGCGTGAGTCACGGGTCATTAATACCTGTGGTAATGTATTTTGGACAATTTCAATTGAAGAAAAGGCCTTCATGACAGTGACGAGCACAGTGCGTAAAGAAAGAAGGATAAAGAAGAAAAAGTGCACGACCATCCAACAAAGTGTTGCTTGTTGCAGGAACACCATCCAAGCATATGTGGTCAATTTTTTGCAGTGCAGCTGCTGATAGAGTAGCGAACTAATTCATTCAAGTGTTAATACTAATAGCTTTTCTAATCATTACAATTTATGCTGTGTGCTAAGCTATATATCCAACTTGCTAGAAGTTTCCATTTAGTTTCTCTAGTAATTGTCCAAGCGAGTTCAATAATGTGCTATAGCCATCTTATTGTTGAAATGAAAGGAAACAAAACCTGATGCAAAAACTGCTGGCTACCGGTTGCTCATGTAATGGTTCCATTACCTGGGGCAACATGGTTGTTAATTACACTCGCAAAGTCAGTTAGCTAGCTCCGTCGCTGTGGTCTAGTGGCTATGGCATTTGCCTGCTGATCCGGAGGTCATGGTATTGAATCCCAGCTGCGGTGGCTGCATTTTGATGGAGACAAAATGTTGAGGCCCATGTACTGCGCGATGTCTGTGCAAGTTAAAGGACACCACGTGGTCGAAATTTCTGAAGCCTTCCACTGCAGCATCTCTCATAATCATACTATTGTGGTTTTGGGATGTAAAACCCCGAAAATCAAATCAAAATCATCATTTCAATTGCAGTTATCGAAACGCAATTTGGAAAACTTATAACACACTGTAAAATGTTATACCATCTAAGCATTTTTCTTTTAAAAGCAGCTTTCATGTCTAAATTGGCGAAGCTCACATGCATGGTCCTTGCTTTGCATTTGTTCTTGTTTCGCTTTCAAAATATATGTTTCGACAGTGCAGATTTGCCATGAGTTATCGTCACTCCATTCGTGTGTCTTAGCTTCACGACAGTGATGTCTAGCTCTAAGCGTACACAGTTCATAAGTAAGCACCAATAATCTCTGTGCCACTGCACATGCATTTTGGCATTCTGTTTAGCTGGGGCCAGTGTCTTGGTGAATGCAATGATTTGGGATGTTAAGGTGCAATTTCCATTTTATACGTTGTTCTTTGCCTGCACTTTGGAGCATGAATTGCATGGCATGCTGTTTAAGAGGAGCTATGCATAATCAGTATATGTGTTTGGGGTGATCACAGTTCATTGTAGTCTACATTTGAATAACTAGTAGTATACCTGAGTTTGCACACACCGTTGTTTTAGAGGAGTATGACAGCATTGGATGTAATGCAGGTTTATTTTATTCACTTTCCATTGGTGTGAGTGGCCAGGAGCCAGTCTTTACCCAGACCTGCTCAAGCCAACAATGAATCAGCGCCAGCAAGCTAAACATAGTCTGGTTCTGTACGGTGGTGTGATGGTTGCATATCTCCAGCAAATGTGCAGTATGTGTCACATTTTGAGAGTCCTTGAAGTTCTATGAAAGTGGTTTGCTGTATTTGGCTAATTCTATGTTCATTTACCATATCTACTCAATTCTAAGCACCCCTTTTTTTCTAGATTGCGATACTCAAAGTAAGGGGGTGCTTATGTTTGAAAAATCTAAAATGACTGCGCATCACACCCCCTTCTCGTAGCAATATTTCGATGAGGTGGACACGGGAAGTTATATTTTATTTTACAAACAGTAAAAAGAAATATATGTGCACACAGTGAACCTGCCGCTTATATCTGGTTGTGAGTCACTCACTCTCGCTGCCACTTGAACTCGAGTCCCGCCACCTACCACAGCGATCTAGTGGCTGTGGTACTCGGCTGCTGATGCGAGAGTCGCGGGATGGAGTCCCTGCCACGGCGGCTGCATTTCGATGGAGGTAAAATATTGAGGCCCATTCGCTGTGCACTGTCAGTATAGTATATGTTAAAGAACCACACGTGCAAATTTTCTGGAGATCTCCACTTTGGCACCTCTCATAGTCATATCGTGGTTTTGGGATGTTAAGCCCCAGAAATCAGTCGAACTCTGGTCCATTGCACTACTTGAACCACCTCTCTATGCATCTCGCAGCAGATACTGAGACACATGGGCGTGGTCTCAGGACACAAAACATGGCATCAGAGATTGGCGGTGAGCTAGCACGTTTAGCGTTGGCTTCATAGAATGAGAAGGGGGTGCTTAGACTTGCAGGCAAGCATTTTTCGCAGTTCTATTTATTTTCTGGAAATAAAGAAAAGAGGGAGAGGGGGGCTGCTTGGTATCACGGAAATATTGTATTTTCCCTTTGTGCCTTGTTTTAAAGCATTGTGTTATCATTAAGGTCTAAACTTTCTTTTCAATCTTAAATTGTGATGCTGTGTATCACAAGCTGCAAAAAATACAGCCTCAAAGCTTTTTTATGAGATTCAATAGTAGAAAGTTGCATTTGTAGAGTGTGTTATAAAACCTATATGCTATTTATTCATTGTAGCAGACCAGCTTTATGAAACTAGACGTAATGCATTACTTGCATTTGTGACTGGTCAAGTAGAAGCACATACCATGAAATTCTCCTGAAACACATATGGTGATGAATTGCCTTTTCATTCAGTCATGCTGAGCAGTTTGACCAGCGTAAACAAATGTGCCGGTTTTCATTATCTTCACGTATTATCTCCCAGCCAATTGAAACAGTCTATCAGCTTGTATGTCCATATATCCAGCGGTATTGTCAATCCTGAAAAGTTGAACTGTGCTGGCATCCAATCTCAACAGAGGCCTTGACAGGCAAAGACATTAGACATTGGGAACTGCAAATGGAATGTTAAAAATTATGTTTTCTAATACCTGGTTCCAATCAAAACGTTAATGCCGGTAGAAATAAGAGCAACCAGTCATTTTCTGATAAATTTTTGGTTGGATGGGACTAATTTTTGGATGGCCTAGTTGGGGCTATGCTGAATATCAAGCATGAATATGATTTCATTACTGACAGCTTATAAACATTACCAATTTGGCCGTCTAATATTTTTGTGTGAATCTTTCTGCTCGGAAGGAGTGGAGTGTTTGAAGTTGTTTACCATTGCTACTATATTTGTTTAGGTTAGTACCTTCAAGGTGCATTAAAGGAACAAACCAAAATATTGTGACTTCTTTGAATCGTCAGAAACATTGTATTATTCTGCTTGCAAATGAAGTAAGTACCGCAAGTTTGCTGCACATATACCAACCAAAAATAGCAATGCTCAGACCAACGAAAAATAGCAATGATAAGTCGTAATTCTCATAGCTGTCATGTATGAACTGCATCACTCATTTCTCACAGAACATGGAGCCTTAGACTCGGAACACACCATAAAAAGCCAGCACTAACCAACAGGTGCGACCTGAGCAAGCTCAACCGCTGCACACAGTTGTCTACATAGTACAACAGTGGCCCAGCAGGACAGCTTTCTGCAGGTTCTGTCTGTGATGGTCTCACTGATGCGCTGACAGTCCTCCTTTGTGGCTTTTATCACAGCATCTACGGACACTGGCGTGAGCATGGACAAGTGGCTGTCCCGGCTTGAAGCGTCAGGGTGGCTGAGTCACATCAAGAGCGTTCTCTCTTGCGCCTGCTTTGTTGCCCAGTGCCTTGATCAGGACGGTGAGCCACAGCATGGTTTCTGATACGTTACAATGCACACCCGTAGGCAACGTTAAGCCAATCAGCAACGTTGAGGGGGCCTCTCCCTAGGTTATGACATCGCATAGAAGCACTGTGCCTAGGAATCATGGAATAACAGTTCTGACTGCTGAAAACTGCTGGAACAGCTGAAAATTCAAGCTGTCTATATGCTTTTATTTTTTTAAAGGAGCCTCTCTTTTCACAAGGACGTTGCACCAAAAGTGCATCTGTGTTTCTTTGAACACCTGCCTGAGGTGTCATCAGTTATGGAACACGGCTTCACTATATCATCCAGTGCAGAATCAAGCATGTTGCAGAACAATTAGGGAAAAATAAAGAAAGGATGGAGGGTTCACTATGTGGACTTGAGCACACCTTCTGGGAGTATGGATATATAGAGATTCTTGTTAAGAAAGTGAAGAAAATAGGGTGAAGAGTGCACGGTAACTGTCTCTCAGTGAGGACACCTCAACCGATACACTCAGGGCGTGAGGGAATTAAAGGGACAGAGAGAAGAAAGAAGACAACAGTTTCACTTCTCATACCTACTGTGAAAGAGAACCAGTTTGAGAGGTTCTTGTGATAGGACACTTCCTGGACATCCAATTCATAGCCAAAGGTATTCTGTGGGGCCTGGTGAGGGTTCTAGCTCTCTAATGGTTCCGAGCAATAGCTTTTGCAGCAGAGCCTCAGCTGCATTTAGCATTAGTAGCCCCCTAATTCCGCAGTAAATGCAGCTCTCTCACAACAACCATTATTCAAGAAAAGAAAGCACATTGGCCAGCTTCCAACATGGAACCTTCAATTACTGTTGGAACTTATGCTTGTAACTAATGCACCACCGGAGAATTGGCACAGTTGAAGTGGTCCTGCAGCACATTTTCAAGTAATTCCTGAATGACCTCACTATAGGAGCTTGTCGCTTTTGGAATCACTTGCCACAAAATTTTTTTGAATCAGTCAAGTATGAGCAGAGTTACAGGGATTTCTTGCGCCCTCCAAGCACCTTCTCTCTTCTTTCACCCCAGCAAACTTGCTGGAAGCTACACAGGCGGGAAGATAAAATGGGTAAAAAGCTGCGTCTGCGTGCATCATGACCTTAATACTGTCACTTTTGCTTGCTTTACAGAACGTTCAGTGGTGATACATGGGTCGGAAGGCACCGATTCGACTCTTCTGGCGTGCTCCCTGGCTCAGGTTATTCTGGACCCAGACTGTCGAACAATGCGTGGCTTTCAGGCGCTTGTGGAGCGCGAATGGCTTCGTGCAGGACACCCATTTCGTCTGCGCTGTCAGCATGGTGCTTTTGCTCCAGCCAGTGTGCGTACGAAAGAACAAAGCCCCACCTTCCTTATATTCCTGGACTGTGTGTTTCAGGTAGGAGCATGACTTTCGCTTGATTTTACTCGTGTGAAGCGTGTACTATAGTATTTTTGCGAACATTATCTGATAAGGCCTGTGTACTGAGGATTCTGAGCGGTACATGGGCAGGAGTGGCTGGTATGTGTGTACTGTGATTCAGTAGTTAATTTCACCTTTATAAGGCCTTGAAGACATTGCGAACCGACCATACTGATGGCACAGACCACAGTAAAGATTAATCCTTACAAGTGATGATGGAAAGGACCCCGATGTTATTATGCTCTTGTACAGATAGCTAAGTGCTGAATAAGTGCCCACAGTACAATCAGTTCTTTCACTTATGCTTCTGTAACTTAAATGTACCGTGTTGCAGTTATGTAGTATGCCATTCAATGTGGTGTTTACAAAAGGCACCACTGTTCCAGTTAACTAAAATCTGCTGGAATTTCTTGGCTGATGTCGCACTGTGACTTATTGTAAATAAAACAAGCAAACAATGTTCACAAATGTGGTTTTAAACTGAACCTTGGAAGATTTATGGAAGATAAAGCTCCTCAACAAGAACACATATTTACTGGTTTGTAGCTGCTCATAGCGGCATTATCTTTTTGTTTTATCTTTTTCAGATTCACCAGCAGTTTGCATGCTCTTTTGAATTCAATGAGCAGTTTCTCATTATGCTTTTTGAACACAGCTACTGCTCTTCCTTTGGTGAGTTACCTAATTGAGTCATAATTATTATCTTGCCTTTGTCCTTGGCAATGGCGATGTTAACAAATCTTATTGCTTACTTGCAGGCACATTCCTGGCAAACTCCATGAAGGAAAGAAAAGAGCTCAAGCTACCACAGAAGACGTACTCTCTGTGGTAGGCTTACTTTGTTTTGCCTATTGCTTGTGGCAGCTCACGACTGTTCTAATGTTTAATGTGTGGTTATGGATTTCACTTTGCTGATCATGTTGGCTTCATTTTAGGGGGTTGAAATGCCAAGATGCTTGTGTACTCAGACTTAGGTGCGCATAAAAAGGTCATGGGCAAATAATATAAATCTACAGCCCTTCACTACGACATGTCTTATGGCCCCCGTGTTGGCTTCTGATATTCAACCTTATGAACCAAACTATCAGGAGTATGGTTCAACTAATGAAGGTCTCGTAATTTGCTAGTGTACTTCGCTTTCTGTAGAGATGTGGCTTCTTTGGATGTAGCAGTTTGGTCTGTTTTTGTATATTTTATTGTTTCTTTCAAAGCTTATAGCTGTTAAGGTTTAATGCCTTTCACATTCTTATGTAACAAATAAAAAAGCTGGTATTAGGTGCACATGGAAATATTATATTGCATGTTCACCTGCTGCCTGCAGTATTTCTTGGCATTCTTTTCTTTGTTTCGGCTGCTTGTTGGTATTGACTTTTTATTCTTTTGCTGAGACATTCTGGACAGAAAACACAGCACCGGTAGCTGTACATTAGTGTGCTACAACTTTGTTTCCTGCATTGTGTAGGACTGCTCGAGAATGAAGGTCAAAGAGCATAGTATGCCTGTGTGTCCTAGCATGCCCACAATTCTTGTGTACTTACAAGATGAAGTATACTACAGATATTTAGCCTGAGATTATTCATTTTCTTAGAGTAGATGGTATAGGAACTTGGGGTGGATGGTACTATAGGGCAAAAGGGCTTTTTCTTAGGGTAAAGATTTAGACATGGGTCACAAAGAGTTCTTTCTTGTTTTGCTTATTTCAGGTCTTATGTAAACTCACCAGACATGCTGGCAGAGCTAACCAATCCAATGTACGACCACAACAACCAAGTGATCTGGCCATCAGTGGCACCTCAAAGTTTGGTAAGTGTTGTACGCAGTCATTCCTCAACAAGCATTACACATTTTTTTGGTGTAGTGGTGCTGGATCCTCAATATCGGTCTGAAATTGGTAAGGTGTAGTGACATGATACAAGAAAAATAAGTTCCAGCAGCATCTAAAGGGCAGCTTGTGGTCTGAAAGCTGATTCCATTGAGGAGATATACCGTATAAATCGGACTATAGGTCGAGTGAGTATATGGGTCGACCCCCCAAGTTCAGGTGACCAAAAAAGAAAAAAAAGAGAATAACCCAAAATTGCCGAAACACATTTATTTGCGAATCAGGCACACCGCCCAACTGTCGTCTGAGCTCCCCTGAACCACCATCGCAGCTGCTCCTATTCGTCAGACGAAGCATCACGGTCTTCTGAAGACTAGAGTTTGTCACTGGCCGCCTCCCACAATGTGTCGTCTTCCGTGCCAGCCAGCGAGTTGCTGATGCAACGTTTCTTAAAAGCATTTTTCATCATGGAATCTGAGAAGGAACGCCAGGCGGAAAGCACCCAGCCGCAGACAGTCGCAAGCGGGAGGCCTCTGTAGGCCACCCGTTGGCTTCTTTGGGTTGGCTCCGGACATCCACTCCTGGTACTCCAGTCACACTCGGTCCTTGAACGGCTTGTTCAGCACAACGTTGAGGGGCTGGAGGGTGGGTGCGTATGGGGTGAGTCTCATGAATCAACACACCCCTGAGTTTGGTGCATGGAACTCTTGTGAGCCCAGCTTCTCGAGCGAGCTACGTGGCTTTGTTGCGAGTGGCATCCACGTTCACTGGCAGCAAGCGCGCACGAATTTCCCACACAAAGTCCGCAAGCGTATCCTCTAGCTGTGGATGAACCGTACTCCGCCGAGGAAATGATGTTTTCTGAGGGTTGCACTTCTGCAGCTTCCCTTTCTGTGCTCTCCGCTTTTTTCCGAAACGCCAAAGCGGCGCTGAGCGGCCATGTTGCCATTCGCTTTGGTAAACTGAACAACATTTAGATTAAATGCAGCTGAGAACTGCCTCCTCATGCCACTACTCATATTCAATGATCGAAAAAAAAAACACTACAGTAAAACCTCGTTATAACAAAGTTGAAGGGGAGCAGTAATTACTTTGTTATAACCATTAGTTTGTTATAACCAATATAAATTTCATCTATAGCAATTTCAATGGGAATTGCGGTTGCTTCGTTATATCAGATAGTTCGTTATATCCAGGTTCGTTATAACGAGGTTCTACTGTATAAAAATCAGATGCAACGTCAATCGGAGCAGAGAACTCTGAACAGATCGGACGCACAGCACGAACAGGGAAAACAGCGAAACCTTAAAAAAAAATGCCTGCTATTGGATTTGGATGCGATACGACCGTACGTGGCTTTTGACACTCATGCACGCTACATGTTGCCAGACGGCAATGCACTGTCGGCTAAACACCACTATATAAGACGAGGGGTTACTTTAGCTCGTTGTTTTATTGAAAATATCTCGACTTGTATTCCGGTTTATACGGTACAAGCTTCCGCACGCTGAAGTGTGTATACAACCTCTTGGATATGTCTGTTTCCTACGACATAGCTTTCAAGGTCAAATCATATACTTTAATTCAAGAGCGTAATTTGCCCATGGCATAAGCCTCTTACCCAAGACTACGTAGTGTTTCAGATGGAAAGGAAATATCTCTACCAAGTGGCTTTTACACTGTGGCATCTTCACGCTAATGGGGGGCCAAGAATGAGTTTACAGTACCAACCAACTGCAGTAAAGCCTCATTATAACGAAGTTGAAGGGGGAGTCACAATTGCTTGTTATGACCATTAGCTCGTTATAGCCAACATCCATGTCGCGTATGGGAATTTCAAAGGGAAATTACGATTGCTTTGTTATATCCCACTTCATTATAACGAGGTTCTACTGTAGTACTAACACAGCAATTGGCTCTACAAAGCTCCATGATTCCTTGAAAGAATATTATAAACATGATCCTGATGTATAATGTTATTTTGGGTGTCTGACAAACCTGAAATGCGCTGCTTTGTACTCATCCTATCATTTATTGTGCTCTGATTGGCATGCAGAATTGTGTGTGCCATATCGACTTTGTGAAAAGGTAGTTTTTCTTTTCTAGGTTTTATGGCCAGCCTTGTTCTTGCGATGGGTCTATGATCAGAAACCTCAAAAAGAAGCTTGGGACATGGTACTGGAAATCCGAAACAGAGATAAGGAGCTACGCTCTAAGGCAATAAGGTTGCGCAGGTAAGGTCTTTCACTTCTTGGAACCTCACCTGCAGAAAAGTGATAAAGGTTATCGTGAGACGTTGATTGGCTGAACATTTTCGTAAAGTCACAGCTACCAAGCCACATGAAGAACTTACGTATAATTTCTTTTGTTGTGCATTTGTAATCATTTACTTTGTTATCACTCCTTGGTTACGCACTTCCACAGACAATGATCCTGCATCTATGGCTCTCTCGCATCTCTCCATTATTGTAGCCAGTTTTAAGGGACAGGGTTTTTCATATGTGATGTTATAGACCACGGTGAATCTACTCTGAACTACCCAAATTTTCACTGTTACCACTGGTTTATGTTGCATATGCCACATGCAGTACCTCAAGCGGTCGTTGTCTGTTTATGCCATACCTTTTGTTTGAATTCGTCATTGCTTATTATTTGGATTTCCATAACATTCGCACCCGTCTCCAGTCTTGCAAATGCAAGTGACCGTTCTCAGTATGAAGATGTACGTAATCCTCACCATTCAGGATTCGAATATACCGTATTTACTCGAATCTAACGTGCACCTTTTTTCCGATAAAATGGGTCCAAAAATAGCATGCGCGTTAGAATCGAGTGCGAACGAACGACACCGTTACCATATCGCCGTCGGCATCACAATGGCCGCCTCCTACAAGGTTCGTGCGCTGTCGAACGGTCACCGGCTAAAAAACGAACTAGCGGCGTGGCGGTCTTTGGTGCGCATAGTTTATGTAGTTCATATGTCGCCGCCGGTCCCGTGCTGGACGACGCACATGATGCGTTGGCCGATGATACTCGCCGCGCCGGCTCGGCTGTCTTGCGGCCAAACAAAGTCGCTATGCCGCCGGTGCAATCTCCGCCACACAGCTTTCGGTAGCGTTCGCGTGTAACCGTAATGGGAGATGTTTCCCATCACCGCACGCAAAACGGCTCATCATCGCATTTCTCCCTCATATCTGTGCTGAGCCACCTGAGCCTCTCAGTCATGCGCACTGCATGAAGTCCGAGATTGCATCGCGGCAACCTCGGAGACCACGCCCCGCTTATCTGCGCCAGCTTATCTGAGGGAACTGCGGTAGCACGGAGGAATGCAGCACTGTGGCTGTGCCCGTGAACGTTTGGCAGTTTTATCGGGACGCAGGAGTTATGAATCAAAGCGCCGAACGTGTTCGAGACACCGCGGATCGAGTCAAGCGGGAAAGCCATAGCGCAGCCGTTCGAGGGACTGCGGGGGCTCAAAGTTGGCGGTGCGTTTATTATGCGAGTGCGTTCATTACGTGAGTACGGCATTTATTTTTATAAGCGTGAGAAGATTGATTACTAAGGACCTTTTTTTCCGTGTCACGAAAAATGGGAGCGCGTTACAATCGATGTTTCACTTATTTATTATTATCATTATTATTTTTTTGGTCGCGGGAAACGGGTGCTCGTTAGAATCGAGGGCGCGTTAGAATCGAGTAAATACGGTAAGCAGTGTACCAACGCAAGATTAGTCATCTTGCAGAAATATTTGCAAATGTAAGGAAAAAGGAGGGCTAGAAAGAAGGGGGGCTTTTTAGAGGTCCTTTTTTCAAGTATGAAGCAAGTAGCCTAAGACAATGCTTTACTATGCAATATATAAGAAGTGATGTAAAAATGGGTCACAGTGTATTAGCACAATTGGGTACACTCATGCAAAGCTCCAGCATTCCCTGTGGTAAGTGGTGGCTGCCGCGGCATGCATGCATTGAGCTTATATGCATGTCCTCACACCAGGGAAAGAAGCTCTGGAAAGTCCCTTATCACCCGCTTTTGTTGAGACCTGTGTGGTACGCTGGCATGAAATTGGTGTCATGCCAGACAAATCGTTGTCATGGCAAATATTTCGGCAGTACAGTGCAGCAGTGATGTCAATACTGCATAGCCACCATTCCTTTGTGAAAGGGGGCGAGCTTGAATAAATGTAAACACATATCGCATAAACCTTTGACGCCTCCAATAATGTGCAGGTTGTACAGGCTGCCATGTAGGCTGAAATGTTGCATGCGTTGACAGGGTAAAAAGGGCCTCCATATTTTCCGATAATATTATGCTTTTTGTTTAACTGCGGAGTAACAGCATATACCTTTAGGTGAAATAGGAAAAATTCTAATGCCATTTACTTTGACGCATTCTCGCACTCTGCTACTTTTGCTTTTACAGTGTGTGCTGGCACAAAAAATCTTATTTTGGTGTTTTTTTTCTGCAACACGTTGGCGGGGGCCTGTTTGTCATAACACAGCACATTCAATTGCTGCAGCACACAACAAATGATTAGTTTGTTTATTGCAGACCAGCCTCATTTCTGGTTTGGCAAAGCTGGTCGCTGGGTGCAACTAATGCTATTTAGGGTGTGCAGCGTACCAACTCTACCTGGTGAGCGCACAGAACTGTGACACAGCACAGCCTGTGACATCTGCTAGCCTTCTTTTGCATTCTACACATGCGGTGTCATCTCAGCAGCGGAATGTTGTGTCAGTGCCACTTTAATGCGGATCTGCTTGCACCTTTAGTAGAAACAGCACTCCTGCATGGGTGGCCAGAACATCATTAAACTGTTCTGTATTTGTGATTAGCATGTTTCTTTTTTTCTTTCATCCACCACAGCGGTGTTTATGTTCAACCATTAAACTACACGCCCATCCCCTTCATCATCTGTCGTGCAGGCAACTACTGGAGCTGGAAGATGAGGCCGTTGTCCAAGGTGTTTTGCAGGACTCCCTCAGCCTGCTCGAATGACATCCGAGGAGGGGCTCAGTGCCCTCTTCACAACGGGGTAGCACCAGCACTGTGGAGGACATGGGGCCCAGCCATCAGCAGATATCGGCACTGGCTCAGGAAACGGCCAGCATGGGCAGCCGGTCTTCTTTCTCTCATGTGTCGTCCTTGGGTTCACCCCAGTCCTCGCTGTCCTCGTCGCCGGCTGCCACTTCGTCTGGCACTCCCTCACACGTGCGGAGACTCCTCAGAAGCCTACTGCACCTGAGTTTAGACAGCCACGCGGGAACCCGCCTGGCCCCAGACTTTGGAGCTGCGTCCTTTGACGAGCTAACGTTCAAGCGTGGTGACGATGATTGACGTACTTTGTTGTGGATGACTTCAATTTGTGGCGACGTTTTGTGACACATATGCGGATGTTTGCTGATGCCTTTGTCCACCCTGCTTGCCTCTGCTGTTGCCTATGTGATTGCTGACCATTTCAGTCTGTGATTGACACCTGTCTCATAAAATTTTTAAAATTAGGGGCAGATTCTAATCACTGGAAGTGCAAGATATTCAAGCGTAATGAGATTTCAGTTTGTGTATTCAGATCACACTGAGGATGTCATTATAAACATGCTAATACGAAACATTTTATGGGAGTTCTCAGTTAATTAGCATCATTTTGTTACTTGCAGTTCTTTACACTTACGTATGGTTTGTTGATCGCTTGTTTCAATACTTCTGCAACTCATAAGGATAATACCACCTTGCAGAATGTTTTATTACTGTAATTTGGTTGTGATAAGCAGTGCTCGACACTTCTGTGAATTGCATTAGTGTTGTTTCTACATTATTTTGTTCTTTAATTCCAACAGCTGGCTACATGGCATAGGTCACAGTGAGGCGTATTAAGGACCTTGACGTTGTGCTGCATACCTATTCTGTGGGGGTTCTCCTCTATGTCTACTGCATGAAACGAGGATGTTATCTCGAGTCTTTACCTTACAAGGTTTGTTCAAGGTCGATGTAGTGCTGTGGTTATGAAGCTAAATCACCGTTTTGCTAGTATGCTAATATATCCTATTCACATATTACCAGTGTTGCTATTGTATTTGCTGTTACCGGATTAAAGCAGCATCAAAGTTATAGGTATGCTGATTGAGTAAGTGCCCGGATTCCTCGGATGGTCAGACAAACATGTCCATAAGATTCGTCAGCTCCTTCCTTTCACCAGACTGCTGGGATCACACACGTACAGTTTCTTTAAGCATATGTCCTCACAATGTGCCTGAGTTTTAAAAGTAGTTTTGCTGTATTTGACATCCTCTCTTGATAGAATATTGTTTTTTGCCAACCTAATGCATTGATGACGTCTAAATTGTCATCATTAAAATATATATTTAATTCTGAATCTATCTTTAAAGATTTTTCACTGCCTTCAGAGTGGTAGTGGCACAATCTGAAAACATATTCTTTTCATCTGTACACATGAAGATGTATCAACAAGCCTAGTGAACACTGAAACTTGGTCTATCAGCGAGCATTCGGTGTATAGGTATTGGCTTTGAGATAGGGAGATGAGGGATAGTTCTCACTAAGTTGCTTGCCCCAGCCCTTAAACAAACACACCAAAGTGAAATTATTACACTTTTGTTAATAAATTGCCCTTGCACAATGTCAAAAGCAACACCTTTGGCTCACAAAGACGCTTTGTAAGTAAGCAAAGGGGTAGAGGGTACAAGTGATTGGTGATGAGATTTTTTTAAGTTCCTGCTCCAGTTCACCATTATTTTATGGATATTGCCGTGATTTTGTAGACTCCGGTGTAGACTGGTGGAAAATACGAAAATGTACTTTCAAATCTGCAATGTCACACTGACATCAACTGCTGCTGGGATTTTGGTTGGCTGTGAAACTTCGACTTTGAAACTTTTCTCCTAATATAAGGCGTATGATTGCAGAATAAAAAAAAACGGTTCATCTCTCCCTTATAGGAACGGTGTAACACAAAAGTGAAACATCTTCACGAAGATGTTGAATGCATAAGCGGAAATCTAGCAAATCGAGGTTCGGGAGTTGGTTTGGGTACGATGGACGTGTGAACCCATTGCAAGTATAGTCATCAGTAGCACCTTGACACTGCACAGGGATCTTCGACAATTGGCGCGCATACGAACATTGCCAAACAATTCTCATTTTTCTGGAGACACTGCATTTTTCTGGAGTCCTGCACAAACCTGCCATTTACCAGAGATGTTCAGAAACGGTGAAACAGTGCAGGTGAAACCGAACGGGTTGTCAGCGGACAGTTTTGTGAACTTACAGTACGCCACAGCGAAAGGCACATGATTTGCTTGTAGGCGGCAGTCTTTCGGGTGTGCTAGGCTAATGGCATCCTGCAGGCTTGTTGCTTGGGAAAGGTACAACCAGCACATCCTCTGCACAACCATTTGTCGTGTTGTGTGATGTGTACGGTAGCCAGTAGTGTTGTGATGCACTAAGCTCCAGGAACGCGAGAGTCAGTGTTCGGACTTTGAGCCGTGAATGCGAAAATGTGTTCCATTTCCTGCTGGCATGTGTCTTGCTACACCAAAGCCTTTATTTGTGTGACTCTCAATCGTCGATGTTGCCTTTATGCGGCATTTGGTGCAGCCATAAGTGCAGCCGTTTTCAGTTGGATTCCATCATACCGGAAGCAGAAGGCGGTGTATACTTCTCATAGCCGCACCACAGGCGATGAGGCAAAATAAAGTGACACAACACAAAAGACGAAGCACACAGTAAAACCATAAAGCTCCATGAAGAGCAGTGACCTCCACTGCACTGAGGGCGCTGAGGCTACCAGAGTGCTCACTGCTGGTGCACTTTAGCAACACAGTTCACCACATCACTCCGGAGCTCCTAGATGGTTGTACCACTGCTGTGAACTAAAAGTGCAATGCAAGGGATGAAATGTTAATTTACGGGCAATTCTGCTTGCTAAGTATGTGAGATGGAACCAGACATCAATCACATGCAGACTGTGAAGCGTTTCCATGAAGATGTAAAGCCGGTTTGTTACATGTATCCCTCGCATTTTGGTGGTGTGTTAAGTGTCATGCACCTCTCGTATCTCTGTATGTTGTAGGTTCGAAACCCAGTGATGCGGGGTGTTTTCTCTGTCATTTCTTCCCATGCAATTCGGTGACATCATTTCCGTGATGGAAATGACATTAGCAAAGTCTCAGCGGACCCCGGCATAGAACGCTTTCGTGTTAAAACAACAGAATTTTCAAATAATTTATTAGTCTAAACTGACTGAGCATTTCACTTCTACGCCTGTGCTAATGCATATATCAGCCATGTAGTATTGATGCAATGCTAACTTCACTTCATTTGTGTTTGCGGCATGGCTATTTCAGTGGCAACTTTTCACTTGATGAATAACTGTTTTAGATTGTGCTTATGGTCCATCTCTAGCAATATTCATATCACACTTATAAGTTGTGGTTAAGTACACCACTTACCAGTTGCTGGTACTGTTAATAGTGGAGGTTGTAATCTGGAATGCCACTACGTATATACAATGTCATTGATGCTGTGCATGTCCATGTCTGCATTGGTGACTATTTTTCAGTCGGTTGTGATACCACGATTGTGTCTACAAATTTTTAAGGCTTTAAGTTATGTACCTTTAAGTGGAACTTTATGCTTTTTCTATGTGGTGATGCTGCACCAAACACACTTGTTCTAATAAGCTCAAGAATGGAGTCACAGTGCCATTTATTTACTGGTCTTTTTAAGTCAACAGAATGAAAACTCGTCATACTTTTTCATCACTTGTGTTGAATAGTATTTCTTCATATTCAATTTAGTCTTGGTTTCCTCCAGACCCTACTCTTATTTCATACATTATGCATGATTGCAATGGGCCGTTACTGTAGTCTGTATGTTTTTGCACTTTATCTTTGCCCTATTGAGGTCTTGATTTATTTTGAATGAATCCATAGTTCTTTGTGCTTTGAACTTCACAGCTACATGCAATGCAACCCTGCATCAGTTTGCTTGTGGCAACCCTGTTTTTTAAATACTGTGCTGCAACATGTACTGTAGTACTTCAGTATAACAAATTATTAGTAATAACAATATAAGTCAAATATCCTTGCCAGTATTAATGTGTTACAAGTTCATCCAAAAACAAATATAGGGTTCATTACAAACTAATTTTTGGTGCCATGTACAGCTAACTAGCAGAGAAGTTTGGCTTTATTAATTACCTGATGTTTATTATGCTATACTGATTGAAAGGTTTTGCTCCTTCTCTGTATGCTTTATATAAATGTATCACTAAGTTGCAGGTTACATCCTACAAAGAGCCAAGGTAAAACCAATATGGGCCACAAATCGCAAAAGCTTTGATAATGACAGCCACAACTTAACTCTGTGGTGACCCTTGTGCGGTTATGAAAACCATTATGTAGTGAATCACAAAAATGTAAATTATTCCTGCTCAGCAGCTGTAAGGTATAGTGTGAGACGATTTAAGGCTCAATTTTAAAGATTAGAGGGAGTTAGAAATTCTGTAGTGCTGGTTGCACACTAGTGTGATCTAAGGTTACAATGAGATTGTCCATCATAAAATAAAACACAGCTTCATTTCCTTAAATTTGTGTTCAATGTCCCTAGGGGAACTACAGCTATCATGGCATCCAAATTGTAATACTCTGAGAACGAGGCTTGCTAGCGGGCATGTGTTATTTTATTACATTTTAACAAGAGCATGTAGCCAATGTTTGCCAGTACTGGTACCGTATGATTAGGTGTGGCAGGCTTAACACAGCCTCTGTTTCCTTTTTGAAATCATTTTCTAATCTACATCTTGTCTTCGTCATACTTGTGTATGACAGTTCAATTGTGTAATTTTACATCACTAGGATTCCTTTTCCCAATTTTAGCTTGCAAAATTCCTTTTTTATTCAATTTAAAGGCTGCTCCTGAAACTCTGGTTTATCTCCTGTAGAAAGCTTCTCGTTTAAATGTGATTATGGCTGGCACATAAGCTCATTACCTCAGTCTTAGCACTTCCCAAGTACTGGTAAAGAAGTGTACTTAGCAGCACTTTTTGATTACAGTGCAGAAGTGATGAAAATATGGCTTTACCTTTCATCCAGTCTGTACATTGCAGCATGATTACAGTATGCAGTTGCACTGTAAAGTATGTGCAGCCTTTGCAGTTTACCTTACATCTCAACAGCAAGAGTCATCAATTGTGTATGCAATTTCCTTAGCATGTGCTCACTACATCCCTGTCAGGAACACTGTTGTACTGATGTGGCACAGCATGCCATCAATCACCTGAGTGAGCTAGGATGACAGAAATGCGTGTGCACAGTACATGAACACTCCTGTGTAAAAAGTAAACCCTGAAGGGTGTAAATTTCTCTTTGTTTCTCAAGTGGGAATTTTCAAGAGTGTAGTTGTATATTCAACTTTGTTTCTGAGGGTTTTTCGTGCTCTTGAATGTAGGAGTGTGTCTGCCTTTCACTGAAGTGAATTCACTCTTCCTGCGCAGCTTGCATATGCAATGTGAACATACTGGGGTCATGTGAGCCCAAGGGGTAATGCTAAAGGAGGAGTCACTGTCACCCCTGTTGTTCATAGCATCTAAAAATATGGTGGCTGGCATCATCTCTTCTATCACCACATTGTGAAGGTTATGGGCATTGTGACCTGCATGTTGTATTCCAGTGTAACATTCATTTACAGCACATAGTGCTGTCTCGCTGTTTTCAATTTTACTGTGTAGAGCTCTTATGCTCCACGCAGTTTTATGTGTCCTGTGTGTTTGATGCCACTTAAGCAAGATGTTGATTATGCAGTGTACGAATTTATATGAAGGACCAGGGCATGATGCGTTCAGTCTGAACAGCGTACTCACCGAGTGTTTGAAGAGTGCGGAATGGGGAGTTCTAGGACAAAAGCAAGTGATAAGATGAAGCTAGTGCGACGAAACAAATGGGGCACCCTGTTTGTTTCTCTCTACTATATGCTTAAGTGTTTTATTTTCTCTTTCTGCTACAGTGCATCCCTCGATGCATTCATTACACAGCTTCACTCAGTCAAGCTGTTTTAACTGTCAGCTTACATAGCTTATTTAAATATGAGGCTGTGTAAATTACTAGTCCTTGAAAAATACCAACTTGATGTGGCCTTACAAGAAAGCCATGAATTGCCTCTCAGTGTTTGTTCTTGTTGTGGCATCAGTGCTGTGTGTGTATGTGTGAAGCCTTTTCAGGGACCCTGTAATTTAGATGTTGTGATGTGTGTAAGATATCTTGTACAGATTTGAAAAGCTCTTTACATTGCCCTCTTTTTTGTTCCAAAGGCAGGCTTTGCAAGTTGAGCCCGAGAGCTTGGAGACATGTTCAGGGAGGCGTTGGTACAGAGATCAGAAAGTGCTCATATCTTTTTTTACCTGTCAGACTTTCCAACTTTTCGAGGAAGAGGCAATCCTAATCATATCGAAAATGGTTGGCCTCGGCATGTAGTGCCTGAGTGGCTATTGCGCGTTGTGCTGGTTTGCATTCAACTTGCTCGACACACATAAGAGATTTTTCATGGCTTGCAGAAATACCTAGTCACTGATAGGTACTTACATTCACTATTGCATTTTTATTGCCAATTTTATAAGTGACTATGATTTTCTTGTTTTCTGTTAATAGGTACGTGTTTCCACAGGCCAACACATTCAAGCACTGCTAAATATTGATACCAGACATGCTGTTGTTTAGTGTTACCAGATATTTGTTGCTCACAAATGTTGGCACTACCATATTAAACAGCCTACTGATATCGAGTTTCGTTGTTTTTGTGTGTTAATTTGGCATATCATCTTGCACGTTCCACATTTGGAAGCATCTCTTTTTGGGCTGGGACAGGCTTTCCAGGGTAATAAACGAATGACAATGTGTTTGTCTCTGCATGCTGTGATGTGGTTAGACCAAGGGAGGGTGCAGTATATGCAATGGGCCTTTAGTACATTCGCTGACCAGGGATCGATAGTGGTGTTTCAAAGCCTGTACAGATTCTTTGTCGCTTGGTATAGTGACAAACAACTTTACGTGAATATTGAACACTCGTAGACTGCATTTTGCCGACTTTCACGCATGGCTTTTAATGTTGAAATCATCACTTTTTCTGTTCCTCCAAACTATTGCCAGATGAGTTCAATTCAGCAGTGTATGACATAAGGCCATGTGTTACAAAGACTGGAAATATTAGTGGTAAAAAACATGGGAACGAAACCAAGAACTATCATTACATAACTCATTTCAGCTGTCACCATGATGTTAGTGCTAAAATCAACATGCTACTGCCGTGCTTGAGCTGGTAGATTTTATTTGAGTTGGAGCAGCATTTTGTTATTGGCAGAATCTACATGCATTAACTTTTTCTTTTACCATGTTTTCTGTGCATGTAGGAGAATAGCAACTAACTGGCACAAGTTAATGCAGAGCTTTCAACAACCGCTTCCACAGGGTGGTGCACGTACAGGAAGAAAAGGGGGGGAGGGGGGGTGCTGTTGTCCCCACCTCTCCTTGTCACATCACCACTGTCATTTATATTGCAAGTCCAATGTAGACTTTCGAGGGCTCTGTTGGCGTCATTGCAATTCAGGCGGTGGCCTTCAGATCTATGATTGGCAAGACTCTGATTCTTTAGAACACACTTGGGCACAGAGTTTTATGCGACGGCCTTGTGCGACCGCAAACTGGCAGCCACGCCAGCACCCTTATCACTACACAGGTCGACGAAATTGGCAAAAATAAGAGTGTGCTGAAGAAAGTTTGTGCACTTCTGTCCAGAATGGCTTCTTGACCCAGTCAAGAACTTTGTGTAAAATCATCATCATCCTGTAGCTATTATAATTATTTGGCTTTTTATTTGCTGTAGGAATCCTCCAGCCGAAGCAAGGGAAGTTGAATATTGTAATAAGTGCCTGTTCGTCCCCTCCACCCTACTTTCACAATTTTTTCAAATGTTAAATCCCCTCCTTGGAGAAATCCTGCGTGCGCCACTTCTCCACCATTGGCAGCTGTGCAACTGTAGGCCTGTGACCACTATGGTTTCTTTCCCATTTCTAAATTCAAATGCAGTTATACTTTCTAGAAAGGAAAGTCTGGGTTCAAGTCTTCGATGCAATGACATGTACCGTGACCGACGTGTGAGCGATTGATTCGTGAGGTTTTCATGTCGCCGTGGTGAATGCTTACAAAAATAGATCATGAGGAAGCACCTGCTAAACTGGACCTGTTTGGCCATGACAACTTTTGCGTTGTGGCTGCGACCATTCGCTTTGCGTATCGTCCTTGTCTCGACTGCAAATGGAAGGCCAGGTGGCCGGCTTCGAGGGAGGGTGGGGCAGAGCTGGCAGAAGCAGCCGTGCTTGTGCGTGCGCGCGTTTTATATGGGCAAGTGCAGGACACGGTCTCTCTTGGAGGGAGAGGCACCCGGCTGGCCGTCTGTCTGTGCGCTCCCCACCTGCCGCGGAGAGGGTGTGTGCGGTGTTCACCGACCGTAAGGAGCGCGAAGCCCTGCAGGAGTGGCTGTACTTTCATAACAAACACTTCCTAGCATTGGAAAATAATCGGCGCGCCACCATCGAGGTCTCGACTTCAGAGAGGAATTTCATAGGTGAGTTGTTTAGGTAAAGGTTGATCGACAGTGTATGCGCTTTGCTCATTCGCTTTGTCGTGCAACCCTTATGCATTATTGCCGGGGAAAAACGCAATTCTGCAACGGGGTGTTGCAGGAACGATGCTGCAGTCGATATTTATTCTGAAAAAATCGCACGCTTCACAATGCATCGCTGCAAAAAAGAGAAACCCCTAACGCAGCCCATGCAGGCTTCACATTCACAGGCTGACTTCCTATCCTGCGTTGCAACATTATACGTTTAATGATGTGAAATATATGTAATAGTCCTGGTCTGTGCCGCGTTCAAGTTTCTGTATCTTCCGTTACACTTCGGTCATTGTGAATATTTTCTCGGATCCCTTAGTTTCTGACAATCTCGAGACCACTTTTTGCCCGAATAACATATGTGGTACCTGCTGCGTTGCCCTAAGTGTCATTGTGTGTGATCACCATGGGTAATCCGAAGACAGAAAATTGGGCAAGTTGACACGCGTTCACAGACGCTTTGTCTCCCTTTGTGTACGAGGTGGGCGGGGCTGCTACTGATGCATGGGCGGCGTACGCGTGTGCATATATGTTTGCATGTACCGCTGATCACCAAGCAAGGGGACCGGGCCACCTCCTAAGGCCCGCACGTTCATGGCTTCAACAGAGCGACTAAGACACGGACGTGCTAAGAAGGGACAACACCGCCGCGTACGTTGCGTGCGGGCCCTTATTGGTTCTTTTCTCGGTGCCAGCATGTCTGAAACATCGTAATCGGCGCGGAGTGGTAATGGACACACGTTTTCTGCAACCAGCCGCTCCAGGTGTCTCAGCAATGGCTAACCTCCCCTGTCTTTCCTCTTCCTCCTCCTCTACTCCATGTCGGCCGCGCCGTGCTCCCGCTACGCGCGCTTTCCCCTCACCCCACGTTCCATGGAGTGAGGGGAAGGCTGTCCACGGGACGTATGCAGTGAAAGGCGGGTCCGGCCCTGGCTGGGGGTCATGCGTACGCCCGCTAGCTCTGGACCCCTACCTGCTTTCCAGCTGGTGCGACTTTGTATGCGCCGTGCACTTTTACTTTTCATTTTTCTCCCATTCCTTTTTCGTTTTTTTTTTGCTTTATTTTGGTGCGCCCCACCACGCTCTTGGGTTTAAAAGTCCGGTTTAAAAGGAATACGACAGATGGGCACGCGTTCGGGATCCCCCCTCGCCTTGCTTTTGCCCCCCAGTCGCCCGAACACCTGCATGTTTGACTCGTGCCGCAGCCAACGGAGAGCAGCATCGCATATCGCTCGAAGACCGGGCAAGCTGGCTTGCGGCACCATTTCCTTGTCATCGCTGTTTATTTCTCGGGACTTTCCTGGAAGTCCGCGCGGTGAATTGCAGTTTTGCCCCGAAGACAGAAATGTCCAGCTACGCGAGATCGGGCTTGTATAGTACACGTGACCTCAGTGTGCGCGCGAGAAGACAGCGCATAAAGGTACCATCCTTCTCGGCTCGCCCTGGCAACGTTTCCTTCGCACCAACATGCGCGTTATACGAGAATGCACTGTTTGTCGTCTTGACCATGTCTGACTATATTTAGATAAGCTCAGGTAATTAGTGACACTATAATTACGCGATACTCTGTAACTGCTGCTTTAAACGCAAATCGTTCAACGGATAAGTTGTAGAGCGCGTTAATTAGTGTTCATATAACGTATTTTCATAATAATAAGTGCAGTGTTTTTAGTTTTTCCGGGATTCTAAGAATGGGCGCGAGATTAGAAAAAGTACCACGTGACTAGGAGCTTGCGGACCGTGGTATCAGCGATATGAAACGTGCTATTGAAGAACGATCGATGACGCACGCAGACCACAAGCATAAATAGGACGAGAGGGGGCGAAATGTGTGGCCACATCCTATTAAAAAGAAATAAAAGAAAAATGGAAGTGCTCCATAACGCATTTTTTAAGTCGTCGTTTAGTACAGTCTGTCATTAGTGGCGTGCGAAGCCATGGTCTACTCACGTTCGGACTGGAGAGGCGCGCTGGCTCGGCTCCACCGGCCGCGGTCCACTGGCTCTTCTTCGCTCGCGTTCCATATGAGCAATGACGACTTTCGCGTGTGGGTGCAGAGTTCGGAACACCAAGTGACTTGAATCAGTCTTGTGAGCGGTGCGTGTAGTTCAAGGAGGGCAGACACATACCGGTATAGTACTAACATTTCGTTGCGCCACTGAGTATAGGTAGAACTGCAATACCCAACGACGTCCTCCTCGAAGTTGGATGCCGACAAATAGACACCTAGCCAGATCAAGCTAATAAAGTTTTACTTTAGTCATGGCGTTCTGGCATTTCATGGCATTCTGGCATTTTACATATCGCTATACATTCTTCCTTAATTATGACCACGACCTCTACAATCTTGAATTACTATTGCCTGCAATCATTATTTGCGAACCCTCCGTCATATCTGTTATCATTTATCTATTCCTATGATCTTTTGGCCCCGTGCTCTCCTGGAATAGGAATATTCATACACAGCGGCTCTGTCGCAAACTTATAGAGATGTGAACATCTTGGCAGCATCGGAGGGTTAGGAAGAGCAACGGACGTTATGCCATAGTTGCAGTTTTATTTTAACACGAAATTGTTTTATGCCGATGTCCCTACGTCACTATACGTCACTACGGTAACGGATATGATGCAGTAAAATAAACATGTTAGAACAAGAAAGAAAAAGGAATTACACCATCTCCCGCTAAAGGGATCCATGTGTGGATGCGAAGCACCGGAAGATGGTTAGCTTGAGCTGGAGATGGTGTAATTTTATTGAGAGGGCGAATGAGAATGTATAAGAGGAGAGAACGCGGTGGTTGCGTGTGGCCCGAGCGCTCATCGCGGCGCTGCACAGGAGAGAGAATGAGGCGCAAGCGCTCCGTCATTTTCATACCGCGGAACTACCGTGGCGCCCCCAGCGGAGTATGCAGCTGTCGCACCACCTGTCGTGTGCGCCGCTTCGTAGAGTAGAGGATTCCTAGAGGAGAGAAAGGGGGAGCGTAGAAAAGGAGAGGGGGAGGGGACGCGCATGCGCTGTGGGGGTGTGGGACGCGAGCGCCGCTCCGTAGAGTAGAGAGGATTCCTAGAGGAGAAAGAGGGGGAGGGGACGCACATGCGCAGTGGCGGGTGGACGCCGCGGCAGGGACAGAGCCCCCGCCATAAGCTGCTTCGCATCTAAAACACCCATAAAAAATTACACCATCTCC
Source organism: Hyalomma asiaticum (assembly GCA_013339685.2). Classification (NCBI taxonomy): domain Eukaryota; kingdom Metazoa; phylum Arthropoda; class Arachnida; order Ixodida; family Ixodidae; genus Hyalomma; species Hyalomma asiaticum. The sequence continues at coordinate 100,770,944 of CM023486.1, forward strand.
CCGAAGGGGACTATGGGGTGATGCTGAGCATCGCTGGGAGTTTCAACGGTGCATTTAACGGCGGTGTTTACAGGTTTGCAGTGTTTTCGGTGTTACCTTTGCGGTGAACCTTGCGTGTTATTACGTTGTTGACTTGGTTCGTTACCACGCATCGCACGACCGTTGTCAGAGTGTGGGTTGATGCTGATGCGTACTTGCGTCAACCCACTCGCTGACGGAACTGTTGCTTCCATCACACAACACCACCAACTTCTTTTATCGGAGAAGGAGGAGATACTACTGAAGCGAAGCTCGCACGTGCTCTCTACCCTCTTTTATTTATTGCAGCAGCTGTTGGAGAGACGGAAGAAAGAGGAGAGTCGCGCATGCGTAGTGGAGAGTGCGGAAGGACGCCGCGCGCGCGCGCTCTCTACCCGCTTTATTTATTGCAGCAGCTGTTGGAGAGAGGGAAGGGAGAGGAGAGTGCGGACGCCGGACGCGTGACATACCCGCGAGCTAGAGATGCTCCGCATCTAAAACTTCTGTTCATGCGCTGGGAATCGAACTCACTGCCCCTCGCTCCATGACGAGAAATGGCCGGTGCTCTACCACTGCGCTAACGCCGCACATGTTCGGAGCTGTACGAACGCGCCTTATATTCCTTTATCCCGCTTCGTTCACTCTTCGACGCTCTTGTCTGGCTCAGCCCGCGCGCAAGCACATTGCCTGGAACGGTGCCGCCATCCAGGAGAGGCAAAGTAGATCACTGTAGCTTTACTTCGCCTCTCTTGGGTGGCGGCACCATTCCCGGCGCGTTCCAAAGTCCGCCTCTGTGCACGCTTGCTGAGCCGCGCGGGCATCGAAAAGAAGCGTGATAAGAACATAGCCGCGTTCGTACAACTTCGAGCGTATGTGCGCCGACAGCGCAGAGGCACAGCACCGGTCACGTTTCGTCATAGGTAGCGTTCCCCCGCCGACAACTCTTTGAGCGTGATGACAACAAGAACACAGCTGCGTTAGGCGCCCAAGCACGCTAACGATGTTGACGGGTGAATGTGGCGCAAGTAAATATGATCGATACCTTTGTCGCGCGGCATTTGCGATCGACTGTGTCCAGTTATTACGTAAACTACTTCAGTCACCACGAGGAGTTGGCCCTTGATGTTATGGAGGCGATGTGTGAACGTGGGTTCATACACGTCAAACGGTGCCGTACCACCGAAACACCGGTAGCAATGGGCAAGTTCACCTCGATGTAACGATAAACATTCAACTGCTTATGCGAAGACACATTTCACTTTCGTGTTATACCGGTTCCGTTGACAGAGGGATCAGCCACTTTTTTTTTTTCATTTTTATTTCACGGTTATTCAAGTCCGTGCGTGACAGTAGCCAAAGGGACCAGTTTGCGTGGCTTTCGGGTCATTCAGGGAGGCAAATACCTGCTGAACACACTCCTACGTTAAAATAAATCTCTCTCTCTTTTGAACACCACATTGCCAGACCACAAGTTAGCAGATATGTCGCCAACGGTGCTGCGGTGCGTTGCTGCATCTTCGATTGAAGAACACAGCAACGCCAATTTCTTCACCTCTGGACAGCGTTCTTTACGTTGTCCGTTGACGCCTTCGAATCCGTTGCTTATGAAAGGATGGTCCAGGTCTTTCAGCTACCCAGGGTTGCCTGGAAAATGCAGCCGTCCGCTGGCTCTTAAAAAGAAAGTATATAATTCACCTCCTGCTTCTGGGCTCAGCTTACACGAGCAATTAAAAATGCAAAGAACTTTCAGGCGGGCCACCAAAGGCTGAACCCGCCGAGGTCTCTACAAACCACAACGACAATGATTGGTCACACTGCAGGCTTGCGAAACCTTTAATGTAAATTTTATAAAACAGCATTTTGTACATCGACACTTCGCTGGTGACTTTGTTGTTGTCTATACCGAGAACGACGCTATCAGAGAGATAGACTGCGAGACCATAGGTATCACGCACAAGACCAAAACGCTGCACTTGGTCGCACTGGGCGGTGCTAGCAGTGTAAACACGCTATCGAGGTGTATGTATTTACAGAAAGCCTAGATTACAGAGGCATAATATCACGCCCGGTATGGTGTAATATCTATAACACGTTTGATAAAGAGTACACACACTTCTATTTATGCGCAAAACAGCGAGGGGAGGGGAAAAGAAAGTCTCTTCCGGCTCAGCACATTGAAATTGCAGGACCATGGTATGTTCCTCTTATTATGTTAGGAACTCAAGTACATCCATTATACTTTCGAAGACGTGATACACAGAGCTAGGGTGTGAATACGATGGTACTGATTTCGTTTCGAGACGGTTCTGCGTCTCACCTTTTTGTGCATCTCCTGTATACGTACATTAAGGATGCACGGTTTTCTGAACACATTTTTGTATGCCGTGAAAGCTGTGAGAAACGGCTTTCTTTTTCTTTTTTTTTTTTTCATGCGCACTGAGCCACAATTTACGTGGGGCTTCTTACGTTGCAAGGTCGGCGTTGGCAACAGTTACTGAGGAAACGACGCAGCGATATTCACACCGCGGGTATGGCTGTCGTTTTTCCACAACAAGGTGCGCGAAGTGTTTCGGGTACTGCTTATAAGCTACGCACTACGTGTAAGCCTCTTGCTTTCAGTTCCTTTTACACATATAGACAAACCTCGTTAACGAATTCATTACGACACGGAAATAGATTCGTTATATGCGATAAGTCGTTATAAATATGCGAATATTCGTAGAACCGTTGTACTGACGATACTATTTTTTGTTTAATTCGTTATAACTAGTAATTCGTTATATCGACGTTCGACTGCGCTATGCAGAACCTGAGGTCTGATCAATGCGGGCTAATTTCATTTTGGCACTCCAATTTTATGTGTGCGTGGTACACAAGGACAGTACGCAGGATCTTTACGATGGGCGGGTGTTTAGAGATGCTTTGGTTGATAAGTCATAACGATAAAACACTCATGAATAGGGCGTCATTTGAATGACTATCGAGGGCCCATCACGATGCGACCAGACTTTTTTCTTCACTAAACGCGGTTGTCTTCTCATTCACTGAACTATGCACTGCGACTACCGCGAAATTGCATTTTTAATGTCTTCATGAAGAGATGTGTCCTAGAAGGGCGTAGCCTATTAGCGTCATGATTAACGGAGCCCGAAGATGAAGTCCTATGCCGCTCGCTTCTGCCTGGAAACCAATTTGTATTTTCGCACCAACCACGGTCTGTACACGGTAGAACGGGCAGTGCATAGAATTTCATATTCTGTAGTCTCTCGACTCGGTACCGTTCTTGTGCGAGTGAAAAATGACACCATGAACGGCGTTAGAGAAGCCTGCAAGAAAAAGAAATTGTACAACGAATGATTAACCATGGATTTGTTTAGTAGTCAGGCGGGGCTTGCTTTTTGCTGACACGTGGAAAATTATTTCTGGCGTTTGGGAGAGAGGTATGGGGGCGGGGGGAGAGGGGAGGGGTAAGTTTTGGTGCACACACATTAACGCCACGTTCCAAGCAAATGACATTCAGCGTGACATTTACAAAGTGGTCTTTCGCAGAGTACACCATTCCACTTGCACAGCCATCTGTACCCTCTCGGTCCTTGAGAAAAGAAAGTCACGTGCATTATTGTTATCCGTGCTAAACTGTTTTGATTAGAGAAGCCAGTTCTTGAGTGATGGATTAACACCTTCGCACTCGCAACCATCTCGCTTCAAAGAAGTCCAGTGCCATAACAAACATTAATGCGGAAGTGCAATGCAACCTCATAACTTGAGTACTTCATTTTGGATCGAGCTGCAGCGTCAAAAGAAGTGTGTTCGCGGACCATTGTGCGTTTGCAGACATGATACCTTTTTCTTTTTTTTTATTTCCTCGCGATTTACAGTTACACAGCGTTATACCTTCTGATGTACGTACATCGCCAACGAAAGCTTCCTTTCACCAAGAAATCGCTTCTCAATATCAAAAGCTGACATCGCATTCTGTCTCGGCGATCATAACCTTCGTCAGTGAGCATCTGTCAGTCTAAAGCTGATATGGTCTAAAAAGCTTTCAGGTACGGTATCTGTGTTGCTGCTAAGTCGTCGTGTGAAGAATTGAGGTGGTCTGACAGCATCGAACAGCTTGTCATCCTACAAAGCCATTCCCTTCCCTACCTACTGAAGACGCAGCGCGCCGTCGCCCGCGCATTCTATACGGACAGTGAGAACGTTCATTTCAAGAGGTATGCATTGCGTTACTTCTAGACAGTATGTGGTTTAGACTAGAACGGGTATACGGCCTACACATTAAAATGGCGCACTGCGCCACGAGGATGAGAAGGCCGCTAGGGGCAGGGCTGGTCACGTGACACGTACGTAGTTCCGAACGTAACAAGTCCACGCCGGGTTGCGGACACTTGCAACAAGCTTGCCTGACATATTCGGAGCATGAGATACATATGGGGATCGCAGGTTTTCACTTACGAATGTGAACAGCAGCTGATAGCTGACGTGGGTTGTTTTACACATGGGGGCCGTGTGTCATGTGACCACTTCCCTTGAACCGCCATCCCCGCCTCCGCCAGTAACAAACACACTACATACACACGTACATGTGATGCGTACATTCTATGCGGCGACGCGTACAGTAAGACAGCGGGACTCCTGTGTTCGGGATGCGGATATATATAGCATACTCTCAACATTTACGAAGCTAAATTCGCGAGCGGGCGACGAATGTATGATACGCGGGCTGTGCGCTGTAATTAATTCCACGCGCGAGAATTCTTATTGTACTTCTTGTGTACGAGCCTATTCTCACTCAGGTTTAATGATGAAGTCTCCATCTATTGAACAAAACGCGATCTCTTGGCGCACTACCAACGTGAAATGCCCTTTGACTTGAAGGCATTCGTGTACACGGACACGCTTCTTGCCAGGGAGACTAGTCGTACGTCATTTAAGACTGTGCGTTTTATTTGCTACATGCGCGAACTTGACTGCTTCAATACTCACTTAAGCCACAGATATTCAAGTGAGTTTGCTTTGCCAAATATTTAATCGGTGTTAAATAAAACTTGATCGAGAGAACTTCGCAAATGGAACTGATTTTGACCCTCTGAGCTCTGTATACAAAGAGCTTCCCGAATCGTGTCGATGTATACGTGCAGTAGAGACAATTAGTTCTGTTCGCAATCTGTGACGAAATATCGATGTTACCAGTAGCGCTGTTTACACAACCGGGTGATCTTACATATAACGAATCCGGCCTGCTGTCATTTCATCTGTAGATTGCACATTTGTGCGCTAAAGCGATGTGCTTGTAAACTCATAATTCACAACAGGCGGAACGATACAGAAATTCGTCAACAGGGGATAAAAACCGCTCATTAAAAAAGAACACTTACACCTCGGCCCTTCCTGTGTTTACGAACTTGGCTCTATTGTGGTTCTTCATTATCGAGAAAATTTTCGATCTCTGGTGTAGACTTGCTCATGCACTGAAAACTTACGAGAGCAAGTTACTTTCTAAATGCAAGCGCTTCATGCTTGAAATTATCTCTGCATTCCTCAAGCGTGCCGCTCGTTTATGCTGGCACTATATGGTACCGGACCACGACTTGGAGCGCAATGACTTGACACCTCACACGCTGTGTGATGACGTTCCGTTCGATTACCCATTAAGAAACACTCCCGGTGAATACAAACACCATGGGTCCTTTTAACTATCGTCAAATATCTTGCTCATTAGAAAGGTCTATAATATCGCAGAAAGCAAAGAAAAAAAAAAAACTGAACAGTCAGATAACATACAATACTTGCTTGGTTGTGGAACAGTCGTTCACATTTATATAATGCGATGTGTCACGACGTGTTCCCAGCACCATTGGTACGGGGTTGTACAAGAGACTACACGTTATGAGGAGGAAATGAAGGAAAAGAAAAAATAAAGGAAAAGACAACTTAAGGTTTGAAAGAAAGTCTTGCAACCCCGGTTTTATCTCGGAGCACCATAATTCAGTTGAGGGAGAGAGGAAATCCGTGCGCAGATTGCGTTTGAACTCTCCTTTTCTTATCACCTAGATAAAGTCACTCTTCTACAGCAGGTAAGAAGCTATAAAGGATGACGCTGTCACGGGCATAGATGAGCTCCGCGAAATGCTGCTACACACCGCTGAAGCACACCCGCATAGAAGAGAGTAAAAGCAAGCACTCCCTTGACATGACTATACTTGACTAAATCAACGTTTGCAATTCGCTAAACTCTTGCAGACTTTCCAAACTATATCACTAGTTTTGCAAATTCCTCCAAGGTGGAGGAAAGTTTATGAAAGGGAGAGATCGTCATCGTCCCATTTTTATAGCACGAATCCACAAGGAAATCCACGCCGATTTCTCGGAAACTGTGCATATCATCCAACGTAAAATTTCACTGCTTGGAGTAGAATTAATAGCCCAAGGAGCTTTCAAATTGCGGCCGTGATTTCATTGCGAAGGCATAGTATGCCATCGTGGGGCGAAAGATCCGCCGTGACCCATCGCGTATGGTACCAAACGTCACGTGACCAAGCGATGACATCATATGATGACGTCAGTTTGACATCGTCACACGACGTCAGTGATGACGTCAATCAGTGGCACCACGCGACACGGACGTCGAAACTGTGTGAACGCATTCAATGCATCTAGGGGAGTTTCCGTAATACTGAACATCTTTACACTCGACAGGCCGCTTGGACTCAACGTCCGCCATTTTGACAAATGCCGTCACAGCATAACGGAATAGCATGAATTTTCCGTTACGTGGGAAGATCTGTTCTGGAGAAACCAGTTGGATTCCTCGTAGCTTCGTTTTACAAAAGAGGGAATGACAATTTATACCTTTCGCTATATTGATGGTATTACTCTAAATACGCTGACATGGAACCACAGCAAAAGAAAAATGGAAAAACTATAACAATGACAATACAGTCACGCTTGCTTCGCATACGCCGCAGTCTACGCTGCCCACAGCGTCGTTGATCGATATATCGGAGTCCCGTAATCATGTTTACGAGCTTTGTCAATGTTTTGCAGTAACATGGCCTAAACTCTATGCAGGTCACTTGCCCACAAGAACAAGGGGAATAAAAAAAAAATATGAAACTTAGAACACTACACAAGGACCTGCCTATGTTGGCGAGTTTCACAGGAAATATTGCGCACATAAGTTGACATGGTCTACTTTCGGTGGTATGTACAAAAAGACCATTTTCAGGCGTAATTTCAAGACAAAAAAGACGCTCTCGTTACATGGCGTCGCATTACGCAACTCCACGCAGCTAAAAAAAAAAAAAAACAGAATTCGCCGCACTCTGAGGACTAAAATAACTCGGAACGCGCCCGTGTGACATTGTGTAAAACTCGTGTTGATGACGTAAAAAGTTCACGATAGCACGGCTAGAGGGTGAAAAACGAAAAACCAAAGAGAGACGTTCGTGCGTTTCAAAAAGCTTTACATGACTCGATTTGCTTCTTTGGACAACGAAAACAAACAACGCTACGCAAATGTACAAATAACCTACACTTACGGGTATTTCACAACAAAACAAACAATACATAAGCTTCTCTTCATTTTTTTTTTCATAAATACCTACTCGTTATCACAGAATTACAGCGCCACTAAATGAAAAAAAAAAGTTCTACATAGCAAAGTGTCGGCAATGACACCTTCGCGGTTCAGCTGGTGGTTTGAAGTTGACTGTGAATGAAACACACAAGGCAAGTGGGTCTGTACAAATAAGAAAAAACAAAGCGGACAACAAAGCTGACTCATGGCGTCCCGAGCGTCGATTTCGCTTGGAATGTCTTTTTTTCTTGATTTTCTTGTACGCCATTTGTATTGTTGGTAAACTGAACGGTGACGCGGCTAGTGCCATTGCAATACTTCCTAGGACAGGCACAAAAAGAGCTTATTTCACTGTACTTCAAGTTACCAACGCCACAGAAGCAGAAACAAGCTTTCATTTCTAAAGACGCAGGAAATAAAAATAAAGTCGAAGGAAAATAAGAAAGAAAAGTAGTCCGCGAAAATAACCGGCGATGAAATTGTGCAGGGTCCAGGGGAAGAAAATGCAGTAGCGCTGTACAAAATAACAAGCGTTGGTGCTCGCTTTGAATCTGCGTAGCTTCTTGCTTTCCATAGAGATTCAGAAATTTCTTAGGGCCACCTGTCAGCGGCGGGATTCACTCTCTGATTTCACAACAGTGTCTCACCACGATCACAACAGGCTGTAGATGACTAAAGGTAGACACTTCGCGTACGCCGCTTTGCCGCGAACAACCTGCAGTCAACATAATCACGAAAACTAAATCGCAGGATGGAATTATGATGGGTAGAAGAGGTGGGTTGATGGTACCAAAGGGAAAAAATGGTGTTTTGGTGCTGAGAAGTCAAAAGGTGATGATATTTCTACACGTCAACGCGAGAGGCCTACGTACCATATATAGGGACATAAAACACTACACGCAAGCATGACCTGCGAACGATGAGCAATTCACGTTCAGTACGTAGACACACGCACACACTCACAATTCGAAACAAAAGGTTCTCGGGGTGGGCAACACGCACACTGCTAAGGAGACGCGCGTACGCGCACTGTACACGTGTACGCTAACCACACACACACTACGGAGGAGTTCGTCGTCGAGACTATGGCCAGCGACGGGGACCGGGCGACAAAGGAAAAAAAAAAAGATCGTTTTCATTTCAGAGGTTCAGTTCGAAAGCGACGGCCATGTTGTTGGCCTGTGAGGAACTAGGGTCCGCGTCCGGTTTGTACGCTGATGAGTTGAGCTCTAGGCCATCGGGCGCATCGACCACGGAGTCGCTCGCTCCTTTTTCGCCGCCATTGCTTGGGACGCCGCCGTCGCCTTCCACTCCTCCACCTCCTCCCTGTTTCCCACTGTCCTGCGATGCCGCCAGTCTCGTCTTTGCCTGCTGCTTCTGCTTCCAGTCCTCCACGCAAAGTTCGATTGCACTCAGATCGCCACAGGTCACCGCCTCTAGGCTGCGATGTCGTAGTGGTGGATCTCTGCCGCCTCCTCGATGATGTTGCTGCTGCCCTGGCCGTCCCTGTCCAGAATTTCCTGGTAGCGAAGACGAGAGAGGGAGCAAAAGAAAGAAAAAAGAAACAGGCCCGCGCACAATGTGACTCGTTCTAAGGAACCAGCATGTCTGGACACGTGTTTCGCGTAACGCTTTTCTACACACATATAGGGCATGCGCTTTGCGTTCGAGTGTACGAATGGTGATGCTCCAGGCACTATATGACCATGAATAGAACGCAAAAATATAATAAATAAAATCGGTAAAGGCATGTGCAAGACACTTTGAGTTCGACGAAGGATGATGTCTCTGGGCATAGGTCAGAAACAGCTTTTTTTTTTTTTTTTTGCAAGACTGCTATCAGTCCTAGTATATAGCTTAGCTTAGTAAGGTGTCGCGCTATAAGCTCGATGACACGGGTTCGATTCCCAGCCATGACGGCCGCATTTCTAGGGGGGCGAAATGCGAGAACACCAGTGTACTTGGGTATGGATGCATGTTAAAGAACCCTAGGCGGTTGAAATTAATCCGCAGTTTTCCCACTACTGCGCCCCTCATAATGAAGGCTGTGACTCTGGAAGCGGACAAGTCTCTTGAGGCGGACGAAAGACGCTTGCACAATGCACGACCACTGCCACTGACGCCATCCTTCGGTCGAAACGCAAAGAACAGCCCTTCCGAAACACAGTTCTAAAGAAATGAGGGAAATAAAAAACGTACGTGCAACCGCATCCTCTTCTGTTCCTCGAGAGAAACAAGGGTAAAGGGCAAAGACGGAAAATGGACAGAGAGAAAGAGATAGCGAGAGAGAGAGAGAAAGACAGAGACAAACACACACAGAGAGAAAGATGGGCACCAGACGAGACAACAAGCGGGTAGCGGTCAGCAAAAGCGGCGCGCCCTACAACTGCACGCGAACTTGGGATATTGGGGGACAGCGTGGCGGGTCTGGCAGCTGCCTTTAAACACCTGAAATGGCGCAATGCTGTCCCGTGGCTTGCACCCTGACCGGACCTGCGCGCGTCTGTTAGTCACTGCCTCAGTTAACAATAACTGGAAGGAAGTTTCCTCTGTCCGAGGTCCGCAAAGCTATAACAGAAGCCGCAAACTAAACTTGCTTCCGCAGACGCTTGTTCATCACATACGTGGCACACGTCAATAGAGCTGGTAACAGTGGATCACAACCTGAAAATCGTAGGACTAACGGTTGAAGCAACCTTGTACGACACTGGTCTGGTAATAAGTACAGCGGGCGTCCCTGTGTACTGAACCATTACACATGAGTTGAGGACAATGGAAAATTACCGTGAACTCTGCCTGCTTGTATCAGTTTTCTCACCTGAAGTTATGTCCTGTTCCCTCATTTTGAGAATCGGCTCTCATAGCCAAGTGTCGCTTTCTCTTTAGTGAAGCCAAGCCTCCCATACTTTCGCCTGGTAACGAGCGGACAGCCTTACTCCTTTTCGGGGGTTAAAAGGTTCACTGCTTGCCGCCGTGGCGCCAGCACAGAGTAAGCGTGTATAGGAGGCAGCAGGCAGAAGCAGGCAGAGACGACGTCGAGGGCCTTACTCAAGCGCACACTGCCGCCGGCGGTGAGCGTCATTGACGCCCAGATGTCGCACCAGACGCCTGAGCGCGGCGCGTCCCAAGGCTCCTGCGGGACACGTACCTGGGACAGGGACGTTCCCTTGGCGTTACGCGTGAGCCGCGACGGCGAAGGGCCGTCGGCCGACGGGCAGCGTAGCGGCAGCGTCGCGTACGGCGCCGGGTACTGCGGGATGGCCGAGCCCAGAAGCGGGCGGCACGACCCGGGCGGCCCGACGCTTCGCTCGCCGTCGGCGTGCCGTGGCGTCCGCGGAGCGCCCAGTCGCTGGTCCACGTCCACGTAGCGCTGGCTCTGTGGACGCCCGAGGCTTGCGGCTCCACTCATGTACGTGCCGGACTTGACGGGCTTCATCGGGGGCACTGCGTTTGCAGCGGCGAGAAAGCACGCCGTGCCGATGAATGTCTCCATGTCCTTCAGAGTTTTAGGACGAACATTCACAAACAACTTGAGAAAGGTATGCTGAATGTGCACTTCATAACTTCGACAGAAGCCAAAACAGGCCCGTGTTGGTTTTTTCTGTACCTTCTCTGGACATTCTCTAGCTTTTCCTATAAGAACTACTGCTCGGGACACGGCATACTTTTGAGGCTAATGACAAATATTGAATCATATGGGGCACGTCGAGAGGCAAGTGACACTGCCCTGTCCTGGCATCAGAAGCTCTAAGAGACGTAACTTATCACTGGCTATATATTTTAGGACTGGATATCTCAAAGTGAACATTCTTATACAGCCAACACAGCATTTAAACTAAGAACCGCCACTATGAGCGACAGTGTACTTTACACAAACCAAGTGTGTAAACCGATCTCAGGAGCAATCACGGTGAAGCGCACTCACCGATAATGTTCTTGTACTTCCGCCTCTCGTGACTGACGAAGAGGCAGGCCCCAGCGATGACGAGTACGATGATGGTGAGCGATGCGGCTGCCGGTGCCACTACCGACAGCCGGAAGTAGACCGGAAGTTCGCGGCTCTGGCTCCCATGCGGGGCCGGCATGGATGCATCCGATAACGCTGCGACGTGACACGCACCACTCAGTTCAAGAAGAAACAAAGAAAAAAAAATAGCGCTTCCGGTATGTCCTTGTTTAAATGCTCTGTCGGCCGTTCGATAAGGTCGCGTTTCTAGAATCTCCGAAGAGCTCGGTCATGAGATAGTGGGCTTTCGCCTGAATGTCTTGGTAGCTGTTCTTTGCGCGCTGCAGTAATTTCGATCCAAACACGACGAAACCTGAATGGTACAGCAACTTTGACTTGTTTCATTCTTTGGCATAAATGTCACTAACTGCGCCATTCCATTACATAGCAATTCATTCTCACGCTCTTAACGGTCGCTTGATGAGGACGACACATCGATATTGGTGGTTAATGTCGTTTCGCGTTAAGACATCGGTATAAAGCATCCACGACTTACCTCCGCCTTCTGTGAGCACGGTGATGGTCTCGCTGGGAGCGCTTGTCGACCCCTCGCCTGCAGCCTGCAGGTAGATCTGGTACCGGGTTGCTTCTCGCAGGCCGGACAACGTGTATTTCGAGTTGTCCGCCTGCGGTACTGTCAGCTCGCGCCATGGGCCGTTCTCTTCCCGGTACGACATGATGTAGTCTGCATGGTCGCCGGACGAGACATATATGCAGCCAATATGACACTAACGCGTCGCCGTAATTTTTTTTTTTTTATTGCGCTGAGCACATCAGTGTTAGATTGACCGTTGTACCTATGGCTATGCACAAATAGATGGACACCGAGTTATTAGCGACGCAGTCGAACAAGGACAAGGCAATATCAGAGAAAACAACCACACCTGTTTTATAACATGCGGGGGTTGGTATATTTACGCCAGGCCATACGCATGACAATTAAGGGCCATTAAAAATCTGTACACATGGCTCTCTCGTAATATGGAAGATAGTCGTTCGCCTTTTAATATCTCGAAGCTGTCATAACATAATACGGTTTCTCAGTAAAAGAACCTGTCCTACAGCACAGCTTCGTGCGACAAGCTAGTGAGTCAAAATCGTTCCTTCCATGCATTGACCTTCCTAAACATTCGAGCTGTCGCAGATGTCATTTCTTCATGGATCTGGCGGGCATAAAGTCATACCACTTTAATATTTCCACCAATGAAGCCGCTTCGGTAAAATGCGACACTGCAGTGATGTGCCGATGATAGAACTTAACGTCATGCTTGAATTTAGTTTGACGTTGTCATAAAACGTGGGGTGAGAGTGGGTGCTTACGAGTGACAGGTGGTCCCGGAGGCTGTTGCCAATGAACGACAATGAAGAAACGATCGTGGGACTCGAGCCACAGTCTTGGGGGCAGTGGTGGCTCTGCAGTGTTGAAAAGGGAAACGCATTTAATCATCAGGTCAGAGTGTGGTCATCCAAATAATTTCCTCCATTCTGCTCAGCATTGTGAACACAAAACGCAATCGCATGTAAGTAGTTCACCCTTTGCTAGTTACAATTCGTGCGTGAGCAGTGCCTTCTTAGCAGCCTTCTTTCAGAACTAGTAAAGTAATCATCTTTTGTGTTTTTGCTACAGTTTGCTCAGTATAATGCACCTATCAGCGAAAAATTGTTTAGCAAGTATGTGGCCATTCTTCAGCCAGCTTTTATTCACATTCCCCCACTAAGTCTACTTTCTCTTTCTAACCATCGTACCAGAGTCCGCTGTCCTGGCGAAGACCTCTTGCGAGTCTGGTCCCGAGCCGGCGGCGTTGTACGCCTTGACGACTATGCTGTATTCGGTGGCCCTTTTGAGGCCAGACAGCAGGTGCTCTTCTTCGGGTTGGTCGGTGACCAGCATCGACTGGTAGCTGTACGGTTCCTCTGAGGAGCGGCTGCGGTAGCCGATGTAGTAGCCCAGCAGGTGGCCGTTCCAGTGTTCCTTGGGTGGCGCCTGACAAGTGCCAAGGAAAAGATTGGAAGACGTGAGTAACATGTTCCACGCTTTCTTCAATGCTTTTTCTTAACTCCTTTTGCACTCCTTCATGTTCGATGGTATTTTCAACGTGTCAGCTACCTTCACGAAGCCTTGACAAAACTGACTGTAATTGGCCAAACCTCTGTTCGTATAGCTTCGGTGAAGGAAAGAATTTTTCGAGTACATTCTGTAAGAAGTTTTATAGCGTATGACAATATTATGCTCGTTACGAAGATTTGGTAGCATGTGCTCTCGTGACCTGATCTTTCAATGCAGACCCTGTCCGTCACTCTTAATATGACGTTCTCAAAGTGACCAATGAAGGTTCAGTGGTTTTCTGGACACTGAAACACCTTAACTGCCTCTAATGAGTAGCACTCATACTTATATCGAACGACTGGTTTGTGCGTCTGGTCAGTGGGAGCGACAGGCAATACTCAATGTGATGTTATGATGAGCATCTTGCCAGCTGACTAACCAAAGGTTTATATTAAGGGGAAGCGAATACTTTCTGCTGCCGCAGCACTTTTCTTTAGCTGGCTCTCTAATTGGTCTATTATCCTAAATGCTGCACCATCACACAGAGATGTCTTTGGGGCGCGTACCTTCCATTTGATACGAAGAAGAGTTGGTCCTCTAGACTCTGCCACGACATCAGTAGGGGCGCCGCTTGGTTCTGTGGAAGAAGCGGATAAAGATACTGTTAAAGACCAATGAATAATAATTACTTATTAATGGTGAATGATACTAATCACTGAATAAATAAGTGTGACGCTGTAAAACTTCCCAGAGCATGTTGCACCTGCACCTGAATTTGCACCTGAATGCTCGCCACATGCTGTAGTGTAGGATATTGAAGAGAATCAGATAAATAAAACGGCACCGGGATACGGATACACCATTTATAATATCATTATCAATGCACTCTCAATGTTATGAGCAGCGCTCCATGTACGCTATTACCGCCAACAAGCGGTCGTGAACGGATGCATAAAGGGATAAAGTCGAAAGAAAGAAATCCTTTTAAACTACACCAGCTCATGTCAAGTTGCTCAGTGGCCTGTGTTAGTTTGTCAGGACGCTTATAGCCTTGGCGTGACGCATGTTTTCACGTATATATTTGAAAATTAGCGCTAAACGTTTCATTAGACAACTCGCGTGGAAGTATGGCAAGAAAAAAGTGGCCGATAATGGCCTCTTCAGCACAAAAGATATAACAGGTGACACACCCTCTTCCTTCGTCTGGAACTTCTGACTCTCCGACGGAGATCCCCTCCCTACGGTGTTCTCGGCCAACACACGGACGATGTACGACGTTCCCGGCTGCAGTTCTCGCAGAAGAGTTGACGTCTGTGGGGATACCACGATGGCCTCTTCTAACCTGTGGGCAGCGCCTGTGAAGTTCCGATGCGAGAGTAGAGAGAAATTAACAAATGGAAAGCGGTCATTTTTGGCAAACATTGGTCGCACGGACCATGCTTTGGAACAAGCTATGGTGTGTTCCTCACCGTGGTCCTTCCAGTACTGCACGATGTACTTGGAGACGGGACTGTTGCCGCTGTACGGTGCATTCCACCGGACACTGGCGGAACGACTCCAAGTTTGTTCAACCTTGATATCGAACGGTGCCGACGGTACCTCTGGGTGAAAGAATGTATGTGTGTTGCGTGTTGGTTACGTAGTCGTCATCATCATCAGCAGCATCACCATCCTATTTCACGAACACTGCATTGGAAGCAACTCGAGCCCCTCCCAATGACCTGTAGTTACCCCTTCGTGGCTTTCCTTCCCTTAGTACCAGTTCCCCACTTTACACCGGTTACCCGCTATACGCACTACATGATCTGCCCAACTTCATCCACCCTAGGACATCAGCTAAACACTTTGGTCTATAAGTAATGCTGTCCTCCAGCTTCAATTTGTTCACTTTAGGGGTTTCCGCTGTTTATTGCGCTCTTCTTAGTTTCGTCTATACTGTCTGTTACGGTTCAAGTTTCATCTTCATGGGTTAACGATCGACAGATCAAGCAACCTCTCGGCAGCAGTCGACGGAACAGTCAATGCGCAGGCACACACTCACCGAGTACGACCAGCTTGATGCTGCGCCTGTCCGTCCCGAAGCCGTTCTTGGCGAGGCAGCTGAAGAGGCCGTTGTCTGACCGCTCGGCGCCCTGCACGTGAAGCTCGGAGGCCGTGCCGCGGTCGGTCACGCTCTCGAACACCTGCAGCCTGGCATGAAACGAGCACGGGAGTGAGCCTCTACGCGCGTCGTGAACACGCGGCGCTGGACCCCGTAAGGAAAGACGGTCTTCTCTACCCCGTTTTTTGGCCGCATCACAGGAACCAAGTTCGCTTTACGATCGGTTTACTCGTACAACAGATATTGACTTTGGGAAACCAGTCGATTAATGACTCCACAGAAGATGAACAGGCAACGCCAACAAACTGTTTTTAATACTGAAGTTCTAGGTTTGAGTTGTTCCGCTACGTCGAAGGAAAAAAATAAGGGGGGGGGGGGGGGGCTATATTACGCGTTTTCGGCAAGAACAGAAAAATGTGTAGAGGCGGTGCATTGACGTCAATGAGAGAGAGAGAGAGAGAGAGAGAGAGAGAGGGAAGAACTGCGCCTACAGAGGCGCCTTCGAATTGAATTGAACTGGAATCAACACGTTATTAAATAGCACATCTTTATTCGTGGGGGGAGGAAAGGAGGCAGTAACGCCTTGCGTGGTCATCCCAACTGTGATAACACTAGCAGGTAAGATGTCGCGGTGAAAAAGGTTACAAACAAGTATAGTCAAATGGATCACATAAAAATACACAAGGAATAACACGAAAGTGCAAGCATGCGTACCAAATGTGAAAGCTTGTGTACAATAGTGGAAAAGGAAACTATAGATTCGCATCACTCTAGGCTGGTTTAATCATCCATAATTAGGGGACTTTCTTTTCCACCCTGTTGGCTATTCTAAGTAAAAACGGAAGGCACCAGGAAGTCACCACTACCTTTAGTTGCTGGAATCAACTTACTGCATAATGAGATAAGGTATATGCCCCGATCCCCTGAATTTAGTAACAATGCGTTAATTAATGTTCAAGCTACCTTCGACGTTACGCGTGTAGCCTATATCATCGTGCCGCTCCTCTAGCATGTCGGCTAGGATGACTTGAGAAGGAGCTTGCACATGATGCCACACATCTTTCCCATGTTCGACGTGGCTTCGTATAAGTTGGCGGCGTTTTCTGCAATCTCCTACATCGCGAAGAGTCGTTCTATGTTTGACTTGCCTCTAGCATAGACTAACTTACAATTTAGACTAACTTACTTAGACTAACTATACGTTATATGCTAGACTTGTGTTCACGTGCTTACCTTGGCGAATCCAGCGGAAGCGGGTCCTCGTTCCGATGCCAGGTGACACCCATGGGGCTGTCGCCAAGTGCCTCGCAGCGTAAGATTGCTGTGTCGCCTCGCCGCACGCTCTCCACGCTAAACTTTTGCTCGAATCGGGCGGGAACTGGGCAGAGAACATAACCCATTAGCGAAAAGAGAGAGAGAGAGAATAACTGCATTTGAAATACCGTAATGTAGTTGGGATGCTGCCAGTATGACGCCATGTATTTAGCAGTCAATATTTATTCCGATTTCTTTTTCTTTAGTTTTTTAAGTTTGAAAATGTTTTCATTGCTTGCGCACGTAACGCAGGAACTGTCTTACTGTAAACAGTTAGCATACACTGAGTTTGTCATGCACCACCTAGTAACGGTCACAGGCCCTGGGTCGGTAATCACAAATGCGCCTTACACTAAAAAATGTTTCTGCGTGAATATTTCTGCCAATCCTGATGTCGCACACGTCATTAGGGAAGCCGGCCAGCCAATGACAAAAACGCACTTACACTACAGAAGTGAACCCAGCCCCGAACTTCAACACGATTGGTTCCACAGGCAGTCTTCGCGTTTACCTGGTGTTCTTCGTATTCCACCAACTTCAATACGTGGTTAATGTGGCCTGTTAAATGTGCTAGAAGTCGCACAACGAACTGGGAGCGCACGCCACAAGACTACCTATAATATACGCTGCAATGCCTGGACATTTTCTTCTCAGTTATACACCGCCTTTGAAGGAAGGCAGGGTACACTGCCTCTGCACACTCGGTTCCATGTATTAGCATATAGCTCAGCTAAATTGCTGAGCGGAACACCGCTGCCAACAGACACTGCCTTCAGCTTACTGTCAAACTCTCAATGTGCTCAGCTAAACAGACACCGCCTTCAGCTTACTGTCAAAAGAAAAGTAACCGTAACTCCGTTTCCGAATGGAAGAACTTTCCCTTAGACGTCCTCTGCACACTCGGTTCCATGTAGCAGCATATAGCGAAGTGAACGTTGTTGAGCGGAACACCGCTGCCAACAGGCACCGCCTTCAGCTTACTGTCAAACTATCAATGTGCTCAGCTAAACAGACGCCGCCTTCAGCTTACTGTCAAACTCTCAATGTGCTCAGAAAAAGCTGAGCACATTGAGAGTTTGACAGTAAGCTTTAGC
Organism: Hyalomma asiaticum; assembly: GCA_013339685.2. Lineage (NCBI taxonomy): Eukaryota > Metazoa > Arthropoda > Arachnida > Ixodida > Ixodidae > Hyalomma > Hyalomma asiaticum. Next base: position 100,789,106 of record CM023486.1, read on the forward strand.
TGAGCACATTGATAGTTTGACAGTAAACTGAAGGCGGTGTCTGTTTAGCTGAGCACATTGATAGTTTGACATTAAGCTGAAGGCGGTGTCTGTTGGCAGCGGTGTTCCGCTCAACAACGTTCACTTCGCTATATGCTGCTACATGGAACCGAGTGTGCAGAGGACGTCTAAGGGAAAGTTCTTCCATTCGGAAACGGAGTTACGGTTACTTTTCTTTTTCCTCACCAGCTGCCCAGTCATTACAGCTCTACACGAAGCGCGCCTACCTGTGACAGACAGAGAGATCCGGAGGACTTTGACTTTCACGATTGTATACGCGAGTTTTTTCTCGAAGTTGAACTCGGTCTCCTAAGCAGAGATTTGGATCGTGTCCAAAATATCGCTTAAAAAAATAATAAAGAGGCTCACAAAAACAAAAGCATTACTACACAGACGCGCAGGCAAACAACTGCTTTGTTTGCAACGCCACAGAATCCTTCTGAATAGGACTTCGACGACGCCAGCTGTCAGCAGTCAAACGCATAGTGCGAAAGAGACTTGGACCTTCTCGACACGTGACAAAGAGGAAAAACAGCTCAGCAGGGAGCGACTGCCAAAGAGGGGGCATGTAGTTTCTTTCAAATCTGGCCACGGCCGGGGTCTCTGCCCTCGCAGCACGCTATACGGCTAGACGACGCGGGGTCCTCTCTGATTGACCCGCTGTCGCTAGCGTCGAGGGGGCGCGACGTACGGCACTCCCTTGACGCCGGCGGCGCACGCCGTCACTGATTGGACGCTTCCTGCCTGCCTGAATAATCGGGACACACCGGGGCTCAAACAGGAAGCAACTCGAAGGCGAGCTCGCTTTTGTGACAGCTAAAGAAGCAGATATCGTACGTTTCGTGGCGCCATTTTACAGAAATTCTTTCGACTGTCTTCGCTTCCTTTTGCACTTTGCTCGTTTCCTCTCGGAAGTCGCATTTTGAACGGAAAGGGAAACTTTTGCCGGACTCGACAAGGCGAGGTAACGAGGGTCCAGTGTTCCTCCCGCTCGTTTATGTTGCCTTATTTTTTATTGTTTGTTCGATAAGACGGTTGGGATTCTGAAAAGGGCGTGGCTTGCAGTGTCCTTTGACTGATGAGTGGTGACCTTTGACCTGCAAACAGTGTTCTGAATAAAAGCCTGGAGAGTCTTCTTTTCAGCTGTTCTGGAGCGTTCGAAACGCTCGCATCCATGCCTCGTGACATCTATATAGAAAGCATGATCACATGAAAATACACGCAAACGTTGTACGTTGTGCACAAAATTAGCTAGCGCACCCGAGGTCGTATATCATTTGTACTCTGTTACGCGGATTATACGATTTCTAAGCACTCAGTTCGCGGGAAGTATCGATGGCTGACAGGGGGTCTACCAGGCATTGCCGCTAGAACAATTCATGTGCGTACGGCATAATGTGGCATGACACTTCTCGAATTAGCTGCGACTGCACACATGCCGGTATGCACGCATGCACACTCGCGCACATAAATAGAAGATACAGGAGCACACGCGCACACGCGCACACTCACACGACATAGATTTAGTGAGACAAACACATCATCCCATTTCGTGCAACATATTGTGACCGTTGCATGCACACGTGCACACAAAAAGGTTTTTGCGGTGAGGAACGTAAGAGTAAGAGCATATAATATGGGAATGGGAACGAATGAGGCGTACTCCACCTGCAAAAGACAAGAAAACCACAGCAGTTACTGCAGCGCACAGTGAGTTGAGGAAAAGGATATCAGCGACCACTTTCCTAGCTGGCCAAGGCTGCACACTCCAATATTTGTACTTGCGTTAGGTTTTGCAGAACTTCGGCACAGGCATTAATGTCGTTCATGCGGCCAAATCCCAAACTATACCCAACGCGTTAACTGTCGTTTCTTAAGCGTAATAACCACGCGCGCTACACCAGAGCACAGATGCTTTCGGACTCGGAAACCGAAAGAACACTCATGTATTTTCGAGGAATAATCTTGGCTCTCAAAAGGTACACTCGGTAGGAGTGCGAAAACGCAGTGGAAATCATGAACAACTGAAACGTGAATAAGGAATTACAATATATAATAGTTTTCGCGAGCGATAGATAACTCGACAATGCCATCTCGTACCGCTAATATTTTGCAGCAAAAGATGGCCTAGGCCTCAAAATAAGCGTGCAAGCAGAAACTATACCGATATTAAGCGTAGCGGCGGTAACGAGAAAGAAAAAGACGCGTTCTAGTCAGCCATATATAACTTGTTCGCACTTCAACTGTGCATGGCCGTGCCTTGTTTTACTCACTGTCATGCTTGTTAGCACGCTCACTGCATTGTATAGTGGCGCCTCTGATATCCTCAAGTTCGCCGTTTTGTTTTCTAATGGTTATCAGTTTTGACGATATTGACCTGACGTATGTGCATCTCCCTCTCGCGTACGCTTTCTTTACCGTCTCTTTTGCGTACGCTGGGAGTCAAAAGTACTCGCCTCGCCTCGTCTGTATATAATTTTATCTGCTCAACCATGTCAACGAGCAATACCAGTATTAGTCAAATCGCATGCAGCAGTCGTGAGCCATCAATGGAAGCAGCGCATTTCTTGTCGTGAAATAGGATATGCTTATTGTATACGAGCGTATTCAAAGTCTTACGGATCAGTTCAAAGAAAGTGCCTATTTAGAAACCTCGAGGCGAACACGTATATAGCTTTCTGGGCTCTTGGGTACAAAAGGGAAGTCGTTTCCAAGCCGTGATCTGCGACGAATATAAAAGGCAAAGAAGCGATGGCAAGGCACATAACGACGTATTTCTCCGCAACGCCGAGATTTTAACTGCATTCTGAATCGGACGTGATCCAGGACAAAGGGCTCAGCTTGGCTCAATCTCCCTCCCTTTCGCAAAGGAGGACAACTAAGAGGATCAATAAATAGTAAGAAAGGCATCGCTCCCGGATTGTGCTGATGGCTTTCGTAAAAAATAAAAAAAAAATAAATAAAGAAAAGTAACATAAAGGAAGGAAAGTGGCAGTCGGAGCGCACACGCATCGTCTCGATCGTTCTGAAGATGCTTGAAGTGCTCAGGGGGGCCAGGAGGTCGCTGCCTTTGATCAGCATTACGGCCATGAAGTCAGTTTTACGGCCGTCAACCATAATGGGCTGCGTTCTTTTGTATTGAGTCACTATCTTTGCCGTTTCATCTTATCCTTCGTCTTTCCTTTTACATCATCTTTATGGAATACGCAACCGAATTACCGACGGGTCGTCTAACGCGCACGCCTGCCCCCAAAGCCCAGCGTTCGAAAACAAGAGCAAGTCTCCATATTTGTAATCAATATACACGAAAAAAGACAACGCTTCACTTGCAAGGACACTTTTCATTTTCCATCGTCCATCTGCAATCAAGGAGACGCACAGCTATGCTGATAAGAGCTATTGCTGTGGGGTACGGAATGGGGGAGGGGAGTTTCTGTCGCCACACTGTACACGTTGGCTCTCAAGACATCCCTCGTTTACCGTTGATCACTTGCACCCACTACATTGTTTCCGAATGCCGACTAAGGCGTCCTCCGTGATAGTGGAACACACTGCTCCGGTCTGTTATGTGCATCAGCAGAGCACGGACGTACGGTACGCATCAGTATGGATAAGCGACTATCAAACATTGCGCACTTAGCAAGTATTGCACACTTAGCAAAGTATACCCAGAGCATAAGAAGGAGGATAGACGAAGTGCTTCCTGGAGCCTTTTTCGCCAACCGTTCTTGCAGAGCTCTATATGTGTACCTTACAAGAATATCGTACACAGGGCAAATAAAACAAAGACGCGCTTTTCAGTCTATTCCGTGCTTGCACCGGGCTCGTATTTGCCGTCTTTGTCTTTCGACCGGGCTCGCCATACAACCCGAGTGTGTGGGTGCTATCGCACAGCGCTCGAATCGCACGCCTTTTTGCCGTTACAGCTATAGCTGATCCGCGCGAAAATCAGAACCACGCGATGGGCGTCTCTTATGCGGAGGCCATTACTCCCAGTGCGCGAGAGTGCCAAGACGAGGGAGCTAGACAAGGATAGAAACACAAAAATGTGTCCCGAAGAAACAAAGAAGAGAGAGTGCGATAAGGCGGGGAGCGAAAATCGATGCTCTTGATCGCCACGCGAGCGGCCCTGGGCTTTCGAAAGGAAGCGCCGGCATGCGGGGGGATATATAGGGCGAGGCTATATAAGCGAGCGAGAAATTTCTTAGATGGCTGCGTCGCGTGAAACGGGCGTATATGCAAAACGATCCCGTATCTGGCCGAGTGAGCGGCTCGCGTAAATGTCGTGAGCGGGATCCGCGCGCGTGTTTCGGTCGGTTCTTTTCCTGCGGTAAACTTTGGCTGGGGTTTGTTGTTTTCAAACAGGATGTCGGCCTGTTTTGTGAATGTTTATTCAAGGTACCGAAAGGAAGGAGGGGGGGGGGGGGGGGGCGGAAGCTAATAATGTTGAAAAGAGAAAGATCTGGTTGACCGGTTTACGCCTCACAAAGCAGCGGAGTAGGTTAGGAGAAACCCTTCGGATGTTTTTGTAAATTCCTAGAGTTATTTAAAGGGCATCTGTACCTATGTGCACGAATGATTTGAACACCATAATGCTCTTAATATGATCGCGTTGGTTAGATCATTGGCAGCAGATGCTGACCACCCCTAAGGTTGAAACTATTATTATTATTATTATTATTATTATTATTATTATTATTATTATTATTATTATTATTATTATTATTATTATTAGCACTTCAGCGCTACCGAAATGCAGCCGCCGCGGTCGAGAATCGAACCCGCACCCTCCTTAGCAGTTCCACGTCGTAATGCTACCATAGCGGTACGCCATTAAAGAGCCTAGACAAAACAAACCTTTGTTACCCTGGCACCGTATATGTGTCAAGAACCAAGAGCAATATTTTGTTTCTGTGTACTGATGCAACGGCCACTGCGCCGCGAACGTTCGGTTCGGTTCATTTTCAATTCTTATGGCCGCACATCTGTGAGTGAGCTAATTAGACGCAGTGGACTACCCCAGGTGACGGTGCGTAATCGTGTCTGTCGATTAAAATTTCTCTTTCAGCTTGTAAATGGCCATTATAACGTTAACACTTCCACATTTCTTGCTTACTACTCAGGTTATCAAACAAGACAAAGGCATGCTCTAACCATGGTTCCCTTTAACACAAGAAACAACTGTTTTAAATATTCTTTTTTTCCCAGAACAATAACAGATTGGAATAAGCTGAACACCGAAATTGTTACTCAAAAGTCGTTAGAAATGTTTGAAAACTATCTGAATATGTTATAAATTTGTTCATGTATCCTTATGTGTTCGTTAGCAGTGTTTATTCATTTCTTTTCAAATGTTTGAAGAATACCTGCAATCGCATGAACTTGTATGTGCCAAATGCCTGTACCCTTTTCATGTATACCCACCTGCCAAGATCTGGTAACAGATCGCAGTACGTATAAATAAAAAATAAAGATAAAATCCTGTGCGTTGTCGGCTGACTAGGGGGTCAATCAAAAAGGTTAGCGGAGAATAAAATGGTGAACTGTTCCTGTAGCTGATCCTCATTCGTTGCTGGCTGCTACGGGTGCTAGCTTGCACTCGGGCCACAGCACACGAAAAGAGCAGTTCGTGTACGTCAACACGTTGAGACGCTCAGCGTGTTTTGACAACGCTGCCGGTTCGTCGTTGGTCTCATCTCGTGCATACAGGCATAAACATCCGAGGAGGAGCGGAGCTTGCACCACCACTGCTGGCGCTGTTTATTACTGTTGCAGTCTAGAGTTGCTACATACCGCCGGTGCTTCATTCGACGACGTATAGTGCTAACGCATGTCTCTCGAATTCGCCGCTGAATTGACATTACCATTTTTTTCTAATTAGTAATCAGTCTGTGCGTGTTAATTAACGTATTTGTGGGAGGTTAAAAGACAAGAAGAGAGCGGCGTGGGTAAGGGAACAAAGGCGTGTTAAGGACGTTTTAGTAGAAACTAAGAAGAAATGGGTGTGGGCAGGGCATGGAGAAGGCAAAGATAACCGTTGGTCATTAAAACAGAGGGGATCTGTAGAGAAGGCAAGCGTGGCAGGGGGCGGCAACAGGTTAGGTGGGGAGATGAGATCAAGAAGTTTGCGGGTATAAAGTGGTCGCGGTTAGCACAGGACCGCGGTTATTGGAGGGCTGTGGGAGAGGCCTTTGCCCTGCAGTGGGCGTAGACATGATGATGATGATGATGTGTGCGTGTGTGTGTGTGTGTGTGTGTGTGTGTGTGTGTGTGTGTGTGTGTGTGTGTGTGTGTTTTAGGCAGTTGAATCCGTTCACAAGGAGTTAATGGAAGTCGTAGAAGCAGAATCGCAGAAGAGCCCGGCGAAAACTTAATCAGACAATGCTTACACATTCATCGAGCACCCAGAAGTGGTCGGGACTGTGCCAACAGATAAAACAGCGCGTTGAAACTGGAGTACAAGTGTGGGCCTCGTCGATAACAGGCAAGCTCGGACGTTTCGTTTCGTACTGATATAGTGATAAGGCCTGTCCAGTTATCACGCGCCGTTATGATATATGAATTGAACTATATATAAAGCTTTCGCATAAGTTGCCTGTGGCTCTGCTGAGCGAGCCGTTTCAATTACCATTATTCCCGTCCAGGGTATAGTATGCTGTACATGACGCTGCAGGCAAGCATCTTCGGTATTCAATGAAGAGTTCGTCTATTTTAAAAATTACTGCTACTGAGGACATTGCGACAGTTCAAAAGAACTTGCCAAACGTCTCGGAATGTAGAAACAGCCAACTGCCAAACGTCTGAGAGCGTTACTGCCAGCGCTAAGCTTTCCTTGATGAACTAAAACGCACCTGGTGGCCTTGCTGTCAGGAGCAAACATCTAAGGAGGAGGAGGAAGGAAAGGAACAAAGACAGGGAGAGTAGTCAGTGCTGAGACCGGCTGGCTGCCCTGTGCAGGGGGAAAGGGGTGAGGGGAATGAAAGATAATAGAAAGGATACACTACAAGACATCTAAGGAATAAACTAAAGCTACCCGGTCTTGTGAGAAAATGTGCATTTGGCACTGCTGTTGCCGGCCAAGCAAAAGGGAAACGCAAAACACGTGGCAGTTTTCATGTCGTACGCATAACACTAACTTTATTTCATCCCTATGCACTGGTTAACCTTTCTGTCTTTCCCCTTTCCTCTTCCTCCTCCCTATTTCATCCATTCTGTGTCCTGTACGTGCGTTAACTTGCCCTACAAACAATGACACCAAACACACGGCACTTGATGCTGACGCAATTTTCTTGAAGATCCCGGATGTCGTGTACGAGAGACCGTAGCATCTGGCTTGGCAACAACTTGCTCCCAAAGAGTCCGTAATCCGCGCTAAAGGTGTCGTCGTCCCTGCGCCCCACGCTTCACGACGCTGTTCGCAGAATCTGTCGCTCTTCTCTCACTTCTGTTTTTTTTTGTTTTTTTGTTTTGTAACCCCGCTCATGAACTCTGTGCGCGAATTAGAAAAAGAAAAAAGAAAGAAAATGTCGACGAAGCCACAGCGCACGCGTGAGTGCCTTAGCTCGAGCAACAGAGCGGCACAAGCACTCTGCGCTGTTAGGGTGGCGCTGTCTTACTACTCGCTGTCAAGAGTCAGTGGCCGCCTGCGGAGACCGTTTCCGAGAAGCTCGGCCAGTGCTCGGCTCTTGGATTCGAGCCAGGCAGACACACACGGCGGCGTATGCGTAAACGCGTCAACGTCTTCGGAATGCTCCTGCCTCGGGCCCTCTTTGAGCTGTTCTTGTTTCCGCTTTCTCGTCTCGTCACGTAGTACGTAGATACATGCACTGCCGTCCCATGAGTCGTGAAGCAAAGTTGTTTGCGTCGAGGGGACGAGAGAGAGTGAGGTGGCTGGTCTTGGTGTAACAACCAAGAAAGAACTGCTTTCGCAAGGCTCAGGTCTTCCAATGCGCGAAGCCATTCCGTGTTGCACTCGAACGGTGAAACAAGCTCCGCAATGCGAACCTGTTTGGCGAACGAAGCGAGGCTTATACGCTTCTTTTGTTTGTTAATCAGACAAATGTGCGTGTCGTGTAACGCGCCGTCGCTAATGCGTGCGCTTTAGGCTGCGCCTGTACAGCTGAGCAGCGTTTCCGTGTTCGTCTAGTCAGTGGAGACTCCGAGACACCGTCGTGTACGGCTTCCACGTCCGAGAGGCACGCGCTCGGTGTTCTCTGTGGCGTCGAAGGATGCCGGTTTCCCCGCATGTTATGTTGTATCAGAGTCCTCTTGACGGACTCTGGTTGTATGTATACGCCGATGTACAGGTAGTGGTAGTAACAGTGAGTGGCTGTTTATTCGGGGGAAATACAGTAATGCAGAGGCCCTTTGTGCGGCTGCGTAGCCTTTAGCCTTTGCTCCCGCTCCTGTGAGAATTCAGGACCATACACCTGTATTGTATTGTATTGTATTGTATTGTATTGTACTGTATTGTATTGTATTTATTGTATTATATTGTATTGTATTGTATCTCATTTCATTCTATTCTATATTTTAAAACGAAGGGAAGGGAAAAGGAAGTGTACTGTTAACCGTGCTGTAACTGCCTATAGTGTTGATCAACCGACACCAGAACAGCGATCAGCAGTGGCACGGAAGGAGAGGCGTAACGGCTGGGAGAGAAGGAGAGAGTAAAGGGGAGGGCGGTATTTGCAAATTTACAGAGCGTTTTTATGCACTGCTCGAAGAATGGAACACAACGTGAAAGCTTTTAAATATAACGACTAACATGAACAATTGCTCGTGAAAACCGCGTCAAGTGGCTACGGACCTGCCCTCCAAAGGCGATGTTAGCTCTGGAGAAAATGGACGACCATGTCCATGCGACTGGAGGCAGTACGTATGTGCACTAGTTAGCCGTAGATTGACACGCGTTTCATTACTGTGAGCACCGTACATGTCGAAGTGTACGTTCAGTCTTACACGTTGTCACGGCCAATCTAAAGTAAGAAAGAACGTTTCGTTTTGCTGGTTTTTACCGCCTAAGGGCCTCTAATAAGCTAAGATTTCTAATAAATCCCGGTGGCGCGTCCGAATGGCAGTCATAACAGAAGCGTGGCAATGGCGACGTTGGAGTGAGCTGCTCAAATCCCGTGTATCACGATTCCGCACGTGCAAAAGCTGTCGCCATGAAGCATTTACGAGGTATATTTATATTCACCAAGAAACCATTTGATCTGGAATAAAGGACAACCTGATATTTTAAATCTCACTACAACAGGGACTTGTTACATATTTGTTCTGAAATGTGGAAATCTCAATTGAACTGAACTATCGACGACATCGCTGAAGTAGGTACCATTATACTTCTGGGAAATCCGGCACGTATAGTAATGAAAAGAAATATCCGGAAAATTTCGATATATTGTGTAACACTCGCAGTTTTACTTACATCCAATAAGACATCAATAAACATGCATGTCAAGCGTCACTTGAAATTCGCACAGACCGCTTACGCAAGCATATTGCTCGTTTTCGGGGCACTGTGAAATGAACAAATACATTCGCATTCGCTTTATATAAATAGGCGAAAACGTGCCGTTTCGATCCCTTCTCTGTGCCTTCCATCAAGTCGATGTAACGGGGCTTCGCTCATATTAGTTTCGTTTCGTGAAGCTGCGCTGTGCACGAAGACGTAACGGTAGCGCTCCCACCTGCCGTTGGCTGTGGGTAGGGTATTCAGGAACCGATATGAGTTTTACGGTTGCTTGTTAGGTCCAGCCGATAGCGCTGTAAAGGCACAGCGATTTTCATTCCTCACCTTCTAAACCGCGTCGCCAGACATTTTCTGGGCTGTGCGAAATTCTTGCTCTTACATAAAGTAACAGGGGTATCGAAAACAATTACGCAGTAATTATATCTAGGATATTCAGATTATTTTGATTAGAACACTTTTGGCTATGGCATTCAGTTGCTGAGCATGTTGTCGCGGGTTCGATTCTCGGCAGTGCCGACCACGTTTCTATAAGGGCGCTGTGCAGACACACTTATGTTCCGAGCATTGGTTGTTCGTTGAAGAGCTCCGTATAGTCAAAAACTAATTCGTAACCCTCTGGTACGGCGCGTCTCCGAAAAGTTCAATCAATCAATCAATCAATCAATCAATCAATCAATCAATCAATCAATCAATCAATCATAGTATAGTATAGTATAGTACGCTATAGTACGGAAAAAGGCACGCGGTACGTCGCAAAAGGCACTGTTGACTGCAGAACGTTCCGCACAATTACATTTATTCTATAAGATTTTGCACACCCAGCTTCTTACCTTTAGAAATGTATCATTAAAAAGAAGCCTCTGCACTCACGCATTGTTATATGACTGGTGCTTAAATACAGCGCCAATGATGCGGTATGCTATCATTGTTTTAATCTAAAATTACACACAGATGGAGCTTAAGTCATGAACAGTGCACGAACAAAAGAATGTCTCTGAAGTCGAAACATTCGTTTCAACGATACTCCATTGTGCCATCTACATTCGTCACTCCAAAAACTTCACCTTCCTGAGACACTCTGTAATAAGTGTAACTAAAATGGCACGAGGAAGGTCAAGACGTTCACGCCGACATGGTTCCACGCCGTCGGCTGTAGGCTCACCGTGAAGGGAGAGCGTGAGCGTGCCTTCCAGGTCCTGTCCGAGTCCGTTGGAGGCGACGCAACGGTACCTGCCGGCGTCCTCCTTGCGGACCTCGCGTATGACCAGGGTCCCGTTGGCCAGCAGCGACACCCTGGCGCCACCGAGTGGCACGGGACGCAGCTCCACGTCATCGGACACTGGGGGGAAAAAATAAAATAAAAAGGCAGGAAGAAACGTCAGCCTTTCTTTCTTTTTTTTTTTCTTCTACAGAAGAGAAACACGTTGTACAACAAGCAACAAAAAACCGACACCTTGTGGGAGAGTGTCCAGGGTGGTACAAGATGTTTAGGGCAGACCGCATGGTCAGTTCCTTTATAACCAAAGCTATCCATATATATGGACTATTCGTGGCATATATTGACTAATCGACTATTCGTAAACTCGTGCACTCGGGACAGCCACGCACGAATTAGCCGTCCACTGTGGCGGCGGCCACAATGCACGAATAATCCGGAAAAATAACGGACATGCGGACGGCGATGACTCAGTCATTACTGCGTGCGCTGCGGTCATATGAAGACTGTGGATTTTGAATTACGGACTACAGGCAGAATTTGAACGCGCACAAATTTTTGAAAATTGGAGGTCCCAATCAGACTTCGTGAACAGCTCCAGTACTTGCGTGCGAGTCCTTTGGTGTACATGCCGCGGTTGTGTTCTAGGCCTTCAGTGAGGCAAACATCTCTCTCTCTCTCTCTTCTATCAAAGATCCATCATTTCTTTCTTAATTAACTGGTCCATTTTGGTTTGCGTCATCATTTTGGTTGCGATTCCGAGCGTCAAGCCGCGGCCTCCGGTTCCATTCGCACAGCTAGAATAATCTTTGCAGAGATGGACGCCATTCTGCTTCTTTATGTCTTAGGTATATCCCAAAATCGCTGCTGCTGATATCCGCTGCTCTTGATGGCAGGGTATATCCGACATACGTTACTCTCCTGTTACCATTTTCCTTCTCTCTTCCTTGTCAGAAGTTCTCCGTGGTGCTAAAGACACCTTAGCTCGCGAACACTGGTGTTTCTATAACGTAGCTACGCATCTTCCTGCAGGCGCTTTAAGGTTATGCTGTAGAACGCACTTGGGATATTGCACCCGCCCACACATAAGCTAAGCAGTACATAATATTTTTGTTCATTGAAACAGACAGATGTCAAAACCTTCGTTTAATAAATTAATTTGGCTTCCAGAGCCTTCCTGGTTCGGGGCCTGGCTGAAGCGAATTTTGCCAAAGCGGAGACATTGTATACATATAGGTCGACAGGCATTTCTGGTTTATTAGTGTGCTGACTCGAATTTCATATAACTAAAACGATCATTCCCGGGGAAATTCAGTGTTGTTGTCCTCTCTTTTTGGCTAACCATCGCACCAACCAGTTCCTCAATAAAGCTTCTTAATATTATAGGTTATTTATTATTTTCATTATTGTTTATATTTAATTTGTGTGTGTGTGTGTGTGTGTGTGTGTGTGTGTGTGTGTGTGTGTGTGTGTGTGTGTGTGTGTGTGTGTGTGTGTGTGTGTGTGTGTGTGTTCGCGTCCTGTAGCCAACCGCGTGTAATAGTTCTTGCACTGCCCCAATTTATACCAACACTGTCTCCTGTATACTTATTCTTCAAACATTGCATTTGTGTCATGACGTGTGTTTATGTTATTTGTTCCCCCCCCCCCCCCCCCCTGTTATGTATTGCGTTGTACAGGCCTTGAAGGGATAAATAAATACATCAATTGATGATGATGATGATGATGATTCGTATTGAATGCCCGTATTTTGAGTTCCCTATACGAAGTATGTCTCTTTCTCCCTTCAACCTATATAAACATCCTGGATTTCACAAATACAACAAAGTCCTTTCTCTCTCCGTTCCTCTCCACTAAACATCTATATATTTCATCGCTTCAATTTCCTCCATAAAGCAGCGAACGAGATCTAATGCGCAAACGTCAGCAACCTACGGCTTTGAAAGGTGCCGCTGTTTCTCTCCGGCTTCAAGCTGCGGCGAAGCGAACCCGATTCGCCAGCCGACGGCCCCCAAGGAAATCTCTGTGCCACAGCAGCGCGGCGGCCATTTCGGTGGCGTACACGCGATCGCGGCCGTATAAAGCCCCGTGCCCGACACAGCCCCGACGGACTTGGGGGGGCTTGTATACCCTGTCATGTAAGGGCGTGAGACGTGCGTGGCGTCGGTCGCTCGGCTTCGCGGTTCGCAGAGTGCTTTCGATTTGGAAACCCCGGGTCCGCCCGCCGTCGACGACGTGCTTTCAACTGCACTCCTGGGATCGCAGGACGCGTCTCACCCGGAAACTGATTTATCGCCGCGGGATTTTCCGCGCAGGGCTTCCTGGCATCACACACGCGCAGCGCGTGTGGTGTTTTACTTTCTCTCTCTCTCTATCTATCTATCTTTTTTTGTTGGTGTTGATGGGGTGAATGGCGCAGTCAGCGATAAAAGGTGCCAGAGGATGCAGAGATTGCGCGTAGATGCGTCCTGTGCGCCATATGTTGCGTTAATAATTAAGGGAAAAAATTGCGGGACCCTCAAGCTTGGCCTTTAGCGTTGAACGCGATATCGATGCCTGGTCCCATTCTCATCGCGCTCTCTTCCGCTTGCCATGCTCTCCAGTCGCCTAGCCAGGTAACTGTCATGACACCACTTGGCAGAAAGTGTTTACTTGCGTTACTGCGTTGCCTCCCTCGTCGTCTTGCGCCAGCTGACTTAGATGCGGCATCAAACCTCGCCGATGAAGATGGCACCGCTATAACTAGGACTTGAGCTAGTTGGTAATGGTTCATTGAGGTGGGTGCAGCGCTACACGAAACACGGACAAAGAAGACACACCTGTCCTGCGCGTCTTGTTCTTTGTTCGTGTAGCACTGCACCCACTTCAAGATGAAGAAGGCAATAGGCGACATGCAGGGTGGCCGAGCACGTAGCGCATTGCGCTCAGGAGCTAGGGGTCCCGGGTTCGATTCCACGGTCGTTAAAGGTTTCTTCTTATTTCTTTATTTGCATATACCTCGAATTTTCGCTCACGGACAACGCTGATTTTTCGCTCTCAACCAACGACGCCGACACCGACAACAGAATTTCTTGAGAAACGAGCTCTTTACCGCTATCGCCTTAAAAGAATGATTTCTGGGGTTTTACGTCACAAAACCTCGAGATGATTATGAGACACGCCGTAGTGGAAGGCTCCGGAAATTTCGGCGGCCTGGGGTTCCTTGACGTGCACTGACATCGCACAGTACACGGGCCTCAACATTTCGCCTCCGTCGATATGCCGCCGTCGCGGCCGGTATTCGATCCCGCAACCTTCGGCTCTGCAGCCGAGTACCATACCCACGAGACCACGAAGGCGGGGCAAGAGAAGAGGAGAAAAAGCTTTATTAAGCAGAAAACTTAAAGGCAGTTCAGGATGCAGTTCAGGGAGCGAAAGAAAAGCCCTGGACTTATTCACTTAACAGCGCGTTAGAAGTGGCTCGTAATTGTAAGTATTGAACTGTTGCTCTTGTTCCCGCTCTTGGAAGCGTAATTGGATATTTTTAATGAAGACTCGTGTGGAAAAGAGCGGCTATAACTATACGCCAGCGTTACCGAAATTGAATTCAAACCAAGCAACAAATTTTGATCGCGTTGGCGGCTGAAGTTAGCCTTTACATCGAATGTGGCGTAAAAACGAAGAAAGCACTTGTGCGCGTGTTCTTTGTTTCCTCTTCGAGCGTCGAGCTATACAGTGTGACACCAATATGCCACCGGCTTACCCCTTGGAATTGTACTTTTCCTTCTAGGCATTAATCCAAAGCGCGAATACTGAATATAGCGATCGATGTGTTAGTTAATATAAATTAATATTGATTAAGAAATTTAGGAGGCCTACCCCTATAGACAAAATGGGGGCAAGCGAAGCTTCGCTTGTGCGTGCCTTTTCTTTCTTTCTTTGCCGAGCGTGCACGTGTTACGGGCGTCTACTTCTTACATGCACATAAAACTCCGCTTCAAAGGTGGCGTTTGATGAACCGACAACGGCCCAATCCATTATTGAGGCCGTCTTGCAATCCGGTGGTCGTTGGTTCGAATCCGCAGCCCGCACTAGCAGTTTCTATTTTCAGTCTATCTTATTACTCGAAGCGAAAGAGAAGAATGAAGTGCGCGCGTCCTGTATTGCGATGATGATAGCTTTTTTTGTTTTTTTCTTGTATGCCATCGACGGCTTCACGCCAGCCAGTATACAAGCTTCGCTTGAACATTGATTACGCATTGCACGCTAAAGAATAACATTTATTGACCGTATACGTCCATCGGACGAAGCGAACAGTGAGGAAAGACACGGCTGTCTGCGCTTAGAGTTTGAAAAGAGTCGCTCACGAACCATTTCTCTGGTATGTTTACAGAGTAATAACGTGCCACCCGAAATTACAGCGAGCAAGGCGGAAAGCACAATTAGTGTGCATCCAACACGATATGCAGCTCTGGAACAGCGCACGTGGAATTACGTGCTTTCAATGTCATTTCCATTAGCACCCAATGCATGTAGAATCCGCGAGCGAATTCTGAAACTCGCGTGGACTGTAATATGTTTCGGCCGCGTCCGATGTAAACTGTCTCTCCCGAGAGCAATCAGAGTGGTGTGACGCTGGGAGCCATAAGCCTAATGATGCGAACAACCATTTCCTCTGCGCTTAGCAACAACGTGAGTAACAACGTAGCCTTGCTGGCAACGTTAACTTTTGAACATTGTTGCGACAGTAAATAGCGGCTCAATAACGCAAAAGAGAAGGCGTTTTTCGCTGCTTAACCTGCGAACGCCGCCAAAAAATCGATACCGCGTGCAAAATTTCTGCATTCTGTACGCGCGAACATCGCGTTCGATGAACAACGCCGTACGGTACTTCGAGTACACTTACCGAGCGCGCGCTAATGGACGCCTAATGAACGAGCGTCGGACGCCTTGTTTGTCACAACTTTTGGCCCTCTTTCTCGTCCCTGCCCGCTTGCTGTGAGTCGTCACGCTACACGCTTCGCCGTTGCCCGCATAACCCATTCGCCTAATGGAAGGCCGCTCCCTCGCTGGAAGGATGCGGTACACAACGCTAGTCCCGATGTATGGCTGTGCCGTCAGTAGCAGCGTTGTTGCGTGCAGCGTTGCCATTTTGGGCTGGACCACAGAGACGTGTTTGGCAATCTTCGGCCACTGTAGTTTTCTGTCCGCTACAATGTAAAGAAAAAAGGCCTAAAACTCTGCTTAGATGCACGGTCTAGTTGGAACATAGTATTGTGGTTTGTGACAATGTGTATACGGTGTGCATAAACGGAAACTAAACGTGTGAGTGTGTGTGTGTGTGTGTGTGTGTGTGTGTGTGTGTGTGTGTGTGTGTGTGTGTGTGTGTGTGTGTGTGTGTGTGTGTGTGTGTGTGTGAGAGAGAGAGAGAGAGAGAGAGAGAGAGAGAGAGAGAGAGAGAGATCTATAGGATTAACGCTATGTACGTGTTGTTTATCATGTTGTCATGCATGAAATTGCGTCAACAGTCAGAAGTAGGAGCGGTACGAATGTAGGACCCGTTTAAGAGAGACATGGCCTTGAGTATGGTATATAAGAAAAGAAGGAATGTTATGACGAGGTGTAGAAAAAGACTAAAACGAAGAAATTATATATAGCCTCCTGTGTGAGCGTTCCATCGACAATATGGCTGTCGCCTGCTGGCAAACTCGTGTTCCTTGTGTCTTTAGAAAACAAAGAAAAGTTTAACGATTTAGGATACTAAGTACTCTACAAACGGAGAACGTTAAGCTATTAATAATCACAGGTGCTTTCGAAGGGACTAATGCAAATAAGCATTCCGTCCGGCTTCTCTAATTGATCACTAAGTTTGGAAGGCGAAAACCATAAGCATCTGTCTTCACCCGTAGGCAAATATACCTGGAAGGACTAGCCATCTGCATTTCCACTTACGCAGCAACCGGTGTTGTGAACGAGGTTTACTCAAAGAAAAAGTTTGTTGCGTTCGTTGACCTAAGTAATCAATGTACGGTTCTTGTAGGTTGCGTGCTTGTTTCACCTACAAGTTTTTTTTTTTTTTCATTCAATCATAGTTCTCTCACAAAATTAAGCGAAGAGGTTCGGAAAATAAGAAACGCCCCATTCCACCGCGAGCACCTGTCAATTTGTTCAAATGACTCCAGAGGTTCTGATGCCTGTTTGTTCAAAGCGTTGCATTGTTATTCAGTTCACCGCTTCTGCACAACTACATCACCGACTTCAAATGTGACGCCTGCTGCAGCTTTTGCAAAACGCACAGCAGACTGGCCAGCGCGTGAATCGTGCGAGCTCGATGCCTGAAAATGCATTGCATGAAATTAAACCACAGCTTTCGGGAAACGCCTGTGAAATAAGTTACGATAGGAAGAAGAAGAAGAAAAAAGGGTGGGGGGAGTCTACACAGACGCGCCCGTGCATGCCCCGTCTGCTGCCTTTGTTTTGCTAAGCATATCTTCACAACGTGGTGCTTCCGTGCGCGAAAACAATACGCATGCGGACCACGCCACTGTTATCGGCGATCAGCGAGGCTGCGGGGCGGATGCGAACGCTCATTATCATGGGAAGCCGTATCCCGTCGCCCGTACAGTGCACCACGCGTGCACGCATAGTCAAGCACGGGACGAGAGAAATAAATAGGAAGGGCGGTGGCGATTTCCTTCTCCCTCGGAGCTCGGCATTTCCCGAATGGGTCGTCGAACTTCATCGCCTGTGCCGGCCTTCGAGAATGAGCCTTAATACACGGCAAGGAATATAAAATCGAAGCTTACTACTGGCGCAACTAACGCACGCGTGTTTCGGTCGTACTTAGGAATATAGAGTCCGTATACTGAAAATGTTCTGTGGGAGTGTTTAGATAGTACCTGTGATTATTTAGTACGAGCTTCGAGCGCACTATTTAGGCAGTGTTAATTTCGGGAGCATTTGCCGGTTTAGTGGGCATTTGCGGCTCATTTAGGACGCGCATTTAGAACGTATTTGGGAGTTGCATTCGACATATTTAGAACCATTGGGTACGTACTTTCGGGTGTAATTCGGGAGCGTCACAGGCTGCCTTTGAAGTAAATCTCATACATCACGGACTCGTCCTGTACGCAACTAGAAAAGGCGATGTCACGTTCGCTTTATACACCATGTTTCCATACTGTGTATATCATCGGTTCGATTCGCTGTGCGTTTTGTAAATCATACAGTTTAAGCTGGTTTACTATTATAGTTCCACGCTCATGCAAATGAAATGTATTTGTGTGCCCTCTGTCGAAGCGCGCGCACCACTTCTGTGCAAATGAGAGGTAACGCTGTGAACTCGTACTGCACAGCGTGTGATGCGATTGAACGTCGGCATGTCACTGGTGAAAATACCACGGCGAAGTCCAGCTCCCTCATAAAACACGTGGCAAACTCAAGCGCTGAGGGACCGCCAATGGAAGACCGAGACACGGGGGACAATATTGCCTTTCGACCACGTTAGTGTTTTACGCCAAAAGACGGTTCTTGTCAGCGAGGAGATTACCTTGAGATTACACTCATCTGCTGCATTTGCCGCTTAATTGCCTAAATTGAGACTTCGGCGCATAGCGGTATATAGTGTGGCGCACTCTGTAATCCACCGTGATTTCATCATGGGTACATCGCGCTTACTGTGTCTAACTACTCAACAGATTACGTCTCAAATATGCATCGACTGCATGTCATGAGTGCCTATAGGCAACTTGAAAAAAAAGAAAGGCCTAAAACGACTTGGAAAAACAATATAATACCGAGCGTAAGCTTAGTTCAGCTAATATCAAGTGCGCATCCGTTCTAGACTCAAAAGCCACTCGTGCAAAGCCACTTTCGCCGCATTCACACCAAAAGACTATAACTGGCCGTTGTTAGGTTTAGTAGTGTCACCTCACCACAAGGTAAGTAGGGCAAGACTGCACCACCGCAGTCGGCACGTAGATATTTTAGTAGGCAAGACATTCATACGCCACACTCGCCCACCTCATCGAGTTACCGCAAGCACCTAGCAACACGCGAAGCTATTGTCGACTGAAATTAGCACGGTTTTACCGTACGATATGCCAGCACATGTAGAACTCCCTTATGGCCTTATGTGTTACGTAAATATACAAAGAAGCGTTAACGTCCACTGTCTTTTCGCGTGCCGCTGAAACACGTCGTAATGATATAGGCGTGACGAGAAAGGATAGTCGTTGTCCCAACGTCAATGCCCACCTCCCTCGTTGACTGCGACACCATTGCCAAAACGCCTCCCACGTCAGAGCATGGCCTCAAGCGCCGACGTGTGCTTCACAGCCGCCCGTCAGCGGCAGCGCAATAAATCGCTACATGCTTTTACACTGCTTGCCAGCTCACGTTGCCAGCTAGGGCGCTGCTGCCAGAACATCGTCAGCGCAGACAAAGGTGCCGTATTTCTGTCCGCGTGCGCGGTCTCTGAGTGAATGACGAGTTGGCTACGGCGCTAGCTGGCGGACGTGGAATGCACGCGGCAGATAAGTACTGGGCACAACAGCCCGCGAGGACCCGTTCAGGAAGCGACCCTTCCGACGGTGCGTTGTACAAGTGAAGCAATCCGTGCTTCCACCTATATAGATTTGTGGCCTCAACGCTTCTATAAATACAGCGATTCTTGGGAGGGGTTGGAGCTGATTTCTTTTCTGTCATGTAGAATATGCGAGCATTGCTTTGAAAAAGTGACAGATTTAGGCGTCACTTAACGAGCCGTATTGCCGCAACTTACATTTACTTTACACCCGTTCCCTACAAGTGCAGGACACCCCCCCCCCCCCCCCCCCCTTTCCACAACATAATTTATTTTTTTTGTTTCATTGTAAGGTTCCAAATTATACCAGAGACAGGTTTTCGGAAAAACTCAACGCGGTCGAGTTCTTTTATGGCGTATGTAATACACCTAAAGAAAGAAGTAGTAGTGCTAAGAACAACAAGCAAATAGAAGACGAAATTTGGGCGGAGGTGTCAGATTTTAAGGAAAACAGCAAGAGCAACAACTTCCCTCAGAGCAACTGTGACAACGCATTTTAAAGATTAAGACAGAAAAGTTGGTGGCACAAGTGTCTTATTTCACTAAAGTGCTATGAGGGCGGAAAGCCAACAGTTTTCTATCATTAGACAACAGTGGCCAACAGTAGTCAGCTCCTTGTTCTCGAGGAGAAGGAGAAGGAGGACACGACGTCCTAAGCCGGCGGTCTCCACTGCACGTCGCTCGTCTCACCTGTCTCTTCCCGGGACCAGCGTACGGTGGGCGTCGGGTAGCCGACCGCCAGGCAATCCAAGGACGCTGGCCCGTTGAGCGCCGATGACGTGTCTCGGGGCTTCGTCACCCACTCGGGAGCCGCTGCGTAGACAAGAGTGCGTATACGTGTGAGAGAGACAGGGGAATGCGCGATCATTTCCTCCAAACCTAGGGTCACTGCAGGTCTCGCGTTACCACACATTGCGCTCAAGGAAGCAAGACCATGAAATCAGAAACGTAGCCACCACTACTTTCCTACCCTACTGGAACGTCCCGTTCCGTATTCCAATAATTCAATACTTTCCATGTGAAGTCCATAAATTTTCCATATACTTGCTGTATATTTTCCATATATTTACATATGAGTCTTACGGAAACGTATATATCCGATGGAGGCGAAATGTTAAGGCCCGTGTACTATGCGACGTCAGTGCACGGTAAGGAACCTCGGGTACTGTAAATTTCCAGAGCTCTCCACCATCGCGCCTCTTATAATCATGTCGTGGTTTTGGGACGTAAAAACCCAGAAGACAACAAATCGGAAACATATAGAATTATTGGAAAGGCCATGCAGAACTTTTCAGTGAGGCATGATTAATTGCTGGGATTTTACGTGCCATGGAGCAAGCCGTGGTGAAAAACCCCGGAAATTTCGACCGCCTAGGGTTAATTCTTTAATGTGCACGGATGAGGCACAGTATACGAGCCTTTAGCATTTTCGCCTCCATCGAAAATGCGACCGCCCCGGCAGGGATCGAACATGCACCCTTCGGGTCAGCAGCCGAGATTATTACTTTCGTTTATATCGGAACTGTGTACCGTCGATGTCAGGCGCTTCGATGTCGACGCGACGTGGGGCCAACCGCATTATTTTTTTGTTCTCTGCCAGAGGAATCCGCTCCCAGCCTTCATTTTAGGGACATTTTGAGTACATTCAACGAGGTGACGAAACACTATCAAATGGGCCGTAGGCGCTTCCCACTCCCACATGAAAAGTTGTGTCGACCACAGGCAGTTTCTCTTCGGATGCTTCAGACGGGGACATACCCCAGCCTTTCGAGTTAGTCACTACACTGACAGTTCGCCACTTTGTCCAGACTGTAACGAACGCAATGACTTTATACACATGCTCTGGAGGTGCCCCTCTTTACAGGAACGACATAATGACTTCTCTGAAGAAGAATTCTATTCCTTCATCAAGAGTCCTGACCTGCTTCCACAAATCAAGGCTGTCCAGAAGGCCCACGACGCGGCGGTGAGGCTAGGCCTCCCCGTCCCTATACGTGCATGGAGCGCCCGCGATCCTCCCCTTTTAAAACGAGGGCGGATTCCTTCAGGACCCGAACAAAGTTTATCTGTCTGTCTCGACATGACACTTACCGTCAACGGTGATCAGCCGAGCATTGAGAAAATGAAATGACTAATGAATAACAAAACCCGAAGACAAAAATAAAAAGAGAAAACAAAAAGAAAAACTCACTACTAGATGTCCTTATGTCGGGAGTGCATCATTTATTTCTCCATTGTTCATTGTCATGAAAACAGTATAGCACGTTCTGTCACCAGTGAAATGCGCGCCACATTGTGTTTCGTGAAATAACAAATTAATGCACGCTGTCATTACCACCAGATTACAACTCATCGTCAACACATCAACGATGTATTGCACTTTTACACACCACCACAACACGTAGACAGCTCTTAGTAGCACTAAATTAGAAGTGCTAGAAATCAACCTTCAATGGCGTCTTTTGACTCATTTCGACTCACTGTGCCCCCCCACACCCCCTCCACCCTTTTTGTATGTCTCACTGCTCCCCTTACTGTACCACCCTGTGAGAAAAGTGAGAGAAGAGATGTATAAAAAGGTATAGAATATGACTAGAGGTACGTAGTTCTGGTTGGCTACTTGTGCAGAAAGAAGGGAAAGAGGGAGAGAGTACTACGTAATCCGCGTAAGTTATCCATATCTGGACGCAGCTTCCCAGGTCTGTCACGTAACCGTAAACCCGACGAACTGGACCGACGCAAATATATATCCTCCTGCATATTTTATTTGCATCCTGTTAGCACAGGCACATAACTCTTTGTCCAATATGCGAAAGGTATTCTGTTGCGCAAAGCACTGCGCACACTTCACGTTTGTCTGAGCCAACGGCAGCCACTCTTCCGGCCTTCCCTGCCATGTGATGCTGCTTGAATACCACTATATGTACTTGTCTCCCTTCGTCCTTCAGCGCCAGTGCAAGGTCGCGCGCGCTTTCAACTTGCTCTTCATCGAGCGCGGCTAATAGTGCGAGTCAATTTCGTCCAAGCGTGCGTGATTCCAGAGCCATTCATCGTCGATCGATCGATTTCGTGAGGGAAGGCACGGGAGATCTAGCTTCTACATTAGGAACTCGTCTGTGAGATCGGAATGAAGGACGCATAGTATATGCACGATCGCTAGGTGGCCCCGTAACAACGGCGTGCAACCAAGGTCGCCGCGAAATGGAACGTACGCTCTCTCCTTGGAGCCGATAGCTTCCTCGCAGAGCTGTGGGTGTAGGCTGCCTTCCTGGAATGGCTCAGTGGCTGACACCAATAGCCCGCCAAGGGCTGACAGTATCAATAAATGAAATGAAATGAAATGAATGGCTCTGTCCTAGATGGCTGAGTGGCTGAGTGTACTTCTGCCCTAGATGTCGCGGGTTTTACCCCCAGCCACAAAGGAAATTAATACTCATTCAATAATAATGAACAAGTGTTGATGCAGTTAGATTTACGTAAACGTTTAGCCAACTTCGGGTTCTCAATATGCATCCCGAACTCCTCCATACAGCATCCTCCAAATTCGCTACACAGCTCCAAATTGAAGCTGTGTTGCTTCATGATGTTGAACTCACTCACTCACTCACTCACTCACTCACTCACTCACTCACTCACTCACTCACTCACTCACTCACTCACTCACTCACTCACTCACTCACTCACTCACTCACTCACTCACTCACTCACTCACTCACTCAATCAATCAATCAATCAATCAACTACACAAGTACAAGGCTCAATATAGCAACCTAACGACAGTTGTGAGTTTGTTGTCACCTCTGCCCTCGAGCAGTGACTATCTTCGTGCATCCACTCCGGGCAGGAAGTTCCATCATCCGTCCTGCTAAAAGCGCATTCGCCGGGCAGATATATATTGGACAGCCAGCCGCGTTCGTACGATCGAACTTGCACTCGTCGTAGCCATTCCGTACACCTACTTGTGCTTTATTTTGGCGCACTTATTTTCGACCGGTGCGGCGTCGATATTGACCCTCGCTGGCTATTTATCCGCTTTCGTGCGCCCACGATATCTTTGAGCCGAGACAAGTTCAAGGTTTTCGTCGTCATTCACTTAATGACCCGTTGCGCGTCAATCTGGGCCCCCCTGTGTTCGCGTGCGCCCAATGTTCATGACGGTCGGAGTGTTTCCGGTTTCCTCATGGGTGGAGGCGCACCGCGATCAGGAAACGTCGAACTTGTCGTCCGCGCAAAACGCATTCGCAAGCGTGTCTCATAATGCATGATCAAGCGGGTCGATGCGACGTCGATCCGTGGCCCGAGTCGTGTTTAACGAATGGTAATGCGACACGGTCATGTTTGTGCAGAGTTCGTGTACATCGGGCGCGATAACGACACCTTGACGAAGATCGAAGGGCAACTCGGGCGAGGTTGTAGTTGAAGAGATAAAGAGAACACGTTGGGGCCCTTTCCGACGCACGTTGCCTGCAGTTGACGTCACTTCCAAGGCAACGTCGCGAAGGCGATGATGCGTTCTGATACGCAGTTCAGGCAGAAGGTGCCGATTTGTTCAACGTACAAGCACCTTTGGTGATCTCGGCCAAAATCGAACATTTGAGTGCGAACTTTTGTTAAGCTGCGTAGATAAAAATCGATTTGTGGGGGGTTTACCGTCCCAAAACCAGCTCTGATTATGAGAGATGCGTAGATAAAAATCGAATGATGGTGTTCGACATCTCTTCGTAGGTCATGCCGCAACTTTTGTAACGAAAAAGTTTCTTGCGGTGTCAAGTTCGGCATTGAAAACACTGTGGTCACGATTTGGCGACTCCTCGCTACCTCCTCCTAAATGTACAGCTGGCTTTCGCGCAATACATCTTCCGAGGCTATCCGGTCGCGTGGAGAAGTGCTGCTTGCTGACTTTTGCAAAAGCATGTCCTTATACGGTGTTGAAATCACGGTAGAGATGAATCGTGGAAATGCTACTCCGGCGTTCCGTTCTGCTACGTCGTACGCATTGCTCCTTTCTTCGAGCTAATATTTATTCGTCGTCAAGCACGTGGTGCTTGACGACGAATGCTTTGACAGGATCTTCTGAGAGCGCGATTAGTAGTAGGTGCGCATACATGCCAAATAAGCAGGGTTGTTTATCAACAAGGCCGTGTTCACTCAGGCGAGACGGCTATACCGGAAAGCAACCGGGAAGCGAGCAATCTCGCGGCCTTTTCACGGCGCACAATAGCTCCAGCTGCGCTCGCGCGCGCTTTTTTTTTTTCTTTTTGCTTATATATTTCGATCGGCACGCAGTATGCCCACAAGGGCAGCTTGTCAGCTGCACAACGTGGGGGCAGCATGAACAGGGGGCGCTGCAAAAAGGGAAAAGAAGAAGAAACTTCGAGAAAAACGGCTGTTTTGCAGCAAGAAGTCCGAAAAACAAGTAGAGAAGCCGTGCCTCCTGTGCGGGGCGTGGACCTTCGACGCAGCATGCTCGTGTCTCAGTTGTTTCCGCGGTCCTTCCATTTCGTAGGCACATGTCGGAAAAGCGGGAAGCCCTTTGTTCGGGTCATCAAAGCAGCACTCTTTGTGTGTGTGTGTGTGTGTGTGTGTGTGTGTGTGTGTGTGTGTGTGTGTGTGTGTGTGTGTGTGTGTGTTGTTTGTTTCTGCTTCGAGGTGCAAAGAAAAAATAAAGGAGCAGACAAGCTCTCTAGGTGCGTGCGAGGTCATAGGCGTGCGCACAGGTAAGGCTTGGTGGCGTCCCCCTCCCGTTATCTAAGCGGGACGCCAATCCGTACCTATACCTTTTTTGCTATTCTTACCGTAAAGGTAGCAGGGGATCAGGTCTCAAAAGAAAAGAGTGAGGAAGGGGGGGGGGGGGGGGGTGAGGTGATCGCTGCGGTGAAACTTTGCTTCCCCTTGTGAAGAATAGCGAGGCGATGGTGGCAGCGGTGCATTTGGCGCTTACGCATGTAAGGAACTCCTGGGCGTTTCGTACTCTCCTGTATACTCACAGACACTGGGCTTTCAGAGCCCCTCCTATAATAGTACGTGCGTGTTATGTGCGCGACAACATGGGAGCCTAGACAACCAGCAGCGTGTGCGTAAGCCAATTGCTCTGACGATTGCGGAAGGGTGTTTACGGTAACTTTCTTTCTCTCATTTACCCTTACCGCCTTTCGCACTTCCCCGAGACTCCTTATTGTTGTTCTTTATTTAGCGCCCGCAAACGGTAAACAAGCGTGACATAAACCGAGTGATACAATATGCCTCAGAACGGCCGCCACACTTCATTCACAAGGTAGTTTCACTCGTTGCCGAGGAAGCCGTTCAGTGCTCGTTCATTTTTTTTTTTTTTTTTTTTTTTGTCTTCCGTATAGGACCTGCTCGAAGCGCGCGAACGTATGAATAAATACTCGGGAAAATGGACGAAGCGGCGCACTGACGCGCCGAGCCGTGTGCCACCCCGCCTCTTCGTCCCGTCTTCCAGACGCTCACGCGTACGTGTACGGTTCGGAATTTATTCATGACCTGCGAGCTCCGGTGAACGCGAGCCTGATGATGGCTGCTCATATATGCAGCGAGGTGAGCGTGGTAGTTCCTTCTTTATTTACGTCGATGCGAATAAGGCAACGGATGGGGCTGGCTATATATGAAAAAAAAAGAAAGAAAAGAGAAAGAAAAAACAAAAGAAACGACAGATACAAGGAGGACAACGTGAAGGAATCCGGCGGCGCGCTTTTTTGACTCGTCGCGTGTCTGCTGCACCGACTTTCCTTCTCCAATACGCCCTCGCAAACCGAAGCGAACATCTACGAAAGCGTTCCTTCCCCGACATTTCGCTTCTTGCCTCGGGGACAACCCGAATGCCGAGAGGATTCAGGCGAGGCACGTATTGAGCGGTCGTCGTTGCGTCGGCGTCGTATATAGCGTTTGATTTGCAAATGGAACTGCGGATGGGACGACATCTGCTGCAACATGCCGGCTTTCTCAATATGCGACGAACTGCCTTGATTTGGAACGCGAAATTCGTCGCTGCTCTCGCCCACATCTTGCGATCATTTCGGATTCTAACGAAGAAAGAAAAAAAATACAAAAAGAAGGACGCGAGATTGTGCCAGTGTACTGTATGCCTGTAAGGGTTTTGTATGGAGTCACAGAGTGCGTAATATCTCGAGAAAAAAATGAAGAAAAAAGACAAGCTTCGAGAAACTGAGTGCTGCCGGCTCATCAGGCTAACGAACGTTGAAGCTCTTCAAGTGAGGTGTCGAAACTAGTTCGCGTGAAATGGAATAAATACCTAATGCGGTCTATGTATTGATATAAAACACATTATTACGGGGCAGATATTAAAATGTGACACGACTTATTGAATAAAAAATGTAATTCCAAGACGATATACTGATTCGTAAAGCTGGATTTTGGTTCTTGTTAATTCCGATCGATAAGTGAAACCGGTCACGGAGGCAACAGGTGCGCACTGTACGCCTCACCGTGCCAAGTGCAACCTTTTGGATCACGTTCAACACACAGCCGTCAGGTCGCACTTATGCGGGGTTCGTATAGGTCTCGAAGAAAAAAAGAAAGAACATTCAGGGGTTTTCAAGCACTTTCAAGCCCCTGGGAGGATTCTCAGTGCCCACTTTGAGATGTTGATTTTTTTTTTCTGCCGCATTAAAGTACTCCAGAAGGTTTTCTCAAAAGGCCAGACACTTTTAAGGTACGAAAATAAGCGTCGTAAAGCAAGATTTATTTCACAAAAAAAAAGCACCATAAAGCAAAATTGCTTGCATCGCACACAGAAAATTAATAAATATGGGTCTTCCAGTTGTCACGACGCATTTTTGTTCGTATTACCAGCGGTATCACACAGACTAGAAAATAGTACCTAATCGGAACTCACACAGAAGCAAAAGTTCACCAGCAAAAACCTCCTTAATAACGAGAAATACCAAGTGGAGTGAAATGGAAACGTGAAAATTTAGTATTCCAGAAATTCAGGGTTTTTCAAGAACTGGTGAGAAATTCAAGGTTTTCAAGTGCCTTAGAAACACCCTTTTGAAATTCAAAGGTATGCAAGGGTTTAAGTATCAGTGCGCACCCTGCTTATATTATGATATAATTGCGTGGGATGTCGATTGCAAAGAGGGATAGAGAGAGAAAAAAGAAATAAAGTACGCAATAGAGCAAGAAAGAGACCTCGCGCAGTATTTCTTATGCATGGCCGAAGTAGTAAGTTCACTTATCTCGATGTGTGGTCATCTGTGTGTATATACTCGGTGTTTTGTGTTAACGGGAAAGAGTGATAGTGCGGCGTCACCAATCTGAGGATTATTGCGCAAGTGTTAAAAAATAAACACTTAATTCGACGCACATTGATAACGTGTATTGTGCGCAGTTTTGTCTCTTTTCTTCCCTGCTCGTTCCTTTTCGCCTGTTCTATCTTCTGTTATTAACCTCGAGGAGAAAGAGGGAAACAGAATGGAAGAAATGAAATATAAGGAGAGAAATCTAATCGGAACGAGCGAGAGAAACCGAAGAGGTTTAGGGGTTTGTAACCGAATGAAGTTGTGCGGTTTGCTATCCTGCACTATGGGTACAAACAGGTGTTGTAAATTTCGTTGACAGAGGGAGAGAGAGAGAGAGAGAGAGAGAGAGAGAGAGAGAGAGAGAGAGAGAGAGAGAGAGAAACAAATACATAATCACAATCAGTCACCATTGACAAACATGTCAGTGCAGCCTCCCGGAGCCTGTAGTTGGAATACGACCCAGTGATTAACGAAGGACACCTAGTTCAATGCGGATGCCCAAACTATCTTGCAAAACAGGAACCCATCTCCGATGTACGCGGCCTCGCAGAGCTGCAGCATTTCCCATTCGCCAGGAGAGGGCGTCGAAGCGGCTGCACTGACCAATCTCGTCCATGGTCAGATCGATAAGGAATGCCTCGGGGCAGGAAAACGGAAGCCATACTGATACCCGACAACACCGTCATGGATGATTGATGCAGTGCTCGGCGAGACAGCTCGGCACGCCTCCATCATAACTAAAGGATGATTCTCGCGCGCCCGGACAGTTAGCGCCGGAATGCCCGCGTTCAGGTCGTATAGCAGGCTGTATAGTAGGATGGTCTGGACGTTGTGCACGTCAATATGTGTATCTCTGGTTCGCGATGCACCTAATGAATAAATAACGATCGCGAGAAAGAACACTATTTTTACTTTACTAAATATTGGCGTATACTTGGGTCTGCTGTGAAGGGTCCGTGGGGATGAGAGGCACTGGTTCGCAAATATTTAATGGCAGCGCAAAATGATACCGCCGTTGCTCTCGCGGCGTCGGAGTAGAGAACAAATCAGTGCTTTATATCCGGTTCGAATCTTTAACGACCAAGGACGGACATAGTTTATTCAGTCCTCATGCATTAAGAACTCTTGCGTAACTCTGCAATGTGCCTGTTTCTTGCGGTATCGTTGCAGGTGTCGAATGCTTTTAGTGACTACAGCTCCGTGTTTTAGGAGATGCGAAAACTGGGTACCGACATATTTCGGAAGGCATTAGTATATAACCCAAGTGTTCAAACCTCGAGGTCTTATGTCCCAGAATAGTGTACTTAGATATATGTGCACGTTGAAGAACTCCATGTGGTCAAAATTGCTCCAGAGCCCTCCGATATACGGGGTGTGCCTCGTACGTCGTCTATGATTGAACGAAATATTACATTCGCCTTTAACTGACAGATCAGTAATTTCATTGACCTCTGTATCTTGCTCAGTTTTGCACACATGATCTAATATTTCAGTCGGCACTTCCTTTGTGAATCGCAAGAAAGAGATGAAACAATAGTAAATATTCTATGCTTTCCTTATCTCGCTAGTTAAGTGGCTGAAACGTACCTATATGTCTAATCACGCAGGATTTCTTTTTTCTTCGTTTCGTCCCCATGGAAATGTGGCTGCTGCGGTTGGGAATCGAAAACGCATCCTCGTGCTCTTGGAAATGCATTTTCGTTCGCTTAAATGTAAGCTAAGCGAACGTTCTCAGCCGCTAAGCCACCGTGGCGCTAACGTAATACACTTGGCTCGTGATCGCACTTCTGCATCGTTGGCCTGCTGCATTTATCCGACAACAAAATTGTCTTTCGAGTCTTTCGTTTACCAGCGTTTACCTGTTAAGTGCATGGAGCACACGCTTACCAACCGCTTGCATTATTGAAATCTGAACAAGAAAAAAAAATGAAGGGAAAAGCATATTAAACATTCACAAATGGCTTAAATTAAAATCCATCATCCTTGCTAGCTCCTTGGGAAGCTCCCTTGGGAAACTCCCTCTGGTGAAACAGAGTCCATGTGTCGTGGTTAAAACAGGTCTTGCATTAAGACCATGGGGGGAGGAGGGTCCAATCGCATCGTGCTGCGATAAGGTTCCGCCGCACTCACTACAGGAATGTCACGACCACATGCTCTCACGGAGCGCGCGGCGTTATCTAAGCGATGCCGTGCGCTGAGTGACAGCATCGGCCCTTCTTTGCACGTTCTCATTTGTTTGCTGCTGTGTAGTTGCGTAAGAGCAGGCCTCTTCGAGAGCTCGCCTCCGGATCTTCGCTTGGGCGACCTCGATGCCGGCATCGGGTGTCTCTTTCGGTAAGCGCATGCGCGCAGGCCCTCAAAGGGAGATTGTATTACGGTCCGGTGACACCCACAGTCAAGGACTGCGGCATAAACGGGCGCTGCCTCGCTATTTTTTCGGAGACGCGTCGTCGTGACAGCTGCAAGAAAGGGTCTCCAGGAAGCGCCTTCTAATGTCGCGACAAGGAAGGCGCTTTGTGCTCTCTGATTGTTGCCACTGTTGCGAAGTTATTAAAGGACTGGGAGCTGCCAGCGGTGCACTGGCCACTCGATCAAACGGCTGTCTAGCCCGCTTTGATTCAGCGACCCTGGAAAAAGTGCGCGAGCCTGTCTAAGAGATCGTAGATCGATAAGGCTTTTCTCAGGGCTCATGGTTTGGGCTGGGGTACTCTCTTAAAGTAGCCCGCCGCATCGGGACCCTTAACTCCGAACTTTGCGCCCGTATTTCTGAATGTTCCCTAGGTTCCCCAAGAAATGTTCCGAGCAAAAGTTATTCCGGATACGAACTATGCAGAAGCAATGTTAGAAGCCACTGAAATAAAAAGAAAAATAATACACGTGACTGGCAAACAAGAAACGGTAAAAGACAGAAAATAAAGCACGGAAGCAGATAGTACGGAAGCACACAGAGCCGTAAGCCTAAGCATAACACAATTATAGCGGAAGTAAATTATGTAAACGGAAGTGAACTCGCCACGTAGATGCATACAGCTGCAATTGACAGCGTCAGCAGCAAAAGGAAAAAATAATAATAAAACATATCGACAACCAACTACATCTTTTCATTGATCTGTTGCTTGCGTGCCTCGTTCAATTCCCTTTTACGTGAGCACGTGTCCTTTCCTTTCCCTTCATTTTTTTTTCCTGCACCTCATCTCTCTGTGTTCGTGTGCTAACGCGGCGCGCGTCTGGTGTGTATTGATCGTGAGAGCCGACGCACTCAAATGCACCTGTTTCTGATGCCAGGATGGAATAGAAGGTTTTGCTGCTATGTAGAAGGAAGTTGTCTGTATTAATGGCAACATCAATCCTCACATAAGAAATATACAAGGAAGACATATCTGTCGACTTATCTATTACTGTATGCGTTCAATACCATCCTTCTGTCTATGTCATTAGTGGTGCAAGTCCACCACTGGAATTCGTATATGCGAGGGCAGCGACCCTGCTAAGTATTTCAGGGTGTCAGCGACTGCAATATCAGTGGCTGCGGCCAGCATGGCTGAGCACACATATTTCGCATTCGTTTGTTTATAAAGATAACAGTAGTTACTGCGGCATTACGTGCCGGAACTACGATATGATTGTGACGCATGCAAGGCTCCGGAAATTTCGACCACCTGCAGTTCTTTAACATGCAGACATAAGGCGCAGCAGACGGGCCCTCTATATAGCATATCGCTGCTGTCAAAGAAGTTAACTATACCGCCGCGGCGGGGATCGAACCCGTGACTTCTGGGTCAGCAGCCGAGCAGTGTAACCACTGTACCACTGCTGCGGCTGCTTCCGGTACGCACGCCCTTTGCAATAGTCACCCGCTGCTTACTTCATTCTGTATTGTCCACGTACACAACACCCCACGGCCTTTTGATATGTTGGCATTAGGAGTGCCCGAGAGGGGAAAAAATCGCACGAGCGTGTAAAGCCTATACTGTATTTGCTCGCATGATACCAGTATTCTCTTCCATTGTTGGCTATCACGATAACGTAACTAAAGGTAACGCCAACGCGTTTCTTTTCGCATGTACCGTTTAACTTAAACTGAATTTTCGTGGTTGGGGCTATCACGCTTCACCGAATACATTTGCTCAAGCTTCGGTAATCCATCAGTACGTGTACACCTTCAAGACGGGTATGCTCAGCGAATATCGGATTACGCGACATCGTACTTTTCCAATCGGAAGTAAGCCTGACGTTTCCGCCGGCTCGCCTTTTCCCCTAATTCCGCAATTAACCGAGCGCGATAAACGGGGCAGCGAACTATAACTCGCCATCCGCGAAGCATCCGCTAGGAAGGAAGTGCGTCGAGTTACGATGACGTCAGAGAAAGAGAGAGCGCGAATGAAGAAGAGAGCGACATCGTACCCGAAACGTGCTCCTTCCCTACGGAGCACACCGTGCCCTCACCCTATAGCAAACCGTGCGCTCGCGCAGCGCGCCGAGGAGAGTCGTTCATTTCCTCCCGGTCGAGCCGCCTCTTGCCATTACTGCAGTCGTCTATCTTCCGCTGCCGTTCCTTCCTGTCCCGCTGCCGTCGCCGCCACGGCACTGTGTACACACTGGCAGGAACGCACGTACAAAAAAAAAAAAAATAGAGTAGGGTGTGGGCGCACGCGCGGACGTAGCCGGCAAGGGATGCTCGCAAGCTCAGTGCTAGCGTATCGATCCGGACTCGCCGTTTCCTTCAGACGGTCTCGGAGGAACGCGTTGCTGTGTCACGCACACACACTCACGGAGCTCCCCTCTCTGTCTGCCCGTTGTTGGGGGCAGCGGGCAACGAACGGCCAGCCACCACGGGGCTGTGGACCAGCCGTTGCATCGCGAGAACTGTGGAGGAGGAGGCACAATTGCCGCTGCAGCTTCCGTTTTTGCTCTTCCGCATCATCGTCGTCATCTTGCGCTCTCTTCCCTGCTTCTTCGCGCTCACTGAAAGATGGGATCGACCTCGCTGACCCGTTTGCCTTTCCTCCGCGAGCCCTCCCTTTTCACGTTCCGTCCCTATGTTGTCCCTCTCCTTCGTCGGGGGCAGTGGAAAGAGGGTTCCGGGGTAGGGTGGCTCACTCCACTCACCATATCCACTGTGTGCGCCTTTCTTCATCATAGTCAAGATGATTTAGACTCTCAAAACGGTGTGGTTTCTCACTCACGGATGTTTGAATGTTTCTTAACCGTAGCATAGTGACGAGGGTTCCAAAATAGCGGTCTTTACGAAGTGCGTCGTTTTAACGTTGCTACACGTTTATAGTGGCGTCGGTTTACTAGAAGTTTCGGGAATATTCGATTTCTCTGCGACCTTGTTAAAACTGCAAAGTTGTGTACCCTCTACTGCAACATATTTATCGCTACTTGTGGACTGACTGCGACTTCAACTGCAAGGATAACAACTTCGGTTGTTCTTGCTAACACAACGCTGCAACAGCGGTGTAACCTGTACCCACTCCGAGTCAATGTATTAAGAGCTGCGAAAAGGCTGACAACAGGAGCTCATCATAGAACCCAAAGTAACTCTCGCAAAGGTCGTCGGAACACAGTTTACCCCAACGTTGTACCCGTCTGACGCCAAATTCACAGAGCATTTCGTTATTAATTGATCTCTTTTACTTGTCCAATGTCCCTCCTTACTGTTCTTTTTCTTTTTCTTCTGCGCTGGTCGAACTTCTACGGAAATAGTGCGTCCTGAGAAAAGACTGTCCGAAATGTTATCTGAAGAACATTTCTAGCGCTAGAGCTTGCTCATAATATGTCCCAGTTCCCCTCGCAGCCCGATTCTGCAAATTATTTCAGCGCGAATCGTGCCGTGTCCATTTTATAACACTCATAACCTCCCATTTGCACTGTCGTAATGTCGAACATTTTTCATTTCACCTGCCAAAAAAAAAAAAAAGAAGAAGAATGGCTTGACATAAAGACTACACGACGAGTCCAACATAGCAGTCATTCTATCGCAGATAGCGAAGAAAAACGTATATGAAAGATTCATCGAAACATTTAGAAACCGTGTCCCCACTGCTGCCGGAGCAAATTGTCCGGCGCTGCCCTAAGAACACTGCGAGGTAATTAGGCGTCGCGGCGAGGGGGCAATGTTCTTAATGCTCCTCCCGAGTTCGTCGTTGTTTTCAACTGTACTGTAGAGTCATGGCTCAACGTTAAATATATCGGAGAGTAAAAATAACGAGGATAGAAAAGGGAAACATCGAGCAACGACTTTCAAAGCTCTTTCTTGGACCACTGCGGCGTGTTAATAACGTCGGCGAAGAAGAGGTGCGAAAAGAGCACGAAAGAAAGAAGATAAAAAAAAGCGTCGATTTTAGAGTCCGCGAGAAAGTAGAGAAACGTACTAAAAGCCGGATAAGAAGATGAGAAAGGAAACCGCTGGAAAACCCAGCGCGCGGATCGTGGCTCTAAAGAAGTTCGTTTCACAGGCCTCCATTCCTTCCTTATTTTGTTCTTTGCTTTGTCTTTTTTTTTTTTCCTCTGCAATATCGCGAGGGCTCGCGGAAAATATGCCCCGCGGTGTCTCCGCGTTCAGCGGAGAGTAATGATGCTCGGCGCCTCGGCTGTGTGCGCCCATGCCGCCTGCATGATGATTTCTTTTATATACGAGCTAGCCACCGGCGCCGTAATAATTGAAGCGGCAACGAATTGCGCACTCTCTTTCGTTTAATCGGACCTCTCTTTGTTCAGCCCATGTTCCGTGCTTGCGCCTTCGCTGATAATACGATTGTCTGGCACCAGTTATTTGCGAACATCGCTCAAGTGTGAGAGCTTTTCTGTGAATACGCTTTCTAAGCTGGTGTAAATAATGCAAAGATACATTTTGCTTCATTCTATTTCTCTGTTATCATACCTTCCTAATGATTGTGCGATTCTATATAGCGGTAACGTTGACGTGACGTCGCTAGGATCAGTGAGGAAAGGACAGAAGTAATGTACCATAGCACTGGAACAATGTTCTTGCATGATCTTGGACGAGGTTAGCAGCTGCCGTCTTAGACGGCAGCTGCTAACCTCGTCAGCTGATGGAAGGAATGCTACGGACCAAAAATATTGAACGTTGGGTCAGAACTTCTGTTTCGAATTGGATGAATAGAAGAAATGCTTTTGTTTCTCGCTTCGCACTCACACTTGACAGCAGTAGACCATCACAATTGGCATACGTAAGCATGTAGAGGGTGGTGGCACTGAAACGCTCTATTTAAAACATGGCCAAAGTTAACAGCAGACAACGCAAAATAGAGCGCGCAAGCATCTTGTGTACGCTATGCTTAAGAGAAGTCAGAGCTCACATCAAACAACTTCAGTATGGAGTGCATAAGCATTTTGCGTACACCGGAGGCGGTCGCATTTAACAGCAAACAGCGTTAAATAGAGTACGGAAGCATATTGTCGTACGCACGAAGGCGATAGCATGCTTCAAAACAGAGCGCAGAAACATCTTCCGTTCACTATCCTTAGATGGTAGTCGCACTCAACAGTATAGACGAGGTCACAATAGAGCACACGAATCTTGCGAACAAATTCAACAAACGTCAAAACAGAGGTAAGCATCTCGCCTGCTCTACAGCAAAAAAGAGCATTCCTTTTGTCTCCTCGAACCGTTCCATGGCACCGTTCCATGGCTCGCACTGGGAAGCCGGGAACCAAAATGAACAAAAAATTCCGAGGGATGCAGAAGACTGGAAGGGAGTCGATCCGTTGCCCTTTTTTGCGCCATCTCCCCTCCGGTCCTTCTTGGCGGGGATGCTTCCCTAGAGCAGACAAAAGGGAAGCAGGCCGAGGAAGAATGCCCGGCGCCTTTCGCGCCAGCTATAGCGCGCCATATCGCATTCTCCCGAATTCAAGCCCCGTCTTGCCGTATAGTGCAACGCATGGAGCCGTGGCGTCTCTCTCAAGCCGTTTTATTTGGGCTAATTAGTTTAGGAGCATTTCAGAAGGGTGAAACATAAGTACTATACCACTAGATTTATTATAGTTTATTGCCCATGTTGATATGATCTCCAATGTTGTTTGAACAAAGTGTTGTCTATACTCGCGGACAGCGTTCTGCGGCTATGAAGAGGAAACTACGGAAGCGGAGCGACCACTTTTAATGTTAGTGAGTAAGTTGTCCAGAGCAGCACCGCAGCTGCTGCGCTTCGGTAGATGCAGCGAAATTCCATGACCACGTTTACTACGGTTGCGTCAAACATTTTTGTGCAGTTTGAGTTCTCTACTTCAGAGGTATACACATTCTTCCTTCTGACTGAGAGTGTAGGCCTTCGTATGCTCACCGAATGTTGGAACCCCTTTATTGTGTCACAAAACCGCAGTTTAAGTTATGGACTTATATGCAGCGACGCTTGCACACAGGCGCTCGGGCTCCGTAGCTCTGGCTACATAGCCAGGAAAAGTTGTGCGCGAGTGTAACGACATTCAGTCTCGATCTGTATATGATTATCTACCAAGGATTTTTTTTATACTTCCATAGCTCGCTGCATGGTCTCTACAGCTTCCTCTCGAGCTTCTTTGCCATCCACCATGTTGACGCTCCGTAGGCACGCATATACCGCTGCAGCGATAATGCACGACAGCGTGCTCGGCTTTCGCTAAAAGGAGACGTAAGTGCTGGAGCGTCTCTTCAGCGCTGCCGACGCCCGGGACCACGCAGCTGCCACCACAAGCTCACGTCACCCCCCCTCCCCCTTTTCATCCTTTCTCGTCCTGCACTTGGAGTCAGAGGCTCGCGTCGGTGGCTGAGATAAAAAGGCAGCGCGAGCGTCTGCACGGCATTGCGCGCGAGCGGATCCCCCATCCGCGGGCTTTATAAGTCTGGCCTGCTCTCCGCAGGGGAGCCGCTCCAAGGCTCAGAGAGAAAGGAAAGGCTTTTGCGTTGTGGGACGTAGTGCGCGCGGCTGGCGAGCCGTCGTGCGGAGGCGGCCATCGATCGCGCGGGCGCGCCAAGTGCAGCGCACGCTGCACCAGCCAGAACCCGGTCCTGGGGAGATCTGGGCAACCCCCCTTCCTCCTCCGTTCCTCCCTGCGTTCCTCCGTGCTTCCTTTCCTTCCCTTTTTATTTCTTCTTTCTCTCGCGACTTGGGCGTGGTCGTGAGTTTGGGAAGAGACCGCGCATGCTTGAGGCGCGGGTCTTGGAGCGCACTTCACGCGAGGGCCCGACGTCTTGGCAGTATAATTACGCATCGGCAAGCGCCGGTATGGCAGAATATCATAAGTGGCGTATATTTCGAGGGTGAGCGAGCGAGATGCAGGAAAAAGGAAGAGAGCGAAATAAACGAGGAAGCCCGAGGGAAATCATAAGACCTGTTATGTGCAACGCAAACTTAGACGGTATACTGAAGCTGAATGATATACTGAATGATGCCCGACGTAATGAATATCACTCACTCACTCACTCACTCACTCACTCACTCACTCACTCACTCACTCACTCACTCACTCACTCACTCGCTCACTCACTCACTCACTCACTCTCTCTCTCTCTCTCTCTCTCCAGATAGTGCCAACCAGAGCGCTACACCGGGAAATTTCTTAATCCCATCATCCAATCTAACTGTACGGCTTTTCCACCTGCGTTTCAAGCTAAACTTGTTATGCCTCACAAGTGGCGCCGTTGTGGCGCGTACGCGACAAACAAAGCCCGCTGACGAACAACGACAAGGCGCATTCCCATCAGTGGACGCTTGCCAAACCGAGAAGATGCGAAGATGGCCCATACCGAGTTTCTTGTATTTCTTGTACCGAGTTTCTTGTATTTTTAAATAAATAAATAAATAAATAAATAAATAAATAAATAAATAAATAAATAAATAAATAAACAAATGTAGGTCGGGCACGCGCACGCCAATATTAGCTTGCTCGCATTTTTCCGATAGAGGAACGCCTCTCGAATTTATTTCACAGCGCTTTATCCAGCCACGGGCCTTTTAGACAACAGTTCCTTTGCCACGGAGTGAATGCAAGGGCTATATAGAGTAGGACATACGTTCTCACCTTGTACGAGCAGCTGGCTGGAGTAGGAGTCACTTCCCTGGAGGTTCTTGAGCGCGCACGTGTAGTTCCCGTTGTGCGCGACTCCCACGTTGGACACCTCGAGCACGGAGAAGTCGTCGAAGGTCTTGATGCTCACGTGGTGCGCGCCGTCGTTCAGGCGCTGCCCGTCGCGAAGCCACTGGAAGCTGAGCGGCGTGGCACCGGACGCGGCTGAGCACACGACGCGCACTTTCTCGCCACGGAGCACCGTCTTGGGAAAGTGGAACGGCTGCACTTTTGGCTCACCTGCGAATAACAAAAAAAAAAAAAGAAAAGCTTTTAGGGGGACAAAAACGTTCGACAGAGTTCGGGAAGCGCAATTTGTTCACTTGACAACTTGACGCGATGCGCACTTCAGTCGGCACAGCGTCACCATCATGACGTCACGTGATTACGCTAGCCTCGGCAAGCCAAGCTCCTCTGACGCCTTGTTCGCGGTCCCTTGCTCTCGGGTAGGATTAGGTTCACATAGTTTCCCAAGCGATCGGGGTCGTTTGGACGCGGTAACATTTAGTGGCGCTTGACCGCACATTGATCTACCGCCTTCCTGTCACGTGACCGGGCCTATTTCCCAAGATTCTCTCCTTCAAATTTCCTAATGAATATGCTTCCATAATGCCACGTGACTCCCACTTATAGCTCTTTTTTTTTCTCTTCCTCCCTTGGTCACCACTTTCGTAAGAGCTTGGACTATCGTAACTTTAACCGTGGCTTCGTGTCATTTGAAGTTATCCTAGCATCCAGTGGCAACAACACGGAATCTGTTTTTGTTATTACAGTTTAAGCATCCCCGCCTATATGGCTTGAAGTAGATGCTGCAGTATTATATGTATACACTGCAGGTACGCTGCATGTACACCCCGTACGTGTCATAAAAGACATGGTGACGTAACTAACAGTTTTCTTGCATGCCTTTCGAAGTACCTTCTTTTTTCCTTTATTCTTGTACGCTCTACGTTCCCGTTTAGGCACTGTGAAACGTGTCGAATTCTCAATTATTTTCGGAAACTGTTCTTTGCGTGACAAGGGAGGGACCAATTTTTATGAGTGCCGTCGGATATTGAACAGCAAGAACAAACACCACGTCCACGGACTTCCGAAATCATATATTAACCCCTCTTGTACCACGTCGGCCTCGCGCCACTCTTATAAAGTCTCTGTCAAAACAGTGAACGTCAGAAACGCGCCGTCTGCCACTCGATGGTATATGATACACGCCGCCTTCTGTGCGGACGTCATTAGCTTAAAATACAGTGCACACGGAAGCGGGCGATAGCGACCGCGTAGTCCTCCGTAACAGCTCTACAAATATGCGTGACCGCACTGTACTACCCTCCTATACAGATAATGTTGTTACTGAAAAGAAACAATAATAAAAAAAAGAGAAACAAAGTAATCTTGCCACGGGATGAGCGCTATAGCGCGCCTCACAGCGCGGCATCGATTTTACGGGCACCGAAAATGTATTCTATTTCTGAAATGAGATCCTCGTATCCCCCCTCTATAAAGGGCTGGGGCCATTGTGCGTGCTATCTGAGCCTACGGAGGCTCTGGTCGCCTAATCTTCGACTCGTGAGGCGTGTTTCCATGGAAACCAAGAAGTGGTCTCGCGAGGGTGACCGAGAGCTTTCTTTCCATTGTTTTGCGTTTGTCTTAACGTCCCGACGTTCTCATATGTACGAGAGCTCTCGCAACGCCGCCCAGGGAACATATAGAGCCACGGCGAGCACGAGCAGTATAGGCCGAAAGAATAAACGAAAGCAAAGAAAAAAAGAAGAAAAAATCAATACACGCTTTGCTGCGAAAGGAGCTTCCTTCCCCTTTTTTTTTCATTTTCTTTCTTTTTTTGTTCTTTTTGGGGAGGGTGGGGTGGGAGGAGGACTTGGAACCAATCTAAAATTAGGCTCACCACAGTCACGTTTGTTTCGGAAGGTAGTTCTCCGAGGCATGAAAATAAAGCAGATTCTTTCTCCCAGGCATGATGAAACAGCAAAACCAGTTATCTTACGAAAGAAATGTAGTCTTTTTTCATATATATATGAATGCTTTTCTTTTTATCACCAACGCCATCAATCGACTACATACTCATTGACGGCTCATCTTTCTATATGGACTTAGCCTGAAAGGCTTTTTTGTAGCATAGAATACCAGGA
Source organism: Hyalomma asiaticum (assembly GCA_013339685.2). Classification (NCBI taxonomy): domain Eukaryota; kingdom Metazoa; phylum Arthropoda; class Arachnida; order Ixodida; family Ixodidae; genus Hyalomma; species Hyalomma asiaticum. Next base: position 100,828,899 of record CM023486.1, read on the forward strand.
ACACAAGAATACAAGGACATCAAAGTTAAATAAATAAGGATACACGTACACCGTAAAAATAAAGAGCTGAAAGCGGATCGCTCCTCCGTAATCATTTCCTGTCTTCGTTTCCTTTTCTTTCTTTCTTTCTTTCTTCTTTCTTTCTTTCTTTCTTTCTTTCTTTCTTTCTTGCTAGCGATACGCAGTACGGAGCCACTGAATATCTGCAGGCTCCCCCATTTCTTTTTTTTTCTGTCTCATTTCCCAGGAGACTTGAAGGGAAAGATCGCCAGGTGCAATGGGCGACCTATAACTGCCTTCGAACACAGTATAAACTCCCTTTTTATGGGCCGTCCGCGGTGTTCCGGTAACGTGCAAGGTACTTGCGTTTTATTTTATTATTATTTTTTTTCGTTTCGTTTATTTACCACTAAGGGCAACGCGATCGGACGCCACGCAGTCAGAGAAGCACGGCGGACCCGATTAATGGCGCCATAAAAGACGGAGCCGAACGTTGTCGGACGATGTCGTTGGAGAGTTAAAGAGGAGTAATCAAGCGATGTCAACCCTATTTCGCGGTTAGTGGCGAGCGGTTGCGCGCCCGTTCGCGCGGGTGAGCGTGGCAACTATCTTTGAGAAGAAATGCGGTTCCGAGAAGTCTTTCGCTATTCAGCAGCTGCATGCCCTCATACATTGCTAACTGCGCTACCGACAGTATGAAATCCCAACCGAAGTACGTTTGTTTCGATCGCACGAATAAAATGGAATTCAACGCGAATGACGGTTCCCGCACTCCGAATGAACGTACGAAAAAGATTCATTATAATCGTCGAGATTATCAATGATTATGACCATTACCCGGATCAGACCAGTAGCTCGCAAAAAAAAAAAAAAAAAAAAAGGTGTGACAGATCCATCGTGGGAGTCGATGTTTTGCGAAGCGGAAAGCGGGAAAATTGCCTAGCTGTGCCGAATGTTTTTTTCCTTTTCTTTTTTTTCTTTTTTTGGTGTTGCACGAGCAGCATGAACGTCTTCGTGCAAATTTAACAGCTGTGGCCCGCTGTGGTGTTTCTCCAGTTAGGGCGCGGATGTCGGACTTGTAGAAGAAATATGCAAGCATATATCATGTATAATATAAGTATCCTATATCATATATATTATAAGCGTCATTCGTTGGAGTGTTCCCGCAGGGTCGAGCGGAGCTGGACAATAACCTGCTGAGAGATGTTTAACTACAGGCCCTAGCGGACGGTTTCAATATACATGACGTCACGATCGCGTAGTGCAAGACCTCGGAGCTGACGTTGCCGCCATTGTTCCATTTTCGCATCTCTCCACCTTATCAGTGAAGCCTCCTAGAATTGCACGAGAGGGGAAGCCCCACTTGGCTGCAACACCTTCAACATCAACTGTACAGAATATCAGCTATACCCACTTTTACTTAATATAAATCGGCCATCTTCCAGTAGCTTAATGAAATGTGCTTTCTTTTTTTAACGTTGTGGCATGACAAACCACATTTTTATATCTGGGTATAAACTATAAACCGACTCCCGTCGTACTTCGAAGGATATTCCCAAACCCACCGTATATGCATGCGCAATTACCATGCAGCGCGTGAAATCCCCATATGCAATCTCTGCAGCAATCCTTTCGCGGTAATCCAATAACTCCGACACGCGGCGCAATGTGGTTCGGAAACGGCATCAATTTGCTTTGAACCATTGCCCTCATACAGGTGCCATATAGTACAAGTTGACACCCATCCTAACAGCAATAAATAAACAAAAAAAAATCAACAACACAAATGAAATTAAGAAGAAAAGAATTCTATGATAACTTGCGCAAGAGCAGAAAACGCTTTTGAGGAAACAGACCTGGTCAGGGTATATAATGCGCTCGATCGTTACATCGGCGGCCTGGAAATTCCGGCTTTCCCGCGTTATGGATCAGCATCGGAAACTGCGAACTTCGACCGGCAATCCGTGAAGCCTCGACGCTGAGCCGATATTGGTTATAATAAAGGAACGCGAGTCCGCTCTCCGCGACCCAGGTCCCACGGAATATCGGGGAACCGGTGGGAGGCGGGTGAAAGACCGGGTCGGTCCAAGCACCCCGTCGTTTCCGGCGAGATTTCCGTACCCCTTGGCGAGCGGGCCTCGGGATCAATACTGCATAGCGTGGCTCCGGCATAGGTTAATATTAAACGTATACACACAACAGTGGGGCAATCCTTGCGTCACTCCAGAGCTTGCACGGCAAGCTGCTGCTGCTATGTGCTCCCTTATACATGAGTGAACCGAGATGTATGCGCGCGCCGCGTGCATGTTCGCGCACAGGAAATGAAGCTCGTCCGATGTGGCCGTGTACGTAGTGTACATGTTGAGTGTGCGAGCCGTAGTGGGGCCTTCTAAAGGAAGCGGGCTCATGTTGATCGCATGATCTGCTTTCGCGCCGCATAACTCGGTATTATGAACAGTATATAAATTCTGAGCGTTCTTTATTCGGCACTTTTCGGTGCGCTTGTCTCGCTTGAAGCGTGTTGTCCTCAACACGTGCATTGTTTATGGGAAAAATAAAAAGGAATCGTGTATGCTTCGTCGGTCCCGTTTCCGGTATGCAGATTGAGCGGTTAACCTTTCGTCTAAAGGCGCACGTCTGCGTTCCCGGTATAATTGAAGCTTTCATAAGGTTTGAGAAAGGTATGTGTGTAAGGACAGAACGAATTTCGTTGGTTTAAAAAAAAAAAGAAAAAGTATTGAAGGGTCGTTGTGAAACGACTGCGAGATTTTGTAGGAGAATTATGGCTGCACAAGAAAACAGTAAAGCGAAGCATAATAAAAACATGGAGCTAACGTGCGGACATGAAGCGCCGCATTTTTAAAATACTGCTCACGTTTCGTGTGAATAAAGCATAAGCAAGGCAAAAAAAGAAAAAAAAAACACGTCCAATAATGCATGAGACATGTTTGCCGCTCCACTGTTGAGTATATGGAATGACTAGCGTGCTACGCGAAGGAAGAGCTGTAGTATCCAGCCATAACGATATAATTTCAGCAAGGCTTAGCACGTGCACATTGACGACCAGTAATATCTCCATATATGTCGCACTGACGTCCAAGGTCACAAGTTCAGTGCTGCTCGCAATTCGTAGCGGATAACAAAAGTTTTAAGAGCAGAAGATTCGCTCCGCGTTTTGATCGAGGGCAAACACAGCGTCATCTGTGTCTTCAGTAGTTCTAATCGATGATGTCTTTGGCCACCTCAGCCCGAGGTGCAGTCATTCATATTGCACACAAGTCAAGCCAACGCCGTTGTCAACTCCACGGGTTCTTTCGGCGGTTGTTTCTCGCGGAAGGGGGAAGAAAATACTCATTGACACTCAATCTCTAGAATGAGATTGTACAAAGAAAATACCGCTGTTTTAACAGCGGGGTGACAACACTAGTCGATAGCAGCAATCGCTGGCTATCACTTACAGGCAGTAACTGATCACATCCTCTTCGTGTTGCAGGTTAGTACCTTCCTTTCTCTCTTCACTTGAAAACACTAGCCATCATTTAGCCGAAAATAGGTAATTGCAGCTGGCGTTAACCACCGCTTAGCCATTAGCTAGTAATATCCAGCGGTTTTCGTTGCTGCTAGCACGCGAGTGCATACGGTAATTAAACTTAGTCAGAAATACTCATCGTACCCCAATGCAGAGAGTGGCTGGGGCAGCCCAGGAAAGCCTGCTCTTGGAAAAAAAGGAAATCTTCAACAAAAAACTCAGCTCATTATTTAACCTTAAAGTACGGCCCTCTTGAAAAACCCTTGTTGGCTTGTCGAACGTGAACGCCCAGTCCCGCCTACGTCGTCACCGCCGACAAGAAACTGTCGTCACGCGGCACGACCGCGAAGTCTCTCGTTTCAGTGTCAACACCAACGTGTACCCCTACGACGCGCCGTCCCAAACTGCGTACACCTCTAAAGCGGGATAAATAAAATAAGGAAAAGCTCGCGTACTCTTGCGTACTCTGTGCGCTTGCGTTGACAAGAGTCGTCGACGTCGTCGACGCCGCAGTCGCTCAGGTCGTCGCGCGTCTCACCCCCGCCAGCAGTGTCACGCTCCGGCGGAACCGACGTCCTCCCGCGCGCTAACGAGCGCGACGCGGGGCGACTCTCCCGCAACGCTGCAGTATACCCGACGACGTCGCGACGCGACAAAAGAGCGCGCTTGACTGACGACCCGTGCAACGAACGCGCTGGCAAAAAGGAAGAAGCGCGTAAGCGAGAGAAAAAGCTCCGGAATAACGAAGATGGACATATAACGAATGGGAGCAGCAAATGAGCGTCGAGGTAACGAGCGAACGTGTACGTCACCTGTCAACCACCGGTACATACAGAGGCAGAGCACGTAGCGGGATGCTCGCATCGCGGTGCGGGCCCGGATGCAGTACACGTGCTCGGTGGAACTACAATAATAATGACTACTGAGGTATTACGTGCCGTTTGACGATGAACGCCGTAGTGAAGGACTCCAAGAATTTCGACCAGCTAGGCTTCTTGAATTAACGTGCATTGACATCGTAAAGTACACGGACCTCTAACCATGTTCGCCTCCATCGAAAATGCAACCATGGAGGAATAAGGAAGCAAGTTCTATGTATTCTCCTTGAGTGCAACCGCCGCAACCGGAATTGATTCGTGTCTTTTGTGTAATCAGCCGAGCACTGTGACCACTGTGCCAGCGTATCGGCTTAGTGAAAATGGGAATGGTTCTTCCCATTGCGCGTGTTGAACAGTTGGAAAACGCTATAGTGTCACTCGGCCGTGTTCGCATCGCCTCCTCGTGACAGAATTATGTTTTAACGTACATTCAAATTACATTCCGAGCTGTCGTGTGTGTATAGGTGTTAGTCGAGTCGTATTTTACGATTGTGCCGACGGATTTTACATTGAGAAATTGAATTTTGTTCACTAATGCCCATGTGCCATCGTGGAGGGCTTGCGTGGTCGTCAGGTGCTTCGGGAAACACGGAAGTAACTCGGGATGATTATTTCCAGCGTGGGCGCCGACGTTTCCTACGGCACGAACGGCGTCGCGTTAAAGCTCTCATATAACGGGACCGACCCACAGTGGGGTCTAGCAGCTGCATAAATAGTGTCTTGCGGCAGAGGGCGACGTCGCCGTTTCGATTGCCCGCAGCGGAGGTCGAGTTCAGGCAGTGACAGAATGAAAACAAAAATAAAAAGAAAGAAAGAAGAAAGAGAAGAAGAAAACCCTTGTGTATAATTAGATTTTGAATAGGCGCGTTGCGTTCAGTAGCCCATGGAGACCCTCCTCATGCAGTGGCTGTTCACTGCTGCGCGCCTCTTGGAGACGAAGCCCCATCGTTACTTCACTGAAGGGGTTTAGAAATCGTGAATCCAATACAGCGTGTGCTTTCAGCCGTTGCGTGTACAAAAGAAACTAATGATACCTTCTGTCTTGCGCATGCGCAGTAACCCTGGCGTTTACTGTCACCGTTATTTATGTAGTGGAGGAAAGAAAGAAGACAGCAAGGCATCGAGTGGGGGAGGAAGGAAAGTGCAGTACAGGCCACGAATCGAGAAACATCTATTCAGGCTAAGGGTCTTTTTGGCTTGCATGCGAGCTGCCTGCGTCCGTTGCTTCCGTACGTACTATACATATACGCCAACGTGAACGAGCCAGAAATTGAAAATGTATGGGTAATCACTGCGCGTTGCCGCCTACGTTGACGAAATGGAATGGACTGACAAGAAACGAAAAAAAAAATAACAAAAAAGAAGTTGGAGCTATGTAAGAACAGCTTAGTCATGATTCTCGGCGAATCTCGCAGAGTAGATGTGAACCAACATTGCAAAGGATCTACTTCTATATCTATACATTCACGGCAGACGCTGATAAACCGCAATTGCGTGTGAGATCGGTATTGGCAGCTATTCATTCATCCAGTGCTAGCTTGGCTGTGCAATAACGATCCAGCACTGAATTTCTCTATTCGCGTGTTTCCTTACCGTCGTTCATGCGTAAAGGTACTTGCTTCGTCGCTAGCCGAATGCTGAATAGTTCTTTCGAACTGGCGCAGCTTTTTGCGAAGTGGAGGTGCATGCAATCGGCGTTTTCGTCTTTTGAATCTGGGCCGAGCTTTCATTCACATCTCAATGGGAAGCGCCTCTTGGGCCTCTTTCAACTTGCTCTTGCCTCGTGAGGCTCTGTATAAAATCGCGGAAGCAGCGGTTCAGCGGCGCGACCGTAAATGTCGCGGTGCGCGTGCTTTCGCATCCCTGTGAACACAAGCGCGCAATTAAGCGGCGTGACATCGACCGCCCCGACAACTATGCCTTATCTCCGAAGTGTGACGCTTTGTGATTCGGTACTTCTCATGCATGGCCGTAAGATTAGCCGCTCATCTTACGGCCATTTTAGATGCCTTCTAGGCTAGAAGGCATCTAAAATTTTTATGTCGACGGAAGAAGCCGAGGTTTAGGGCCCGAAGAAAAAGGTTTTGGTGCTACGCTACCGCAGTCATGTTTTGAGGTTGTGTACAACATGAATTGTCACGGCCCTTCTGGGATAAGGCCCTGCGACAAATACCCGCAACAGTGATCGGTTATAATATCCACCATAAAGAAATAACATGCAAACATAAGAGACTGAGTTAATGGTCAAAGGCGAAATGTTGAGGCCCGTGTACTGTGCCATGTGCAGTGCAAGTTAAAAAGGTCGAAATTTCCGGAGCTCTCCACTGCGGCGCCTCTCATAATCAGATCGTGGTTTTGGGACGTTAAACCCCACAAATCGTCATTGAGTTAGTGGTCAAGAATCTCGAACGGTAATGAGCTATGTGACGTTACACCGTTCAACAGATATGAACAACTGCGTACTTTATTTGGAAGCGCTGGGACAGGAAGGAAAAGCGAAGGTTTGTCACCGAAGCACCGTTTTTATACGAAGTGAAACCGAGGCTTATTATCTGTAGCGTACACAACATATGCAAAGTGACGCACGCGTATTTCAAGCTGTTCTCTCCGGCTGCTTTCTCGTAAATCTAAAGTCGCGCATGTCCGCAAGGATCGAGGTTTCAGAGCGCGAAACTTCAAGGACGATAGATGACGCTTCTTCGAGCCCGCCCTTCTCTCGACGCTGTACAACGTCCTGGGTCCTCGTTACTTCCTTATATACGATGCCACGCCAAAGGATGGGACGGTCTCCACTCCAAAATCCGTTGTGGCGAAGAACGCGTCGATCGCCGGCGATGAATTATGGATGCCAGGGGGCACCAAGTATATATAACGAGCTGCTGTACACCCTTTCCGCGGTGTGCGGCCGTAAATTGAACCACCCGAGCGCGGCGAATCCAATCCCGTATACGCTCATTTTTATCTTATCTCGTTCACTCCGTTGGACAATTCTCCTTATCCCCACGGCTTAGATTTTTCTTGTTGCCCACCCGTTTATTTATTTACAGAACTTATCTTCTTTCTTTCTTCTCTTTATTTTTTCTCGCTTCTCGCATCTTTCCGCGCCATAAACACGCTTCCTGTCTGCGTAGAACACGATCCGCGCGCCAGAGATTGGATTTCGTGTCAGCGCCGGGTCTTGCACGCACGGTCCTTGATGAGCTCCGAGAAGCTAGACGACATAGCCTATAGAGTACATTTTCCTGTGATGCGAAGCAAAGTAGATAAGCGCCAAGCCATTATAGTGCAGTAACCGTCGTTTGTTTTTGGAACGATCCTGAACACGCGATTTAAAGCTCACCGCTGTTTCTCCCGTTATTTCGAACTTCGCAGCGGTATGCGGGACTTCTTTTAGTCCGCATTGCTTACTAAAACACGTGCTGTTGTTGCATAAACACTGCACGTGGTTACACGTTGATTGTGATGAAAATTTCAACATTCTTCGCACGTTGTATCTATGCATCTATGCTATTCGAAAGACCGGGGACAAAAACATGCTACACTGCTGTGAAATTTAAGAAATAACAGCAGGAGTATTCGTAAAATGATATTTTTAATGTTAAATTTAAGAACGAAATCAGTTCAAACCCGCACACGGATTTGGGTCCATCACATCAAGCGAGTTATGAATAAATGATGTACGTCGGTTTTTTTTTTTTTTTCTAAGGCGTGTTGGAACAACGGAAATAGGAAGAGACGGAGCCACATACATATGTAAAATGGTCATGTGCTATAAAATTGATTGTATCAAAGAAAAAAATTCAACCAAATCAGATGCCAGACATGTAATCCGAGAAGCCGGCCTGGCACTGGGAAGGTGCATCTTACGAACCAAATGTTTCTTGAATTAGGCCCGCGGCTGACGGAAAAGGCGCACATTATGGATGCGGTGGTATCAAAACAGCCAGGTTAGTTTCAAAGTATCTTCACCGTGATCACGCGTAACAAGGTTTCCTGCGAGTTTTGCGAGCCCCTACATTAGGGCAAGGCGCCGTAGTGCATGACAGTTTAAAATCATGCACTCACCGCTGCCATACCGTTTCAACTGTTTAAACTTCCGTTTTTAAACCGTTTCAACTGCAGAAATGGTTTAACCGGGACATACGGGAGCGGCGGGTTTGAAACACAAGCGCAATGCCTCTCATCTCGTTCCAAAAGTTCTCGACCTTTCTTTCCCGAAGCCGTCTTCAAAACTGCGGTCTCGCCGGTTACGGTTGGCCGAGCTCGCTAACCATGGTCACAGAAAACAAAAAAGAGAAAAGGGGGAAACTCCCGAGCTCTCTGAAACAAGAGAACAAGTGTATTCCTTCATGCGTTCTATGCAGTGCTCTCTCGTATGCATGTCGCACGCGCACGATATGGTTGCTCTCCGGGGCGAACTGGAGTGGGCACGCAGAACTTATTAGAAGCGAGGAACGTCATCGTCCGTTTCAATTAAGGCGGCGCGGAGAAGACAACTTGCACGAAACCGCGACGCGTGCACGCCGCTTTCATCAGTTATGGGTTCGTTTGCGTTGCTTTGAAATGACTGCCTCAGCCCATCCCCCCGCGCAGTCGTTTCGTTCTGCTTGAGTGGAGTCGCGCGCGCGACGGTTTGCAGCGAGTTAACCCGCTTCTGTCGCTCAGTCTTTCGTCTTTCTTAGAAGAGCGTCCACGCGGTATACAAAACGTCCGCCCTTCTCATCTAGTGCGCTCCTTAAATATCATCTCAACAGCGGGCTGACGATAATTATAGAGGCCGAAAGTCAAGAGCCGAGTGCATCATTAGAGAGCCCGTGATGAGTGCGGTCATGACACTTGCATTTAAAGCTAGAAGTTTTGAGCGCGTCTCTCTTCTCTGCATAGGCCTTGCTGCAGTCGTTGATACGAGAACGCGTGCAATTGTAGTCATTTTCGTTAGCTTTATGAAGCAAAGGTCTTTCTCGACTTGAAATGGAATGGAAGAGAGAAAACGCATTTGTGAGTTCAGAGTTACTAATTCATAGGAAATAGTTTCGCATTCCTGATTTGAACTGCACAACTAAGTTCGAACGAAATAAGAATTGCATCTGTTCTTGTTTATAAATACCACGCTAAACTTAAAAACGTTTTGGAAGGACAGACTGCATTACAATGATTTTCGCACATGTATTGTTCTAGAGAAGCGTCCTATTGAGTACGTTGACCTGGTCGCGATTCAAGAGGTCTTTCTGAAAAAAGGGAGCAGTAGTTATTTGCCACTGTAGTTGTTGCATACTCGGCGCACTGTGCATATGACGCTTACTAGGTAATGCAGCGCAACGCGACGAGGGGTCACAAGAAAAGAAGACTGAGGCAAGCTCTTGTCTTGTGTTATTCAAAGTCAAGTGTTTCTCTCCGTTTTTCCTTCCTGCGTCGGTTGTACTCATTGTAATCGATTTAAACTCAGCAGTATTGCAAGGTTAGCTAGCGTAGCAGTCGATTATTGTGCTGCAGGCGACGACTGCTGCGTGGAGGCGCAAGGCGAAACCTCTTACTAAATTAACCCCCATATTCAACTCACCACATGGATGTCTTGTAGGGGCTAGGTTCCAAAACTAACCAAGAAGGTGTACAGAGACGATTTGCCTTTTTTCCTTTTCTACCAACCTAAAGTGATTGTGGTTTTCTCCTCTTAATCTGAGCACTGCAATTTCAATTCGACGTCCTTCGTGGAAAGTTCCCCTAACCGCTAGGCGCTCGGTGGATCAACTTGGAAAGAAACACTGAGGCGAGATATCTTCAACAAGTCGTCTTGTTCCTGCTCTCCAGGGCCCGTATTAGCGGAAATCTCTTTAGCTAGAACTCTTCCTAGGAGGATATTTCCGCCATTCTCGATGCTAGGCATATCATTTGAAAGATAACTCGCGAACAAAAAAAAAAAAAAAAAAAAGATGCGCACACTCAGCCCCCGTCCCCCGCGCCTGTTTTTTACGGACGCACTTGATCTCTTCGCCTCGCGGCCAAGTGTCAGCAGCGCGAATAAAAAGAAAGCCACGGCGGACATCTTGCCAATGTCTCGAGCGGTGGCGTCTTGGAGCTGTCGCAAGCGCTTCGAAAAACCAACCATTGCCGCGCGTCATGAAGGCACGAGAGAGCACGTCCAAAGCTTGGCTGCAGCTGTAGGCGGTGGCACGTTTTGCCGCGAGAAAGACCTTGAAGTCTTGAGCCATTAAGCGTAGCACAAGTAGACCCCCCGGGGTACAAGTGTAGTTGCACAGGCGACGGACGCTTGCGCGCGCCGAAACACAAGGAAGAATCGCCACCTTCAGTAAATAAAGAAGCAAGAATAGAGGGTAAGAAAGAGACGGAAAAAAAGAAAAACAACAGAGCCAGACGCTGGGACGGCGCGAGCGGTGGCAGTGGCGCATGCAGGCCCATTACGGCTCGACGTCTCGTTGCTCTGCTTGCACGCTCTGATCTGCTCGGTGACGCCAGCCGTCCTCGTCCAAGGCCGACGTCCCCCCGTTGTTCATTTAATGCAAGGCACAGCGTCGGGGAGCCGAATCTTGCGGCGATCTCGTGCGTACGTGTTGTGTTGACTCCTCTGATCACCTGCTCTTCGTTTTTATATATAGGTTTTGTATAGGTTACATATGTTTGCCATATTTTTTTTCGTTACGAATCTCATGGAGACATGGAATTATTGTAATGGCCATACGGAACGTTTCAGGAGGGACCGTTCGTGGTTATTCATCAATACGCACTGCAAAAAAATATCATCTGAAATAGAACACAACAACAACAACAATAAGGATTTATTTATTTATTTATTTATTTATTTATTTATTTATTTATTTATTTATTTATTTATTTATTTATGTTACTCTCAATGCCCAAAGGCGTCACAGACAGAGCGGCGAATAAGCACACACGCATCCAATTCCTGGAACTCACTGTCCTGATTCCAGGAAAGAAATTCCAGCCGCACCTAACCTAACGAGTGCCGCGAGTGTAAGCCGACTAAACTTAGCGCAGTTTATTGCCGCTCCGAGGTAACATCGGCCTTCGCCTTTGAATTTATCACACGCCATGTCAGGCGGTGATTGGTTTTTCCTCAAGAAATAATTCGCAATCACCGCACGCTAGTGTAGACGAGAACGGGATGAAACTCAGACGAGGCGCTCCTCGCTTTTTTCTTTTCTCCTTTTCTGAAGACGGCAGTACAAGTGCGCATATTGCACTGTTTATTTTGCTCCCCTACGCCTTCAAGCGTATTATCCACTGCGGGGCGTGCCTAGTGATCATAGCTTGGTTTGGCACGTAAAACGTCATCAAATGTTATAATCCGTAATAATAGGCTGTACGGGAATCCGGCTGTTGCAAAATAATGAAACCGATACACATCTATAGATGAATAAGAAAATGGAGAGGTATAAGCAATCAGAGGCAGTATATACTTACGGTCGCAGAACATCTTTCTTTAACACTGTATATACCGTCCAGCGACTTCCATTGGCGAATCTAGCGCAAAGTTATGCGCCGCTGTCTTATGCGACGTTACCCAGTTACAGTGTGCAAAGCGCTATGCAGTACGCGACGAACAACGTGGATTGCTTATACAAATATAACACTATTCGCAGCACGAGGTGTTGAAAGGGAAAAGCGAGGATCCTACGGCGTCACCGAAAATCGGTTCGAGTACCTCATACTGGAGGTACCCAGATGGATCGAACATGGGTGTCACCGTGAACGGACAGACTTCCCTTTTCTTTTTAATGGGTACAGATGCGCTCCGGCATCGTGTCCCGCTGCATCTCTCCATCTCTCCAATCTCGAAAGTAGGCCTTAAGGAGACCATGATTCCTCTGCTTTTATTTTTTTCAACGATGTATAGTACAGGGTAAATAATCTTTCAATGACTTCCAAGAGAAAGGGAACGCAATATTGTCTGCAAGCGTTTTACTGGGCAAAATAAGACGTAAGAACTATGAATGGTACAGCCGTCTTTATAAGCTATCTACGTTAGGTATGTTTAAATCATGATTTTTTTTTACTTAAAAACAGCCTATAAAACAAGACGATATTCAGAATGATAATGCATACACGAACTTCGCTATCGTGAGCCCATTGATCTGGTGCTTCATTTACAAGTCCTTTTATTTGTAACAACTGTTTTGAATATATTGCAATCCTTGCTAATAACGTGCCGAACACCGCGGTTCTCAGACTACTACTATTGAAAACGAATACAAAGCGTAAGAACTTTCTTTTAAAATAATGCATAATGGCAATAAATATGCTTAAGAGGGAAGGATACCCGAGCTGGTCGAATGAAAATGTTCCAGAGTTTCCTGGCTGGCGCAATTGCAGAGCAACCCGACCAACAGAAGCGTTCACGAAATTTTCGTTGTCATAGGCCACGCACGGTCAAGCGTACACTTTCTCGTCCTCCGTCAACATTCTGGCACTTATTGTCATATGCGCCAGGAAACACAAACTTTACGCGGGTCAACAAGACTCGTTATTTTCATCGTATAACGCCCGTCGCCTACATCCAACTTTCCGGCCTGCATCCAACAGAGAGAGGTCGTCTATGACTCACGCATGTGGCGGAGCAGGCCCTCTTTGTGCCGGCGGGGTGGAGAAGGAGCGGCGGTCCTGTTGCTGGGATATGCCGCCCGATCTATTTCTTTCTTATTGCGGGGTTTTCCACTTCAAACTTGCTGCACAGTATCCGTGCCCTCTTCTCCCCATCCCCCAACACGCGTCCACCCACCCACTCTGCTGAGTACAAACCCGGGCAGGTCTCGCTTGTACACCACCACCACCCCATTCCTGCTTTTTCAATCGATCAGATGTCGCTCCCCCACCGACGGTCCAATCCGACCGTTCTTTCTAACCCCGCGGCGTTCTGCTTCGCCACCGAAAGCGTCGTGTGGACACTAAGGTTCGGGAATGAGATGACTCACCGTTTTAGCCGCTCGCTGCTACACTGCCCCCCCCCCCCCCACCCACGCACGCAGAACCCCAAACTCTCTTTTCTTTTTCTTTTCTTTATTTCTCTGCTCTGCTTATACGAGCTTCCCACCACAGCAGGGTTGAATAGGAAGGTTATGAAAGCGGACGCTTCGAAGACAGGGTCCTTTCTTCTATTCACGGTGCAGCCAAGACTTCGAGCATTTTTGGTCTGTCGTCAGTGCCGATATTAAACTATCAATCCTTCGCTTTTCTTTCTCTTCCTTTATTTTCTTTGACTTTCTTTTGTCTGTCTTAGAAAGCAGTGACGCTAAACTTCGCCGTTACCGCCTCCAAAAGACATACTCATTCGCTTGTATAGCACTTGCTTCCGCATTCATTCCGGCCGGATGCGCTCTCAGCACGCGAGGTGCCATTGTCTGGTGCAAGGTTGACAATGCCGAGGTGGTCGCGTGACCAGAAAATGAGGTTCGGATTGGCAAAGTACCAACTCGACGTTGGTCACTCACGCTTTCTTTTTATTTTCTTTTTCCTGTCTTGCATTTTTTTTTATACGCATAATGTGTGTGGAGAAAATGAAATGGTCGGTTTGCTGGGACACGTGGTGAATATTGACGATTAGGACGAAATGAACTGTGCCAAAGCGCACAGAGGCGTAAACATGGAGAGCGCGTTCATGGTTCATGTACCATCTTGTCCGCACGGCGCGGGATTTGTGCTCAGCGCGAAAATTTCCCGTATGGTATTTCTTCTCACTATATATACATATATATTTTTTGGAAAGATGTTATGTGGACTGCCCATGAACTGTCAACAAAGTTAAAAAACGCGAGCTTTGCTACTCGCTTGAATGAGATTTATTTATAAAATCATGGAGATTAAGCGTCCAACAGCAGGTGAAGGGGAGGCGGGTGGTTAAGAAAAAAAATTATAATGGAAGGACGAATGCAACGAAACGGTGAACGTTTCACTTTTCAGTGGTTGTGTGCGAGAAGTGCATCCTAGAAAACCGGAAAACCGAAATAAATTGAACGTACGAAGTCAACAGAAAAAGCGGTCAAAGAAAGGGTTACAAATACTGTTCTTTTAAGCTTTCCTGGTAGTACTATAGTTACGAATAAGCCCTAAAAATTTTTCCTTTATATTCATATTGATAACTAAAGAAAAAACAGAGCCATACGACAACTCCATCCGGTCGACCCTAGCAAGTCAAAACTTCCTTCATGTGCATCATACCAACGAGAAAAAAAAAAAAAAAGCTCGCTTGCGTCTTCGCCAGCGGTCGAGTCACCCCTCAGCCCAAACTACTGTCGCACAAAGTTTATATGTAAATATCGACAGGTGTCGCTATCGCAAGCCAACGTTGGCAGCGCCCTCTCCATCAACCGTGGCTGGTCAGCAGACTCAGACTGGTGAGTCTGAGCTCCAGAGCGCTGCCTTCCAGAGGTAAGCTGTGGTCGTAGGGAGGAATTTGAGTTAGGGTGTGCTCTGGCATGCCCAAATTGTAACCTACTAGTTGAGAAGCATGACGACTGTGCCCCTATTTGTTCAGCACATGCGCTATATAAGCCTACGGCTCTGAAAGAGCTATATCGCCTTTCATGTCGCTGACCACTAGAACTCTCTACAAGCGAAAGCAACGAAGAAAAAGAGCCACCCAAGATATAAGATTGACGTACACCCAGTTTTATAATCTACCATTGTGCTTCCAAATCACATCTTACTATATAATTAGCAACGAAAATTCACATCTATAATTATTTATTAACGACAGCTTACACCTGTTCTTTTCTCAGTACACCGTGCGTCACCTTCGCATTTGATAGTAGATCTAAAATTTACTCCTTTCCATCAAATAAAATTACCTGATATCTTATTCGCTGTTTTTTATTTATAAAAGAAGATTTCGCAACTCGCGATACCCAGTGCCGCCTGCAAACAGTGCTCGCATTATTTTTGGGAACAGTGAACAGTGCTTCGCATTATTTTAGGGAAACCATGCACCTCCATCAAACTGTCGGCTTCACATGGGTGTTGCTAAAAATCGAGCTTCTAGGTTCTCCACGTCCCGCTCGCCTAAAGCAACTCACGCAACACAAACAAAAAGGCGCAAGCAAGTTAAAATAAAGGCAACGTTGCAGATAAATCACAACGGCAACACATAAATTACACTGCGCGGTAGCGTCGTTGCATACAAGTAAGCGATGCACCTTTCAGCTCCACATAACTCGACAATCCATTTTCTTCCAAGTTGTTCACGCATTGCTTCGAAGGAGGGGCCCGCGTTGTGACTATAACTCTTCGCTTTGTATAGATGCGTAATCTTTCCACTGGCGCAGCTGATTCTTTCCGGCCACTGACTCGACTTCAGGCAGGCCGAATCTTTACTGCTTCATTTCTTTTTCACAGGGGCTTCCGCGCGTAGGATGGCGGAAACAATAATAATAATAAAGAACTGGTTGTTGTTCACCCTCCCGCAGGCAAGTTCAAAACCGCACAACTAGGGGGAAAAAATAAAATAAAGTAATGATAAGGCTATCTCCGGCGGTTGCCGTTGCCCCGTGGCGTATACCAATGTGGCCGTCATCTTTCATAGCGAAATCGTTGCACGAATCTGAGCAAGGAGGAACGAGCGAACAGAAATTTAGAGAAAGAAAAATGGAAGAAAGGAAGTCGGAGAGCGGAAGAAGCGGATGGGAAAGCCAAAAAAAAAAAAGGAAGTACAGTCATGGAAGGCGAGGAAGCGGCAAGAAATACCTCTTCGTTTCTTTCTAACTGCGTTTGATACGCGCTTTATCGCAGTATGTACTTGAGTCACGAATGCTGTGGAACTAACAACTCGTGGGTCGAAGCGTAGGAACAAGAAAACTTGCTCGCGCTGGCACCGGAAGCGAGCGGAAGCGAGCGGAAATGTCTGTGCCTCGGCGCTGGAAACAATCTGCTTGGCCTTTTCGTTTTCTTTTTAATTGATCTGCTCAGTCATTTATGGGTGTGTGTGTTCGCAAGTGAAAGACGGAAAATGATCTGTTCCGCAGGAACTGTTCGTAGATAACTGGGCATCTGTCGTTCGATGATGTGCAGCCAGCAATTAGAGGCATTTTGCACTTCTTTAACCAGGCATATACTAGTCACCCCGGATATTAGAAAGACCACTATCCTTTTATTTTCTTTTTGACAAGCACTGTGTGCACATTCTCACCTCCGTTTTTTTCCCTAATCTCACCGAACTTATACTAAGCTCGTTGATAAGATAAATTGAATGGGCGAAGATAATTTGCAGTAATTCTTGAGCGAGCACAGGTGCGTAACATTCGCTAAGCAATAACTGGTAATCCTCAAAGTAAACTTCGTTGAGGCTCCGCTCTGTCTTCTGTCGCACCCATTGTATTTAACGCTTCTGCACTTTTCGCAAACTAATGAATTCAGCTCTGGGAGGTCGCTGACACAACTATGAGCCTGCATATATCCCGACTGTTCTGTCCCAAAATTATCATCTCTTCTACCACACCTATTGGGCAGTCAGCGCTTCCCTTTGTTGCGCGCGTATTCTGAAGACCTCGTCAAATTTTCCAGCCTAGCCGAGGTCTCTTACGACTGTGCGCCATATTCCACTAGACTGCAGAGTCGCTGACGTCACGTGCTAATGTAAGCAGAAGGGACCGCTGAGCAGCTGAAAAGAAAGCAGCAAAATGTGCGTGAGAAAAAAAATACGTAAGGGAGACTACGAAAGAATTAAGACAAAAGGAAGCTGAAACAGCGAAGGCGTATAAGCAGAAATGTGAAAGAGAATATCGAAGAGCATGAATACTAGAAAGAAGATTGAGCGGAAAATCAGGAAGTACGTAAAGAGACAATAAGAAAGCGCAATAGAGAAAAAGAAGGAAGAGAGACTAAACAATGAAAACTGCAGATTGGCTAGGAGCACAGCCGCGAGAGGAAGGCTGCGGGAAAGAATGGAACGGGCGATGGCGCGGTTCCCTGACACGGCGCGTCGGCTCGCACAAAACTTGGCCGGTCGCCACCCGTTATTCCCTTCCCCCTCTTCGTCATCCCCGTATCCCGAAATCGATGGAGCCCCGAAGGCCCCGGTCCAGCCTCGACCCCACACCTCTCCCTCTTCCTCCCCTTTCCAACCATCTTCTCGCGCAGCGAAATTGGGGAAGAAAGGTCAGAGTTGAAAATCTCATCTGGGGCATCGCCGATGTCGAAACGCGGCGTCCTGTATGGGACTCTCAAGTACAAATCCCCGGATCTGATTTGAGGAAACGGATGGATCCAGTTCTGCTCTGATGCTGTAGAAGGCGTCCTACGTAAAATGCGCCAGAATTTAGGAACATGCAAGTCTATAGGACAGGGTAACGTTGTTTCCCCTCGCTTGGGGTACGTCAATATGATCAGTCATTATATTTTTTTAAATTATGAACCTCCGAAATGTTCAATTAATAGCGAAAGTGTCAATGAGAATGTCACAGGCCTTCCTGCTAAGCTAAACGCCTAGTCTTCTGCTGCAATGACTTTTTTGCATGAAAGCGTTTTTCCAACGATAGATAGATAGATAGATAGATAGATAGATAGATAGATAGATAGATAGATAGATAGATAGATAGATAGATAGATAGATAGATAGATAGATAGTGACGCGCGGCTTGTGAAGCGGCACTTATTCCATTTCGCGAACCATTCGTGGGCTATAACGCAACAGAAATGTGGTCTGAAAGTTTTTCAGGATGGTTTCAAATTTCCTGATTTATACATTTGTTCTAATTATAATGCCTGAGACGTTGACTGATTCATAACAGATTCTATAGTTAAATGAAACGCAGTGAATAAAAAAATTACAGCATATCCACGGAGTGAATGATGATGAGTGGGCGAAGCTCGGGAGGTTCACGTAGATCGTGCCGAGTTCCGGATTAATTTAGTTAACGCGCACGCTGCGAATCCTTATGGTTGAACTATGCACAAGTGAAATCTCCCACCGGTACTTCATTGCAAGTCAAGATCCAGTGCCTATATATATATATATATATATATATATGGGTGGCCGGTGAACGGTTCTCCAACGCGAGCAGTCGGTATTCCTCAATCAGGAAACTCGCAAGGAGACGCTGCCTGCGCCAACGTTGTCTCTCGCGGGTGAGGGCGCGTTCTCCTTCTTTGCGAGCTGGTAGAGCGTTCATCTAAGAAAGAGCGTTTCCTTCAACGCGCGCCTTTCGCTCTCTCTCTCTCACAAGACAGCAGATGGAAGAGTGAGCGAGAGAGAGGCACGCGCCGGGAGAGAGAGAGTGAGGCACGCGCCGAGGGCGAGCGCGTGCCTCCCGGGAGATACTGTCGGTTACGCCTGACGCAGGACAAGGTTAGACTAAGAGGAGCTTCGCCCCTAAAGAAGTTTATCAGGTTCTCGAAGAGGTGGCATACATCAGGGCATTGATTCTGTTCAGTTGTGTGGCGCGTGCATTTTTAAATGAAATATGTTTTAGCACAAGTTACTACGTGCGTACCCAACATATCGACGCCAGACGCGGCAAATTGGAGCGACGTGTACTCCCATTGCTTCATACGGACATCTATAAAGAAGAGCTCGGCGGATTCAGCCGTTCGGTTCACATGCTTCCCATTGCAACTCTTCGCTACTTTTCTTTTGCCTTTTGATACGTCGACACAACAGACTCCTGCTGGCGGTAATGAAGCGAGGAATTCGTTAGCGCAGCCGTTCAGTACAGGGCGTACCATCCTAATGAGCCAACGACGACCTCTCGTCGCCTTTCATACCGTCACACTCTCTGACACACAGGTCGACTCATGAAAAATACGTATCGAAAAGGTTCTAATCGAATGAGATGTCTTTGCAGTGCGGAGGTCTCGGATAATGGCCAACGTCATCATGATGGCGGCGTCGTTAGTTTAGGCAGGCCATGCGGAGACCGTCAAAGATACGGAGGAGATTTGAAGCGGAAATCGATTCTGAAAGTTCAGTAAGCGAGTGTGAGCTTGTTTCAAGAAACGCATGTTCAGAAAATCAATTGGTATTATATGCCATCGTCGCGGAGCGGGACAGCTTCGTTGATTTCTTCATTACTGCAATCTCATTAGCGAGTTCCGCTCATGTCATTGAAGAGAAATTTCCGCCAATATTGGAAACGTTGAAAGCACGTGATGCATCGGCTACGTGCTTTGATTCTCGTAGTATAGAAGGTGGCGAGGGTGTTGCATCAGCGCAATACAAAACAATAAAACGAACGCTCTGCATTTACCGTCTACGGCACGTTTGTGGAATTCCACTGCATTGCCTGCTCGGAGTCAGTCGTCATATATATCCAAGTCAAAGTAAGATATCCAAAATCGTGCAATGCACTTCTCTGTGCGCCATGTAATATCTGCTATCCTCTTCTGCGGAATGCTCCTTGCAAGAAGCACACGACGGTGGAAGCAGTGGAAGGCGAAAAAAAAAAAAAAAAAAACGCCAGGAAATATAATAGAGGAGGCACTTGACCAAATGAAAGATATGACGGAAATGCGAGGCACCGATCGCCGCGTTGTTACAGTGCTTGTGGTGCTCGTCTGCTGACCCGGAGAGGTTCGATCCCGGCCGCGGCGGACACGCTACAGGCCTACATACTGTGCGCCACAAGCGCACGTTAATGAGCCCCACACGTTGTATAGTTATTATTATTATTATTATTATTATTATTATTATTATTATTATTATTATTGTTGTTGTTGTTGTTGTTGTTGTTGTTGTTGTTGTTGTTGTTGTTGTTGTTGTTGTCGTCGTTGTTGTTGCAAATAAGGCACCGAGACATGTCAATTCAGAATGCAGATTAGTCTATCATCGCATATACCAAAGTGTCGTCGCCGGATTCAAGCATAGAGTGCGTCCGATCAATCAATCAATCAATCAATCAATCAATCAATCAATCAATCAATCAATCAATCAATCAAACTTGTGTACCGATGTGCAGTAATTTCGCTGCAAGCAGTGTCTCTGCAGTACGCGAATGAAGCTGATGAAGGCGACCACACTAATGGCTAGCTAAATCTGTCACTAACCGTCACTGCCCATCAGTGCTGCTCAAAGACTTTCTGTTCATCATAAAAGTGCTGTTCCTTCCTGCGGTCATTTTTTTTTTTTTTAGCAATACTGAGCCAGTACAGCGCGTTTGACGGTGTCGCAAATTGCTTACGCTTCTGATGGCCGATTTCAATGTCGCAGACGCTGCAATCGTGATTGCTCAACGTGGCTTGCTTTAAACGACAATAACCCGAGGCTAGCTGTCCTTGTCGAAATCATTCAAGCTTCGTCAGGCTCTGCGAGACGGTTATTTGCCTGCTTGAAGACATTTCTTCGGTATTCTATACTGCATATTCAGAGCTCCGTGTGAACCCTACGTGTCTTACACATAGGTTCAAGTTCTCTCAATCGCTTCTAGGGCTGCATGTATCTCTATAGAAATCATCTGCTTTCTTCAAGGTATACAATGCATGGAAGTTGGAGCAGGGCTAAATGAAATGGCGCGTAGACTCTCCACAGAGACATGCGTAATTGTACGCCATGCTAAGATGGTAAGTCCTGTTCGTAAGTGTGATTGTCATTACGTGCAGCAGTTGAGGAAGGACCAAAGGAATGGGGATAATACGTAAATTTAGAAATTCCGAGACAGTCCATTGATATCATTGTCTAAAAATTATAATCAAATAGTAAGAGCCTTAACTTCTATTTTAATACTATTATTTTTTTAGGAGTCATTGCTTGCATTCAGGGGTTACCTAGCGCAGGGTCGTTGAACCCGTATACCAGTCGTTGACCACTTTCCACGTTTTTGGTGTCGTGAGTGGAAACGCTATAAGGCACGCAAAAGAGGGGGAGAAAAAAACGAGTAAAGTGCGACGATGCGTGAGAATGCCCTATTAGTGAGCGCACTGACGCGAACGGAAGTGCTTTCCCTGGAACGACTGTGACATTTCTGCCACATTACGGGACCCTGTCTTCCGCGAAGCAATCTCTGCACGGACGAGCTAAATGATCGCTTCTACGAAGTTCATTTCGTTCTTTTTTAGTTTTCTTCCTTTCCTTCTTTCTCTCTCGCTTTGTGTAGTGTGTGTGTGGTTACGCGCACACACACACAGCCACGCAACATCTGGTAGAGTGCCCCATCAAACGTTTACGAAGCGTATCTTGCGGTCGTTGCGTACAAAGGCGAACTTTAGTTGTATTGGGCGGTACGCTCTAGCCATCCTCCCATAATACCTTCGGGCCGTGAAAGTAAATAAATAGACAATGAAATCAAAATAAATTTAGGTATGTTAGTAGTTTAAACTCACTCACACTCAAAGCTTGGAAAGCACAAGTTCGAGCGCAGCCGTGTCTTTCTTTCTTTCTTTCTTTCTTTCTTTCTTTCTTTCTTTCTTTCTTTCTTTCTTTCTTTCTTTCTTTCGGTGAAAGTATAGACCACAAATGCTGCTTCGAAAAGGCCGAATATTTGGTTTAACAAAATCTCAATAAATTTTACTGAGACCTGACCTACAACGAATTCGACGCCCGCCTATTCTTTTCGCGCGAAATCCGTGGCGTCAGACTGACGTACCGGCGTGGTATAGCTTGTGCGCGAACCTGGATGAGTGAAACTTACACTTTCATTTCATATTGTGTTAATCGAACTGTAGTAGTGTCAAATTAACCAAAACAAATTAACTGTCCAAACCGACCAAACTCTTTCTCCCTCTCTCTCTCTTTGTTCCTCAATGTTGGTGACGAGCGGAGAATTTCAAAGCGACACTTTCACATTGCCATAACGCTTGCAGCACATGCAGTAAGGAACATCGGGCTGTATGCTTGAATGCAAACATTTCGCAGCACTCCATCCATAACAACGCACTGTCGATGTAACCTATGTTTCTTTCAATTTATGGGTAGTATCAGAGTTCATTTCTCTCATTTCTTTTTATTTGGACACTTGCGCTTTTATTTAAACTGAGTGAGTGAGTGAGTGAGTGAGTGAGTGAGTGAGTGAGTGAGTGAGTGAGTGAGTGAGTGAGTGAGTGAGTGAGTGAGTGAGTGAGTGAGTGAGTGAGTGAGTGAGTGAACGAGCGAGCCTACTGCATTCTCTCTAATTCTTTCCTCTCTTAGCTTTCAGTCTCTCCTTTCTCAGTGCAGTGTAGCAAACTTGATTATTATTTTCCAGTTTTACTCACTTCCGCAAATAATCTCTCGCCCAAAGGCTTTTCCCAATCAAGGCCTCCCCGAATGATATCCACCCTGACGTGTACTGCGCGCGCTAGCTCCATTTTATGCCTGCAATCCTCTTTTTTTTTTTTTGTTTCTTCCCCCTTCGTCCCCGGCCGCGCTTTCAATCTCTTGGCATCCATTATGTCGCCATAATCGGTCATCGGTCGTCTGTCTTCCTTATTATGTGACCTGCCCAGGTTCATTCCTTCCTCTTAATGTCGACTAGGATATCGGCTACCCCTGCATTATCTCTGATCTACTCCACTATCCTCCGAAGGTTTAGTATTACCCCCGCCATCTCTCGTTCCATCGCCCGTTGTGTGGTTCTTAACTTCCTCTCGAGTTTCTTCGTTAATGTCAAAGTTTCCGCCCCATAAGTTAATAGAGTCAAAATGCACTGGTTGTATGCATCTTTCGCTTTACGGATAGTGGTAATTACCACTATCCCTAAAGCGAAAGATGCATACAAAGATGCATAAGTTACCGGTCGTGAGTTGGGAATGCCTACCAATCGCGCACTAAATGTTCGCGTTAGTGGATAATTGGCTGCTCGAAGCGATCGCACAAACTTCCCGCAGGGTGTTTCTCTTCGATTCTGCAGCGGCTGTAGCGTCGTATAATTGCATTGGTGCGTGATGTCCACGTGTAGTACGTGCCATTTGCCCCGCCAATAGAAGCGCAGCACCGATACGCAATACGTGCTCGAACGATCGAAGTAGCCGTACCGCGCGGCACTCTGTAACACTCTTCGCACGCTGGCAATCCGTGACATACCGGACCGAGCGCCGCTGTCTTCCGTCGGTTTCTCTGATACGTATACGACATGACGGATTGCGTGAGCGTGTCGTCTTCCGTCGCCTCGATGCATCCAATTCCGGCGTGGGGATTGCGTGACACAGGGCTATTTCTTTCTTTCTTTCTTTCTTTCTTTCTTTCTTTCTTTCTTTCTTTCTTTCTTTCTTTCTTTCTTCTTTCTTTCTTTCTTTCGCCAGTGCACATTCGCAATCATCTCGTTCGCTCCTCGTTGGCCGAAAAGGGAGTGCGTCAACTCGTGCAGACGGCGCCGTCCCTTAATTAGGGCGGTTGGCACGGCTTCTTGTGTTTATGTTATTCCTCTCAGCGCGTGTTCAGACAGAAATCAACATTTGTGGGCGCAGACATGTCCGCCTCGATTACGCTGCTCCCGAATAGAGGAACGACACCCGTGTCTATGCTCTGCAGTGCATGAAAGGTGTTGCGGACGTCGCACGTGTTCACCTGTCATGCTGTTGTCAAGGGAACAAGCGCGCTTGCAAAGACTTTCTCTTCGCAACCTGCGTTACGTACAAAGCTTAATTAAGAACTCTTTAGGAAAGGCCACGTCGAGCAATGTTTGTTTTTGCCTTTCTTGCCACAGAAAGATTCGACTACTTAGTAGATGGACGTGGCTGTAAGAAAATGTGGATTGCACTTTGATGTTGACAGTCTGTACCATTAATAGCAGTTCTTGAGGTATTATAGTCGCGCTAAGCAAACTGTAACATTCACTTCCATTTGCTTATGGAACGCTCTTCCACTTATCATGAAAACTACAAGATCATTACATCAATATAAGAAATAGCTAAAAATGTACTTACTTCACGCGAACTAACCAGAAGAATTACTGTTTCTTTCATAGTGTACTTTGTTGTTCAGTAATCTTGGATTAAGGTTATTAAACTGTTGTACACTTGTTGTTTTTTCTTTTGTCTCATACTATTTTTAGTGGCATGTTAAAACCTTGCTATTTAATGTAATCACTTGTATATTTTTCTATTATTATGTTTTTTACTTCACTACTGTCTTTCGCTGCTGTTGCTGTGAATTGCCTACTACCTCACTTGTTTTTGTACAGGAGGTCCCGATGCAGTCTCTTGACTATGGGACCTCCTTCTGTATACTAAATGCCTGTAACTTTACCCAACTTTTAATAATAAAATTGATTCTGATTCTGATTCTTCACAGAAAGCTTCCTAGATGAAGTTGGTCTGCTTCTATAAAGATTATCTGGAAGCTCACCGACATACCAAGTTGAAAGAATATATACATAAGGGGGGGGGGGGGGGGCGGGCAGGTGATATTTAAGGTGGGCTTGTTTTGATGAAGGGGTTTACGCCATTTCCTGGTGAAGGCTAACGTAAAAGTAATATAGAAAAAGAATGTGCTCCAGTCTATGAGTTCAAATTGATTATTATTACTCTCGCTCGAATAACACACAAAAGTATACCTATGCAAAGACGCGCTGTCCTAGGCATAGAAACCCAGGCGCCCGTTTGCTAAGCTTGCCGTTGATTCAATGCAGTTCAAGCCAACATACGCAGTTCACTGCTTTTAAAGTTCCGTAATACTGCCCTTGTTGCTCAACGTGGCTAAAACAGAGTCCCGAACGACAGAAGAGATCGCTCGGAGGTTTTGACTTCTTTAACATCTTCCTGCTCTTCTGAAGAACTTTCATATTATAGTAGTCTTCCACAAAGAGGGAACAAAACACGCTGCGTGGACCTAGCAATATTAGTTGCAGTGCGAAAAACAATACCAAAAAAGACAAGATTATTAAGACGCAGTGGAAACGCTGACGCAATGATATCAGCTCCAATCATCACCGCGGTCATGCCCGATGAAGAAAGCGCTCAGTTTCGGGACAAACGGGACGAACAGGGCGGTGTCAGTGTTGACACGTATTAGTGGTCGGCCGTCGTTATAGAAACCGCACTCGCCACGGCTTTGATGACGACCGCGCAAACAGGCCAGGGGTCCTTCCCGTTTCTCGGCGAGGCCCCGAGCACGCGATAGCGGCTTTCAGCACCGCCTCGGCGACGGGGCCTGTTTCAATTTCCGCATGCCGGCACTCGGGTTTGTGTATACGAACTTCCGGAGGAACGCCACGATCGCGACGCTATAGCAAACAGTGCGCGAACCCGGTCGCGCTCATGAGGCTCCGCGAGTGCTGTATAAGGGTGCACACTCTGAGCGTACGCCTTTCGTCTATATTGCAATGAAAGCAGGGCCGGCGACCTGCCAAGATGACTTGTTCGATGAAAAGGGAGGAATGTTTGCGCCTGTTTTCTTGTGTATATCTGTCACGCCGTTTACGTCGTATCTTGTGATATGGTTTGGACAATTTAGTATCGTGATCAGATTATGAATAATCACGTGCTGTATAGATCGCACAAAAAGTGCAGGTTGTTCTAGCAGGACACTGCAGTGACTCCTTCTTTATTATTATTATTATTATTATTATTATTATTATTGTTGTTGTTGTTGTTGTTGTTGTTGTTGTTGTTGTTGTTGTTGTTGTTGTTGTTGTTCTAAACTGGCCTAATTCCCTACTTGTCCTGAAGCCATATTTCTCTTGTATTTTAAATAGACTTGCTGTAGGTCGAGAAAAGTGTCACGGGAACTCGATTTCATGCTGATCTCCATTTAAAAGAAAAACGTTGCCTTGATGCGTAATCGGTTTACTGCCTTAGCAACGGGCATCTGTGCGTAGCGATCGAAAAGTTCGCAAATTGTTTGCACTCTATTTGCCACGATAAAACAGGACGTTTCACACTTCTTCTTAATCCGAAACAATACGTTCATATTGCATCAATACGGGACAGACTCCCCGCACGCAGCGAGGTTCCTTTCCTTTCAAGAGAAATGTAATTGGGGATTCGCTGTATTTCGTCCTTTCGTCGGCAACATTTTCGTGAGCCCTTTACAAGCGAAAGGCCGATTTTTCTTTATTACGATGTTGCGGCATCAACGTCACGTCCCTGTACTCGACACTTTGCCGGTAGGACGTACGGAACTCATCAATCTCAAGAAATCGTTTTCTTTTTTTCCTTCATCCGTCCTGCTTTCACGTTTGGTTCTTTACGGTTCCCGGCCAAGCCGACGACATTGTTCCAGCGTATCGTGTGGCATTTGTTCTGGAACGGGGCCTCGCCCTTTTCCTGAGGAAGCTCGGCGATGACGTTTGTCGGCGTCGGGCGAGTTCGCGACTTTTGCGAACCACTGCCGCCGCCTTTTATTGCTTTCGCCGGAAAAAAGAAAAAGAAAGAGATGTGACGGCGGAGAACAACAGGCGGCGATTTCGATCAACGCTTCTTCTCGCTGTACAGAGGCGCGAAACCCGGTCGATGCCGCGACAGACGAGCCATCACGTCTCGGCGTTCCACGAACGACAGCGCCAAAAACACAAGCCACCCCAGTGGTCTCCTCAGTCCCGTTCGATCAAAAGCGAGACCTCTTTCATATTTCATTATACGTAAGCCGCGTGAGAGAGGGAGAGAGAATGTTTAATGAGTATATCTGAAGAGGTTCGCCTGCCGCACGGTCGGCGTGCTACACCAGATTGGGCGTGACGAAGAAAAAGAAAATGATGCGCACCTTTAATAACCTCTACGTTCATGTTAGAGTATAATGGAACTTTTACGAAAGAGGACGAGCCTTCGCGCGAGATGTTCGATTCAGCAACGCTTCCTGTTCGAACCTCCATGTTTCCCTGGACTTCTGGCTTGTTTTTTTTTTTTTCGGCCTCCGTATAGCGACGTTCACTGTAAAGCGCTCACACAATAAAGGCTCATATGCTATACCTATAAAGGCAACAAACCAGCCGGGTTTGAGACTGGCACAATTAGACCCTCGCTGTCTTAGTGGACTGCCCCATTTGTTATAGACTTTTGACAGACTTTGCTGTTTCATTCAGCTATTATTATTATTATTATTATTATTATTATTATTATTATTATTATTATTATTATTATTATTATTATTATTATTATTATTATTATTATTATTTCATAGATTCTGCAGCAGCTGGCGCTAGATGTGGCCAAGGTTTCCTTTTACATTAAAGAAAACTAAACTACAATGAAACCAGAGTTACAAATCAAAGTTCAGAAGTGTGTTCGTTCCACGATACACATACTCCTTGTGTATGGGCCATGAACGTTTCTGACCTCAAGGGGTGACTGTATTCAGCGAATGTTCGCTTCGGACATTACGGCTGTCTTTTCTACTGACTTAACATCCTGTAAGCGGAGACGTGGCAAAATAGCGAAGTCATAATATATGTGCACTGATATACCGAAAGTGAATATGTGAGTTCTGCAAAATTCTGCTGGCAAGTCTGAGTGCGACTACGGCGAAGTTATGCTTCTGCGAGGTTGGCACAAACGACTGTTGATGTGCGGCCATTAAGGTCAGCATTATGAGGCAGAGACAAAAAAAAAAAAAAAAGAAAGGCGCCAAAACGGCCGTGCGAAGCGGAATTATTAGCCGTTGCGTTATTCGCGCTCGCGTGACGCCAGGGAGCCGTTACTGGCGTGAATTCCCCCTTCACCCTTCCTCCACACTCTCCTGCATGCATAACACAAAGAGAGTTTGGTGTTCAGAGCAAGTGTAAACCCGTGCGCATAATACCACAGATGAAATACCCATATGAGGGACAAGTAAAGCAGTGAAATGGAAGAAAAGCTTCTGGTTCCCCCACCCTACATTTTGTCGAAAGCAATGGGGGAGAAGAAACCCGAGCCGGTGAAGCGCATACGGACGCCACATAATCGACTGGAAGCGACGTTTGCGAGGGTGTTTACTTCGGACCATAAGTTTCAGATTTCAATTCGAGCGTGTGCAAGAAGCTTGAGTCCATCGAATAATTTTGGCCATATGTACGTACGTTCGAAACATATAGACTAGCAGAAACATTTCTTCTCTTGATGCAAGACATAAAGGAACAATTCGTTTCTGAACAAACTTTATGCTTCAAGTTATCTCCGTTGAGCTCCGGCCAGGTCGGCGATTGTCCGTGTTATCGAGTCCACGCGTACATGGGCCTCAACCAATCGACTATTTTCCTGCGGCCCCAAGTGAAAGCCCAGAGTGTAAACCACTGGAACACGTAAACTTGCAAAATTCTTGCACTAAGCGAAGTGTACAATACTCGGTCCACGAACTCAAAGGCTCGGCGTCCCCACGAACACTCGCCGTCCGTGCTGCCCGCGCGCGCCACGGCGGCCTTCTGCCAGGAAGCAGAACCCCGGGCCGCATACGGGGCTTGCTTCCGAAACCATGGTTATAGTATAATGTCGGGCGCGAAACCGAAGGATCCTAAAATAGCATGACCGTGCCCCAACCACGACCAGCTGCCGCGGAGCTGTCGAGGGGGAAGAGGAGGAGGACTTCTTAACGCGATGCGAACCGCTCTCTTTATATGGCGCCACCGTCTTGCGCAAACTCGCACGGCGCAAGAGCGTTACGAACGATCATATAGCGTACGGCGGTCTTGGTAATGGCCGATTAATGGGGCCGCGTGCGAAACGAGGTCGTTAGTCGTTGCGTCATTTACGAACGCGTGACGTCAGACATATGCCCGTCGTTGATATGTGTGGTCGTGCAATGTGTGACGAGGAGAAGATGCAAAAGAAATAGAAAAAAATCACTAGGCCTTCGTGACCTGATATCGGCCGCGACCGCACATTACCCCCCCCCCCCCCACCCCTCCTCCTGATTTTTTCCTTCCTTCTTTCTTTTCTTCTCAGTTTCGCATACCCGGGGGGCCTCTCCGCTCATTTCTGAAAACGTGTTCATATACATAAACTATATCTTTCTGCACTAGACGTATACTGAACAGTAAGCTATACGATGTCGTCGCTGCCGCACTTATGTGTGCGGGCTGAGCTATGTTTGCGAGATAACCAGTAGCCGGCACGACGTGTAAGCGTCACCACTTCCATATATTAATTTTGTATACGAAGACTACATAAAAAAAGATCGAATGATAATTTCAGTTGAAAATGGCAATTTTACGTGGAGCAGTAAAAGATGAGTCAAGGTATGTGTTAATGAGCTTTGTGGCATCGCGATATGAAAGACGCAAGAGCGCTCAATATATGTGGCAAAAGAAAGTATAGGTACTCTCGGCACGTATGCTAGAACTTACGAGCGATAGCGTGAATTAGTTGCGAACTAGACTATACGCAAACCGCCACGTCGAAATAACTGGTACAAGGATATATGGCAATCTTCAAGTTAGTTTGGTGCAGTCGTTCTTCTTCTGGAAAGTGAATTGGACCTTTTACGTTCTGATCGATACGTATATAAGATTCGTGCAACCTCCAGTCTGACAATGCTCCAATAATACTAGTTATACTTGAGCTTCTTTAATTTTTAAATAAAATACACTATTCAGCGAAGATTACTACAAGAAATCATATATCATCATTACTGCCGTAATAATTCCGGCGGCGTACACAAGCGCTCGTAATTACTGCTGGTTTTTTAACTCCTATGAAGCATAACTGTTTCTTCAGCCGGAACCTTTGAGCCAGCCACTCCCTTCTGTAATCCCTTCTGAAATTGAATGTATTGAAATGAATGAATGAATCAATGAATGACACATATTCGTTTCCTTACAGTTTCAAGCTTTATCTTGCTTAAGGCGGGATGAAGTAAGCTGAGAGCGTGGCACGTACCCCATGTATATCTGAAGAACTATATGTAGCCTTTTGAAATGTAACTACAAGACGCGAGCACGTCCATCATCCCATGCACGAAGCGTCTTACCCGCTGTACAGGCGATAACAAATCGCATCTCAAGGCCTCGCTTTCGCGTGACTAATGACGATAGCTGCGCGGCGGCTGACTGCAGCCGGAAGCTATCAGGAAGCACGCAGGCGGATGCCATCTGTCAAGCTCTGACGCTCTCTTCGAGTCGGCCATTTTGAGTTTCAATGTTGGCCAGCTTCTTTGTTCATCGTTATTTTCTTTCCGGTTCGTTCGATATCGCAGGCCCCTTCGTCCTCGTTCGGCTCCGGCCTAAGTGAGCGACCTCGGCTTGGAGCCGTGCTGTGTATGTGAAGCGTAAGATCGTTCTCCGAAGACCATATAGTTTGCTTGAGCGCTGAGCCGTTTCAAATGTAGGAAGTTAGGCTTAGAAGCGTTCATGCGCTTCGCATTAACACGGAAGGATGTGAAACGTACAGTGTGCATATACGTGTGTTTTCTTCGTCTATCAAAAGGTTCGGCGATTATAGTTGAGATATTCGCCCGACTGGAAGCGGTGATAAACGGTGTACAAATATAAATAGAAGTTAACTGCGTCATAAATAGGAAACGCCAAGAAAATTGAAAGCGCGGATTCGGCGATTATATATATATATATATATATATATATGGCACCTCCATGCACGCATTAAGAAGTTCAGGAGTTCCCCTAGCAACGCGAAAACCCTCGTCCCGTGGCTATCGCTACACTCTACGGCAAAAGAAGGGAAAGAAAAAAAAAAAAAACTTGCCAGTGCTGTCTCGAGTGTTCGTTCTCGCTTCGATCTCAAATTGCATTAAATCTAACCGCACCTAATCTTCAAGAACAATAAAAGATAGCGTTCTTCGTTCGACGTCACCCGGAAGAGAAACAGTCCATATGAACTTTCAAATGCCCATATAACAATGGTGCATCGCTCCCTAATATAAATCCCATGAATTGAACACACACACACACACACACACACACACACACACACACACACACACACACACACACACACACACACACACACACACGTGTTCTTTTGTCGCGTGAACACGCAGCGGAAGAACAGTGCGATGGATTGCGAAAGGGCTAGACAGTGAACTTGAAAACTGAGCAGTTTTATTTTTGTTCTGTTTCTTCTTTTTTTTTTCGTTTCATCGCTCGCACGTTTCGTGGTGGCAAGGTTGATTGAAATAAATAGGCCTTGGTCGCGCCGGCCTTGGCCGCCACTTGTTTCAATGGAACGGCGACAGCGCCGGGTGTATACGTGCCAGCTGGAACGGAGTGGAAATTGAGCATACGAGCTCTCGGGGGAGCTCGGCTTGAAAGAAATATGCATATGTCCGCCTCGTGCAAACAAGCCTTCTTAATTTATGCGGCGACTGTGCTAATGTCTGCAGACGTTCAGGAAAATAAAAAGTTATATGGAGGGCTATGTAGAAGAGTAATGCGCAATACACAGTGAAGAAGGCCCACTAACTATAATACCACTTTATAGGTTAGTCCAAGCGGACTAGGCCAGCTATATCAACCATGGCAATGTTATCGCGAATAATTTCAATAAGTGGACACTTCAGTTACGCAATCACTCTGTTCATACTCGTAGCAAACTCTCCAAACGCTTGCCCCTAACTTCGTGGTAATAAACATGGCGATTACAACAAAACAAAAAGAAACGAAGACCAAGGGTTTATTTATTGCTTCTTTTTAAGTTTCACCCGGAACCGCGGAGCCGGCGCGTCAGCGTTACGTCACGGATTTGGAAGTACTTGGGCGGTTGTGTTCGCCGCGGTGGTCTTATGGTGCTTGAATGCTGATCCAAAAGACGCTGGTGCGACTACGATCCCGGCCAGGGCGGTCACATTTCAGTGGAGTTGAAAATGCTAGAGGGCCATGCTGTGTGTTATCAGGGCGCGTTAAAAAACCCGAGCTGATAAAAATTTGGGGAGCCCTCCTCTACGTTGTGCCTCATAAACATATCGTTGTTTTGGCACGCTGAACTCCAGCAATTGTTATTTGGGCGGTTGTGAGCTCAGGAGACGTTATTAAAGCGCGGGATGTTGTGTCTTAATCTTGTGCACACGTCACTGTTACAACATGCGTATAACAATATTTACTCGTAAAAACACCGCTATGCTCATAGAGCGGTTGTCGAAATCTATGACGTCATGGCGAGATGCTGAAGTAATATTCGGGAGGTGTCGCCACTACTATTTTGTTTTTTTTTTTCCGAGTACTTTCTCATTTAGCAAGCCTCCTGCGAAACTGAATTTCGTGAAGATCCCATAAAGTGGGTCTCGAGTAACCTTATTACCATTGCAAAAAGGGGCACATTACCAATTATCTGTATAAACTTAAATTTTCTTTGTAACGTGCCTCCAATACTTTATATTCAACGCGTGTTTAAAAATCACTCGCTCCCCTAAGCTTATGTAGTCCATTTCTTAATTGTCGATTTTATGAGCTCACTGATCTTATCAGTTAATTTTGTCCGCTTATCATAGACAGGAGCACGGAACTGTTAAGTATATACTTACTGTAAAGATAACTTCCGCAATGTTACAAAGGGGTGTAAAGTAAATTACTATCGAACGTTCTTGGCTGTTCTGCATTGAAAATATGCTCAGGTTCGATCCAAAATGCGAGCGTTCGCGATTCACACGAACAGGCTCTGTTTAACAATGACAGTCAACCAGATCAGGCCGATAGGTTAGCCAGCGCAGAGAAGGGAGCCAGACAGTGATATACACTGCACTGCGGGCAGTCTGATATGACAAAGAGGAGGTGGACAGAAAACGAACGTGAAAAGCCAGTTCGCTGGGAAAGATCGAGTGTGCTTTAACTGTTCCCGAGTCGGTATGGGAGCCAATGCGTCGCTCCTCTCTCTAGGTGAGGCAAAGTAGCGTGCTAAAAAAACACACAAAAGCACGAGCCTTGCTCTCCGGATCTCCTGCTGTGCGCACAGAAGTGGGGCGCTGGATGTTGGCGCGTATGTACTTCGTGAGCTCGTTCCTGTGAACCCCACTGCGCGGTTTGATATGAAGCTGGTGCGCCAATTGTAGCGCTGGAGTGGATAATAAACGCGAACATAGACGGCAACGATAAAGCAGGCGAGCGCATTTCGGTGCCGTGTGTGTTTGTATTAGTATTGTGCGTGTTCTCCACACTGCAGCTGTATGCAAAACACTCTATATAGCCTTACAGTTCGTTCTTTTTGAACGTAGCGCAAATGAGATTTTCCTTATATCACACCACGAAAGCGAATGAATCAATGGCTCGTTTATTTTGTTAGACACGACCTAATGAACCAACAGACAATGGCGCCAAGGAAAGCTTATAGGGGAAATTATGTGTAGTTTTTAGTCGTAGCCTAGTAATTAGGAGGGACTCGTACGTATTGCACGCAGTTTCCGCGCGGTTTGGTGGCATATATCCCTTGATTTTTTAAATTACTCTCATTGTTCTTCAGCATAGTTTGGACACTATACCAACCTATAGCATGTTTTCGCACAAGTGATTACAGAGCGTCCCCACTGGTGACATGACCTCCTCTACACGTTACGCTCTCTGCAGATGAAACGGAAAGACAGTGCTCACTGTATACCGTAGATGTCATGTGGGGGAACCCTAGAACCCCTTCGTTTCGCGGTTCACTCGACAACGCCTCGGGTATTTTAAAATAGCGCCGTCGTTCGGAAGAAAAGGGTACATAAACATCGGGCGAGTGCTTCCTAAAAAGAAAACCCGCATCAGCGCGAGCCAGCGAAGGGGTTCTCCCGTCAGGCACGAGCAAACGATGAGCAACAGCTTTAGAGCGTCAGACGGAGGCTCCAGGCCCGCCCACGTTTGGTAAACAGTGGATCTTGGGAGAAGCATTCGCTGCGCTGAAAGGAAAATACCGCTTCAGTGGTGTTTTCTTCTGCTTCGACCAAGTTTGGGCTGCGCATGGCGAATCTCTGTGACGTCTGTACGGTTTAAAAGATCTGGCTGATTCAGAGAGGTGCGAGCCAAAGCACTTCTTGCAAAGCATGTATGTGTATACACACACGTACAATGATATTTACGCCGACGTATTCAATATATACGCCAATACTGTATGCATCGCTAAGCTCGTGAATGAGTTATGACAAAGAAATAACGAACAATTAACATCAGACTAAAGCATGCGGCTCGAGCTGAGGCGTCAGGCTTGGGAAGCATCTCTGGCTCAGGGGCCGTGGCGAAATGTTTGACACACTGGAGGCGTTCCTTCACGTTCTGTAACGATGCAAGTTTCACGGAATACGAGAGAAGCTCCGCATTCCCTAAAGGAAACATAAGTTCTCATGTAGGCCTGCTATTTGAATTTATTTATTTTATGTATTTATTTGCTCATTCATTCATTCATTCATTCATTCATTCATTCATTCATTCATTCATTCATTCATTCATTCATTCTGTTTTGCAATTCTTCGGTACAAAAAACGTAGTACGGCTTACGATCCGCGTGTGCCATCGAATTAATGGAAAAAGAGTATAGAGGGCCTACACACGGGACCTTGGTAGGGCCGTGAATGTAGGCTTCCTAACAGAGTGCCCCGCCACGGTGGTCTAGTGGTCATGGCACTCGGCTGCAGATCCGAAGGTCGCGGGATCGAATCCCGGCCGCGGCGGCTGCATTCGATGGAGGCGAAATGTTGAGGCCCGTGTGCTGTGCGATGTCAGTGCACGTTAAAGAACCCCAGGTGGTCGAAATTAGCTAGACAGAGTATGGCGCCTGCAGCCACACAATGCGGTTGCGCAGTATGCCTTCGTGAAACATTCTGTACGAGAACTCATGTCGCCAAATTGCCTGATTTAAAATTAAACAAGGCTTGGAAGGGTGAGCCTCTCGCAAAAATTTTCCTCGTACATTTATTCTTATTAGTGTGCGCTGGTCACAGGACCGGAACGCTACCGGGCGGTATCCAACAACTGCGCTTGTCGACATGAGATGAGATTTCGATCTCCGCGTCTTGTTGCGATCCTTTTCTTCTAGTGAAAAGGAACTGATGTTCGACTCGAGCCGAGGTGCCAACATTGCTCATCTCCGGCCGCGCTCATACATAGGGTGAGGGCTTGCAAGTGCTACAACACAAACACCCTAGAGTCGTGAGGGTCCCTTCTGCGTGCCTCGGAGCCCGCAGACCACCGCCGGCTCATCCAGCGCGCGGTTGAGGCTGCGGTACCCCAAGGGATCCCCGCCGACCTCCTCTAAGCCGGCGCTAGCCAGACTTCGGACTGGTCCCCCCTTTCTTTTGGGGTGGTAATAAAGAGACCGCCATCACCTACCCCACAGAGCGGCGAGTCAAGTGGAGAACGCGTGCACATTAGGCGTCAATCACCTCTCACAAAACGAAGATGGTGCCTTAGAAAAATTTCATCTTCTCACGCTGTGAAAACGGCCTTTACTTCCACCGAAAATCTCGGTCGTGCACCTTCTTTACGGAGAATAGACAAATTGAAATAATCCGTGCTGTACGCGAGGCGTCCTGTAACATAGCTCAGCTAAAGTATAACGTTTATGTCAGAGTTCTCGGAACCTGGTCGATTAGTCATCTAAACTCGGCAGCAGTGAATGCAGCGCCGCGCGTTGGGGAGGCTTAGCATACTTGCCGTGTACAAGTGCCGTTCGGTGAACAGGCGGTGACCGTGCAACCATAACGGGTGCGTGTCAAGTGGCAGTTGCCGACCATCACCCGTGCATTGAAAGAAGAATACGGTGCACCGCCTTTGTATGTCGTTTTCCCAGCCCTCAAATCTCACGGCGACCATGCAGCGTTCGTGAATGCCTCCGTCGCGCCCCTTGTAACCGTCTCTCACGCAAGCGTGACACACGCTCGAGTAGTTCGACATCGCCCGCACTTGTATCGATCACGGCATCGCAATTTCCGGCGAATAAATCACGGCACCGCGGAGCCAGCGGACACCTTTCACATAATCCGCGTGCGCAGCAAGCGCCCCGGCTAACGTCTGCGGCAGCCGCAGAAGGCGACAGTCATCACTCCTGCCGTGCCAGTACCACTCCTCCTCCACAGGCTTCCAGCACACGACCCCACGCGGTGGACAAAAAAGA
Source organism: Hyalomma asiaticum (assembly GCA_013339685.2). Classification (NCBI taxonomy): domain Eukaryota; kingdom Metazoa; phylum Arthropoda; class Arachnida; order Ixodida; family Ixodidae; genus Hyalomma; species Hyalomma asiaticum. The sequence goes on from CM023486.1 coordinate 100,865,118, forward strand.
ATGTCCCGACGCATCGCGTCGTCACAGCTGGAAGCGCTTTGGGCGAGCTCAACCGTGCAACACAGCACTCTCTCGTCGGCACCGAAGCACCGAAACGACGACCGAAACCCTCTCGGACGAACCTCTTTCGTCTATCGCCCTCGCTTCGTGGCTTTTCACTTTCAGGCTCGACGCGCCTGTGGCCGACGAAAAAGAAAGGAACAAAAGAACTGCCGAGAAAAAGAAAATGAACCATACAGGGCGATCACACAACGAGAAAACGACGAAAAGACGCTCGCTTTGTTTCTCACTAACCTAGGCCTAAAAGCTTCTGCATCGGCCTCCTGGCTAGAGGCAAGCTAGATGTTTGCCGGGAAAAAGCGACGTTCGCATCCACTGTTTCGAGTGAGAGGCATGCGGCTGGTTCCAGCGGTGTTTATTTTCTCGCCTGCTTGACGGCGTACCGTTTTGATGTTCGGACCCTGCTTTTTCAGAACGGAGCTGCAGCTTTCACCATTACTGCAGTCTGCAGAATGTGTATTGTTCGATTGCGCGGCACAGGAACAGCCGGCGTCGGTGTCTGTGGAACGGGAAGAATGCCAGGGTTGCTGAAGAATGCCTATAGTGGATGCCTGCACTCTTCTGGAACGGTTTGAACGCACTGTGCTGGACGTTGCAGCGAAGGTATCTTTGAGCGCCAGAAACGCGCACTGTCTTTCGCGTTTGTTTGCCGAGGGTGAAAACTTTTCTCACTGGTTGTCTGTGCGTGCCCAAACTTTTCACTGACATCCTACATTTCACGTCGCCGTGGTCTCTGTGATTACGCCTGCTTTTCCAATCCCCATCCCTGCCCCTCATCCATGTAAGAAGAAGAAAAAGAAAATATGACCGATACTCCCGTTGGCATTGGCGAGGCCAGCGGAGGGGGCATGGATGGTCGAGCGCCTCCACTCCCGCATGATATTTCTGTGGTTTGTATGTGTATATATACACGTTCACATACAAGCACACGCACGACATGCATATAGGGGTCGAATCCCTCCTCCCCCCTTCTTGGCGGGCGACTTGTACAGTAACTTCTGTCAGCACGTATCCATTGTTGGCTCTTTCAAGCACGTTGGAAAACGAAAACGTGCTCCAGAGATCTTCGATTACCCCCGTCCTTGTACCAGCTGATACCATATATGTTTATGCCCCGCCACGGTGGTCTAGTGGTTATGACACTCGGCTGCAGATCCGAAGGTCGCGGGATCGAATCCCGGTCGCGTCGGCTGCATTTCGATGGATGCGAAATGTTGCGGCCCGTGTGCTGTGCGATGTCAGTGCACGTTAAAGGACCCCAGGTGGTCGAAATTTCCGGAGCCCTCCACTACGGCATCTCTCATAAGCAAAGCTGGTTTTGGGACGTTAAACCCCACAAATCAATCAACCATATATGTTTACATACTAAAAATGACAGAAAGCTGGAAACGACAGGCGCACCACGTAAGATCGTTTTGTATCTACGGCAGCCATATAAATGATTGATGCTACCATTGACTAAAACGAATGAAAACAACTGTACCAATGCATCCATGTGTTATAACCTTGCTAGTTTAAGGTCACGGCACACAAAACAGGGCTGCCATTAGTCTTATATAAAAGTTATAATAACAATGTAGTCCGCCTATAAAAATGCCAGTCGCTTTACCCCCACTGAGGCACGTTGCCGTTTTGTATACAACCATTGTTCGACAGTGCGTGTCCACCTGTTGACAACCACCTTTACGTGGGCTCATGAAATAAACATTTACCGCTTTCTGCCAGCAACAGTTACCGCGCACCCGTACCGTGCACAAAGAAAACAATCGCTTAGTCGCCTGTGACACCGCACCAACCGCACCACGGCCTCTCAAGAACGAAACCAAAAGCCGCCGCAAAAGCGACCGGAGTCGGCTTGCTAGCAGACAAACGGCAGCCAAGCCTAGCCGACGTAAAATCCGGTTTCTCGCGCTGTTTGAACATGGAGTGTCGGAAGGTGTTGGCCTGTGGGGTGTGCCTGCTGGATTATGTGCGACGGGATGCCGCCGGAAAACGGTGAGTCGCAGCTGCTTGTACACCTGAGTTCCTAGGCGAGAAAATAAGTGATCGTTTATGACCACTGCCACAAATGAGAGGTCTACGAAGAGTGAATGGCCTTTCCGTCATCTCGGCGACCGTTGCGTCTGCCCATGTGCGTTGTTTACATCTCGGTAAGATTGATACGCGTGAAACAGTCGAAGGCGACGCATGTGTTTGATGCCGCGGAATGTGTAACATAAAATGGTCGAGCACATGTTGGTGCTCTTCGAGCTGACATTTCTTAGGGGAAGCTTCGGCAGCCCTCTGGTGGAGGTTCCGTCGAAAAGAATGACAGTTGTTGTCTGGCGGGAATGCGTAGTTCTCTGTTTGTGCTCGATAAAGCTGTTGCGCTGAGCACGCGCAATTGATCACCGCCTCTCATAACTCGACAGAGATTTCGCGTGACGTTTTTCATCTCCACTTAGCACGCGCCAGCATGCAGGCAAGAAAGCGTCGACCCATTTTCTCGTACTTCCATTTTCTCGAACGCGCTTGTTAAACCACATTCTGTAAACAACATAAACAATGCCTTTGTGTGTGTGTGTGTGTGTGTGTGTGTGTGTGTGTGTGTGTGTGTGTGTGTGTGTGTGTGTGTGTGTGTGTGTGTTTTGCGCTCGAGTGTTAGTTCCAGCATTGGTGAGGCTAGCAGGTCTTACGTGTTCTTTTGGCCGTGTTCTAGTTATCAATACAATGTTTGTTTTATCCTCTTCGCAGAGTGAATGTTGATTCGAGGCTGAGATGTTTCTTAAACTTCTCAGTGTTCCAAGTGGCGCACTGAGAGTTCCTCAGATATCTCTGCCGAGATAATCAATGCTCCACCTGTCCATCTTTTCGATTATTAAAACAGCGAAATAGGACAGCCAGCGCTACGCACGATTGGTCGCAAGTTTTTCTGCTGCACGCTGTGCCGCCTAATAATGCATCGATCGTGCCGAAGAATATTGCTTTTCTGATGGGGGTCCAGTCGGCGGTACAGGCAGCTGCGATGAGTGCGAGTATCATCACACCCTGCGATTGTGGCGTGAGCCACGGTTCCTGCTAGCATTTCTTTTCTGTCGTTCTTGAGCTCAGACGTTGTTCCGCGCGAAGCTCACGCATCTGAACGCGTGTTTTGTTGTCTGGGAAACGGCGTGATAGCGAAAAGCAACAGCAGGGAAGCGTGGTGCGCTCGTTGTGTTAGATGAGGCGCGGACGGGGTACAGCTGCTCAGTAAGCAACCACATGCACGCACTGAATCAGTTGTGTAGCCCTCAACCTCGCACCTGTAAGCGTTGCTGTTTATACTGAGGCCTGAGGGTGAGAGCTAGCTGCAAAAAAAAAAAAAAAAAAAAAAACAACGCACATCTGGACTGCGCGTATTCGCATGCAGCTAATGTAATGCTGTACGCCACAGCTGCATATGGCGCAGTCCAGGCGGTATAGGGTCTGAAATCCACTGCACTCTTTCAGGTCTCCATTTATCCATACATTTACCATACTACCCGATTTACCCATACTACCTACATACCAACTACATTTATCAATACTACCTACATTTATCCATACTACTTGGTTTGAGTTAACGAGATCAAATCAGGTAGTTTGGATAAATGATGAAGCTAGCATGATCTATGAGTGGACTAATGACACAGGCGTCTTTCTCTCTGATCGGATGTGAAAAGCAACTGCCCACCAATTTGACGTCTAAACAGTTCCGTCAACAAACAAACAAAAAAAAACAAAGAAACAAGCAAACAAGCAAAAAAGCTAATTTAGTCACTATGCGTAGGTTAAAAATTGTGTTCGACGAGTACGCTTACTATACAGAAGAGCTCGTAACGTGAATTCATTTTTGAATTAGGCAAAGCAGCATGTCCCCGTGTATTGCTTGAATAGCAAAACTAGCCTGAAATGTAACAGATGCCTGAAACATACGTCCTTTACTGCGTTTTCGAAAAAGCTCATTAACACCAGTGTCTTTAGTTTTTCTTGCTTCTTGTTTCTTTCGTCAGCTACTACGTTATAATAGCCATAAGAGTTCATGCAATATGTTCGTTTGTCCACATGATAGTGCTCATAGTCGTTGAAGGATTGAAGTTTTCTCATTACGCAATACAAAAGATGGTATTTCGTGCTGATATCGCGCTGGACTGCGCCGGTGTCGACTTGTAATTTAACTTGGAATAGAATTGTTCTTTCGCAAGCCCCGCTACGGTGGTCTAGTGCCTACAGTAGTCGGCTGTTGATCAGAAGGTCGTGGGATCGAATCCCGGCCGCGGCGGCTGTATCTCCATGGAGCCGAAGTGTTGAGGCCCGTGTGCTGTGGGATGTCAGTGCACGTTAAAGAACCCCAGGCGGTCGAAATTTCCGGAGCCTTCCACTACGGCGTTCTCACATCAAATCGTGGCTTTGGGACGCAAAACCCCAGAAATTAATCAGTGTTCTTCCGCAAGCTTTTAGGCCCCAGCAGTCGTGTAAGTACACTTGACTGGTCAATATCTTGTATATAATTTGACTGAAACAGGGCGTACTGCAGAAAACAATATAATACGTCTGCCATAGATGAACAAACAACGCTAGTACTTGTCTCGAAGACAAGTACGGTCCTATACCATAACGCAAGAGACTGTTTTTATGGTCTTCTGAATGGTCTCTGTCTTGACAGATTGCGGATATCGTTCCTGTACTTGCTTCCTCGGGGAAAGAAAAGGAACATAGTCTAGTTGTGAAATATAGACCCAACCCGAGATAGACGCTATCCTTTCACCGGCTTTTATAATGGTATAGAGGCAATGGCCATAAAGTATAAGGCTACGTGCGCTTGCATAGCCGTTGATGGCCCTTTGAAGCCTGATAAAGGAGGTGCAGATTTGTCTCCTGGCGTGTTATCTGCGAAGCGTACAGAAGGATGTGATAGAGCGTTGAGAATAATGAGCGCTCCCACGTGTCTTCATGAAGTATTCGAGACACATGTCACCTTTGTAGCTAGCATAGTAAAAAGCCCGTGGAAGGGAAATTTTAAAATTTGGCACAAGCATTACGGGGAAGTCCATACGGACATTTCAGAAAGAAGCCTTCCCGAATGGGTGGACGTCAAACTCTTGCTTTCATTAAACTTGGGAGGGATAGCACAGAACTGATTTGCCGTGGATCTCTCTGGTTTGAAAGAGTATATGGCAAGGCGACGGCAGGAGGTGTGCTTGCTAGAATGGAGGTCTTCTCCGGGAAAGGACAGTGCCACTCTATAGGATTCCAGTGCGGTCCACTGTTAGAGCGCATGTAATGCACCGGTTAGGTGAGGCCACTTGTGAAAACTTAGCTGTAAGAATTCCGGCCAGAATATCGTACGATCAATGTCTTTAACGGTAGATCTTACTACTCGTACGTCGCCCGACCACTTATTTATAGTGCATGTGCACACATCTGTTCGGGCAAGCTCAAGCGGCGTTTCTTTCGTGTTATGCGAGTGTTGTCGACATAGTCTCGATTGAACTTACGACTTGCGTTTCGAAGCTGGTTGTCGCGAACAGAGCCCTTCCGTTCACGAAATTGGCCTTGGCCGTTACGCAACATGGACTTTACGTGATCCGTCACCGGCAGCGCGAGCTCTCGGCTGAGGCGACGTTCTGTCTTCCCCAGCACTGTGGCCGCATCAAGGCTTCGCGAAAAGGGCTTGAAGCGGCCGTGCACAGTCTCGGATCGATAACAACGCTGACAGCCTATGTGCGCGCGTGTGTCCACGCTGGCGTTCGCGTCGTGTTCGAGTAGGCGTTATCGCCGCCTCCGCGTTATTTACACGCTGTCCTGATCTCCTCGTGGGCTTCTTTACTTTTTCCTTCTTCATATTGTTTCTGCTTACTTTTCTCTGACTGCCCCTAGTCGACCACCCGTGGGCGATATGCTGCAGCGTATCCCGCGTGTACGCCGACATACTCGGACAACGCGGCCACCCCTCCGCCAGTATTGAAGAGGAATCCCTTTCTTGCCTAAAGACGGCTTGAGTAGGAGGTTATCGCTCTTTCCACTCTCCGTGCTTTTCTTTATGCGTGTCTGCGAAACCGGGGGTAGACGTCTATAAATGTGTCACATCCAGTGCGATCGCTGCGATGATTCAGGGAAACAAGGATCAGAGGCCAAGTGAACTTTCAGATTCATACGTTGTGGAAGGAGTCGCGGGTGGTGCAGTCAAAGACAAACAGCCATATTGTGATTTAGAAAGATTGGTTTAGCGTTAGTCGTTGCACTATATTGATTGCCCCCTTCGGGGTGGACTCCACAACCGCCGTGTACGAGGAAAGGAGCATGGAACAGAAGTGCACGTAGGAAATGGGTGGGGGTATTATAATATTAAATTGCCAAGGAAGAGTACCGCGTCTGTATTCTGGCCATCATCCATCCTACGTTGTAATGATTTATCTGTAAACAATGACTATCGCAACTCTGATTTCGACAAAATTGTGATATCGTTTGATTTTTGGAATTGTTAAACTCGTAGTTGCTATGGCGTGACAATGTTAAAGAAAATAATGAACAGGGAATTCCCCAAGCCGTCACATAAAGCGGTCATTGTCACTTTGAAATGATGCCCGATAGCCTGTTGAGTTTGGACGGTTCGAGCTTTCGGGTCATTTGATAACTGAGTTTTAAACCGTCTGTGTCTGCAGTATAAATGTCAGAAAATTACGCGTTTGGTGGTGCACTTCTGGCAGGAAGCGAAGCCTGGCATATCTGTTCGGTGAAATTAAATAGATTCTTGGTGTATTGGTCTCGCGTCCAGATAGGTGAAAAGCAAACGAATGTTGCAAGATCTTATGTTGGCGCTTCTGAATACTAAAACATTCGACTTGGCAAACGACTTGGTTCTGAATTGCTTAGTCGCAACCTTTGGATAGTCGGGTTGCTGGAAGCTGGGCGTCATGGAACATGGTCACGGCGATGGGCAAGACGGAGGCGTAAACACAATTAGTGCACTATTCATAACCCTTCTGTAAGTACACGAGTCATGGCCGATCACCCACACTGGCCGTGAGCTGTGGTTGTTCAGGCCAACAACAACAACAACGGTGTTCATCCTACGCGAATCGTGTCTGCGCCTTCGTCTTCACCGTGACCACATTTCGTAACCTGAGGAGACCGCTTCTCCCCGCGACCGGAAATGCTACAGGAGCAGCCGAACGTCATCGGAATGATGAGGAGCATTGTGCATAGAGGGGAAGTACGGACTCACCGTCGGCGACGGTCCTGTGCGGCGCCTCCGACACGAGCAGCAGCAGTACCGTGAGCAGCGACGGCAGCGCTAGCCGCGCGGGTGCGAACCCCGCGCGCCGCTGCTCCCCGGCGTCCGTCATCGCTGCCACGATGAAGCCGGCCGGCCGGCTCGCGCGCACGCTGCCTCTTGTGGATGCCCGAACCGCGGTGCTCTCCTACAGCAGAGCGCCGGGAAACGCCGGCGGACTCTCTAGGCGAGCAACCACTTCACCGATTGCTGCTGTTGCTGCTGTAGCCTCCGCCACCGCCGCCGTGACAACATCCGCTGGCATCATTCGTTGTCGCAGGTTCATCACAAATCACACGTAGTATCATGGTCCGCTGTTAGAGACTCTCTGCCGCGGACAACTCTTGTGGGAAGGTCGCCCGACGACGGGTCAAATCCGATCAACGCGCACACATCGCGGGTCTTTTTTTCGCGTATCCGTCTCCTCCTAGACAGAATCCAGGGATACTTGTTTTCTCTTTGGATGTCTGTTCGTCGACGCTTGTCCGTTCACATCACCGTAGCACAAAGTAAAAAAAAAAATCGTTGGATGCCGTCCTACAATCGTAACGGCAATGCCTCCATCACCGCTGTTGTTCCCTCGGTTTCCTTCGCTCCGTCAGGCGTCCGAGCCGAGCAGCTCGCCCCCACAGCGCAGCCGACGACGGCTCCGGCAGTCCCAGTGGCGCGGCCGACGCGCGCTTTCCGCAGGAGAGCGCGCGCGCAGCGCCGCCACGTGGTTTCTTGTTTTTTTGTGAGTATGCCCTCGCCTGCCTCCCCTACTTGGTACGCGTGCACTTTCCCCACGTCGACCGCCCGCAGCAGGGCAGGCAAGACCCACGCCGAGTCACATGCGATGATGCCACGTCTTTTTCATTGTGTTTTTCTTGTCGCTAGTGGTCCATTTACCTCCGTTTGTCTACCTTCGTTTGTTGCTGCGGGGTTTATGGGAGTAGTCGCGGTGTTGTGGTAGGCTGTACCGGAGCGGTCGCGTGGATTCCGATCTACTCGTGTCGCGTGGTGCTGCGCGACTCTCAGGGTGGGACGCGGCATTCTCGCGTTCTTCTTGCTGCGCGTTGTGTATTTTTTTCGCGGTGCTTGTGGTGTTCGCAGAAGAGGAAGTGGCTTTCCTCACCGTCATCGGGTCTGTTTCGTGCAACCTTGGGGTGGCTGTTTTGGTTCTCCAGGGGAGGGAGTTGCGCCGATTTCGAGGGAAATCGGAAGGGCATGGTATATGAGAGGGGGCCAGTAGGGCGTCTGTGTAGAGCCGAGCGTTGTTCCCTTGACTTCCTTCTGGCTGCGTCAGCGAAGAAGAGAGGCTCGATTCGGCGCCGCTTGCGAGTTTCCGGTTTGCGGCCAGCCTGCGTGAAGCGAAGGAGAGTGAGGAATGAAAATGGCACGAAACGAGACGATTCGCGCGAGAAAACGATCAGTTGTATTGAAGGGAACATGCTTATTTCGACTTTAGAGAAGAGCTTGCTTGATAAGTCCTATTGCTGTGCAGTCTTATAACTTTGGAACTTACCCCCATCCCTCCCGCATTTGTTGTTATTACTTTTTTTTTTTACGGTGGAAACAGCGCGCACACACAAGGACAGAGAAGAAGAAAAAAACGATACGAGCTCTGAATAACAGACTTATGTGTCCTTGGGTGTGCGCGCTATTTCCATTAGGAAGTATCACGGACTCTCCCAAATTGCTACTTTACCTTTTTTTTTTTCTCACAATGGTCCGGCTTGAGTCGACATGTGCCACTGTGGGAAAAGCTGCGCGAATCTGTGGAATTTATAAGCTCTCCCTGGTTATAAATATATTTGTTTTGTGCCGTGTGGCACGGGAGTGTGCAAAACACGACATTGCCTCCTATCCCTTGACCACCGGCTAAAAAGCAGTGGGAAGTTCTACTTATATGCTGAAGGCCCGAGAACCACTTTTGTTTTAAGTTTCAGCTGACAGCACAATAAAAGCAGATGGAACAGAGGGGTAGGCAAAGCGCTGTCTCTCAGCGCTCTGTAAGCTTCTCTGTCGCCTGTGTATCTGTGGCATTGTCAGTTGAAACTTAATGTTATGCTGCAGCGAGGGACGATGGCGTCTTGGACGCCGCACCCCCTGAGGACGACCATCGCTACATCCTTGCCCTGTACGAGGAACAACCCGTCTTGTTGAATTAGCACTTGTCTTGAAATCTATGATATCTGGACCACGTGAACACGCTGCGATTGCCGAAGTGCTTAACGATATCATTAGTGTGCCTGCGAAGTGCCTTCCTTACGCGCAGCGATAGATTCTCTCCAGCCGCTGTTTGCTTTCTTCGACGGCACACTATCTGAAAGTCCCTGACGTAATCAATCGGCTATTGTTCGTAGGAGATACGCTGTGACACAAATGTGCTCGCGAGCGATCTCAGTAATTGTGCCGTCCACGTGAAAGCCCAAGCAGCGCGCATTGTGGCGGCCGTAACTACCGCAAAGTCGTGCATGGAGAAACACTGCTGATAGCGGAACCGAAGTAAACACCAGACACAGGTTTCCTGGAGTGGCTGCCGCATTTCAAAAGCAGGTCGCGAGCGCAGGTGGCACCTGACACCTTTCAGTTTTGCTCAAAATCGTGGCTTTGTGCAAGCTCACTGCCGCAATTTTGATGCACCAGCGCTCTCGAACAGCTTCAGTGCACGGAACTTCCGCGATAAAGCACTAACAAAAGCAAAAATTAGCTTACGAATTTTTTTTCTAAAGTGTGCACATGCACTCGCAAGAGGAAGCGTAGCTTAAAGAAGAGTACCTCTACGAAATATGTGTGAAATGTAGTTAGTATAGACATATAGAAATGTATGAATAGTCATATCTACACACCTATGAATAGTCATATCCACACACACCTATGAATAGTCATATCTACACACACCTACAGATTTGAAACATTGAATACGCTGCGCCACGGCGGTACAGTGACTGTTGCGCTCGGCTGCTGACCCGAAGCCCGTGGGTTAGATCCCGACCGCGGCGGTCGTCGAATTTTCGATGGGGGCGAAAAATGCCGGAACTCCTCGTACTGTGCGTTTTCAATGCACGTTAAAGAACCCCAAATGGTCAAGATTTTGGGAGCCTTCCACTACGGCGTGCTTCATAATCATGTCCTCATTTTGGCACGTAAAACCCCAGCTGTTATGATTAGAACTATGAATTCGATGGTATGTGCCAGGGACCTGCATTGGCGCATGCGTTTTGTGAGAAGCTTGTTGGTCTCCGTAAATAATGTTCCATTGATGGTGCAACATCGTCCTGTTCACTTATCGAGTATATGCCTAGATTCCTGATTTTTTTTTTTTTTACCTTAGTTGACCGTGCACCAGCAAGAGGAAGCACGGCCAACCTTACTGCGGAAATCTGTAAGTTCGCTTCCCCCCAAGTACGTTTTCCGACCAAAAGGTCTCTTCCCGAGATCGCTTCTCTGCTCCAGGCGCGTTCACACATGCACATGCCACCGTAGGTGCACGAGCACCACAAATGCTTTCCAAAAAATTTTTGCGGAGAGTGTGCCATCTCATAGCGAGTTCTGAGATGTACAAAGAAAGAGGCGAAAGAAAGGGAATGCAGGGATGGGTGCTGAATTTGGTGAATGGTCCGTTCCACTAGTATTTGGTAGAGGTTATTTCGGTCGGAAAGCAAACTTAGTAGCTCGCAAACGCACGCGTGACAGCAGCCTCGCTCTGGCTATTTCTTTCGCCTCTTATAAAAGCAAAGAGCGTCCTAGCCGTCGTGTGGTACTTATCGGGGAAGCCAGGTCTGTGACCCTCTCTCTTTTTTTTTCTTTTCTTTTGATGCTCCCCGTGCACCTGGCCATCTTGAAGGTCGCCTGGGTCCGGCTCATTTGACGCGCCCTCTTCACCTCAGCTGTCGATTCGAACCTGTTTGACTTCGACGCTTCCACAAGACCCCCTCCTCCTTCGCGGTTGCGAGTTATGCCGATTTTCGCGCCAAAACGGCATTCCTCCTCGCTCTGTTTCCGTTCAGTTACCGTGGGCGTTGGGTCTCGCTTGCGACAAAGTTGCCAATGTCCGGGGAACCCAGCAGCAAACCGAGCAGTACGGCTCCCTTGCGAGGCTCCCAGGGGCACGTGGTTCGTTCTGGCAGCAAAACGCGGGAGCAGACGTGCGAGCCTTGTAAAAGCTGTTTAGCTGCGCAAAGACGGGACATGGAAAGTTACAAACACGTGCTTCCCGATCGAGTCGGCGGCAACTACAATGTTTTACTGAATTACCAAGACTGTAATGTAGCTATGACGTTATCGCAGCCAAGTATTTGTGCCAGGCATATTTCGTTTCTTCAGTATTTAATACGTTGACCTAAAGTCACGAACAAAAGAAACGAGAAAAAGAGCTACTTGCGACTTCTTTAGGTGCGTCTTATCCGGTGAGACAGTATTAATATTCGACGGGTTTTGACACAGATATATTAATATGCAAGTTACCTAGCACCCCTCTCACACGAACAAAAAAAAAAGCAAACAAACAAACAAAACTTATGCATTCCGCATTGAGTGCCGATCGCTATCTCATTGGATTTACTGTGAGCAGTTTCCTTGCACAGAACAATAAAAAGGGAGAATTCACTTATCTCCCATGTTCTCTGTTTCGCGGTCTATCGAAACATAAGTCTTGCTGTACTAAGAAGCCCCATAGTTCATCGCACTGTGAGCAGCATTAATTCTAACGTCGGCAGTGTTATCGACTTTTTATTTATTCGTCTATTCTTTTCGTATATTAATTTGATCTGGCTTAGGACCATTTTATTTTTCTCTCTTCATTGAATGGGCTCTCTTAAGTATTCCCTATGTGCCTCTTTGCAGAGCTTTTATCTTCGCTTTTTCTTTCCTTTTCATTTTCTTCCAGCCCTATTGAAATGGGTGTGGTGACACCGCGCGATTTAATGAACCTGACTGGCGAGTTCTGGGGGTGAGCGAGGTTAGTAATTGCAGCTCCCTCTTCATCAGGGGCGACAAACACGAACGCTTTGTATCGACACTTTGTCGTGCGACCTGCTAGCCTTATGCGGTTATGAATTATTGAAGTGCTTTAGGCATTAAGAAAAAGAAAAAGCTCGTTATTTTACCGCATCTTATCGTCTTCTCGTTTTACGAGTTCGGAATCGCGAGCGCCAGTCGAATCTACTTTGCACTGGGGTTCTCAGCGTCTCTCGTAAAATGACGTCTTAGCAACTTACATAGAGAACAATGGGCGTGTTTGTCGTGTTATCTCGGTACACCCAGGACTTTGGCCTATGCTGTCTTAAGTATACCTTGAAAAGAGAGACGGCTGAATGCGCGCGCCCTGTGTTGAATAGCCACCCTGTTGATAGCGAGCTCTTCTCTTTCTGTTACATAAGTTTTATGCAGATGTCCGAGCTTTATCGAGGCTGTCTGTATGATATCATCGGATCTTTCTGACCGTGGTTGAGGACGCTTGCGTGTTAGAAGGTTCGTTGTTGCAGGGTTAACATTTGAAACTGCCTGTTTTACTGAAACTCGGCGCTTTGTTCCTGTTATCTGTATACCCGCTCTCGCGTGCTCTTTCTCTCCTGCGCGTCATGCTTGCAAACACTCTCTCTGTCTCCCCTTATTTTCCTCACTTTCCTATCAAGAATCTCTCCCTCTCTGTCTCCTCTTTAAACGAGAGCTCTCTATCCGCTGTACAGAATAAGCTGAAGCTTTACTTCTCTGCGATCCCGTGAACGCTGCTCAAGAAAAGTGTATTGATATCTCGAGCCTATCGCGCCCGCTTGCAATATTTTAAATAATAAAAAAATGTAAGTGCTATGCCGCGTGAACGCAAGACGCTTCGATGGTGTGTTCGACGACGACATTCATTTAGGGGACCTATCCAGCAGGGTGATTGTCGTTACTTCCGAGCAAACTTTCTCTTCGCCCAGGCATTTATACAAAACAAAGAGTGTAAGGAAGTTGCGCATTTGTAGGCCGCTTTAGTTCCGCGGTAGTAAGATAGCTATGTTTTGCTGTACTTTCATGCAATTCGGTAGACGTCACGTAGATGTAATACTTTCCCACGCCACCCGTTGTAGTGCAGCGACGTAGTGTTGATCTTGAAAGCGCATCGCTAGGTTAGTGTTTCTTGAAGGGACAACGCGGGTAATGACATAACCGCTTTCAAAGGCTTTCATTACTATCGGATGACTTTGCATTACAATGGACAGGCTCTGCGCGTGTGTACTTTCGTAAAGCCATAGCGTCAGAATTTGCGCACTGTGCATTGCGAGTTTGCGAAGGAAATTCTACTCCCTCGTCGGCTACTTGTCATGTCGTATGAACGCAAAACACTTCGACGGTGTGTTCGATGGAGGCATTCACTTAGGGTACCTGTCCACCAAAATGATTTGATTGATTGATTTGTGAGATTTAACGTCTCAAAACCAGTTCTGATTATGAGAGACGCCGTAGTGGAAATTTCGACCACCTGGGGTTCTTTAACGTGCACTGACATCGCACAGCGCATGGGCCTCAACGTTTCGCCTCCATCGAAATGCCGCCGCCGCGGCCGGGATTCGGTCCCGCGACCCTCGGATCAGCAGCCGAGTACCATAGCCATTAGATCACGGTGGCGGGGCTTATCTTATTTGGAATGACTACATACCGTGCGATTAGCGCGCATGTTGCGCCACATGGAGTCGCTCGTATCGAAACCCAACTGCCTTAGCTGACTCAGGGGACAGCCAAAAGCGATTGACCGCTGTGAATATGCCATATGACGCGATATAGGCAAAAGCAATGTTCAGAGAGAGAGAGAGAGAGAGAGAGAAAGTCCCGCATTTACCACGCTGCCAACATTTGAACAAGCGTGAATGTATAGACTCGGCTCCCCTGTGCTTGCTGCACGTTGCTTGAGGATCCAATCGCATTTGGCATGGGCGACCAGACACATCTCTGCGAGGGCGGGAGATGTGGTCACGTAATGCGCTCCATGGGTGGCTTGTCGCTGCCTAATAACACGCACGAGTCACGAGCCGCCCCTCGCTGTCTGCACATCGCATTACTGCAACTTTTGTTCTGTGGCCGCTGTCTGGGTGCTGACCCATCAAAGATGCACGAACTCCACAGAAGGCCTTCCTCTCTATGCCTTCCTCCGCTCCCTAATTGACGCCGCACTGAATGTATATGTGCTGTAGGGTGGTGACGGGAACGGTGTGGGTGGAAAGAAAACACGCGTGAACGGCGATGCGGTTCATCGATATGCAACGTCCGAAAACTGTGCATCGCCGTGGAAGACTGTGCTTGCCGAAAGGCCAGCGACCGAGGCGTTCCCCAGCGGTTATTTGTTTGCCGGTTTGTGTGAACCCTTGCAGACATTTCTGTGTTGAGTCTCTGGGCCGTTATTCGTAGCCCATATCCAAAGTTTGGTTGCGGACTTAGCGAAGTTGTTCCCAGTGCGCTAAATCATAAAGAAGGGCTCTATACAGGCATGACCTGGCCACAAAAACTTTTTGGCCGATCTGCAGAAGTAGCTATAAACTATTTGCTATAATCTACAAGGAATATTTATACGTAGAGTGTGTATGGGCATCGTTGTACTTTGGGGATCAATTGAGAAAGATAAGTTGGTTTGTGAAGTCGTACTCGTGTGCACAGATAGCCGACATGTCTTCTGGTATACCGAAAGGATACATCTTTGAGAATCCAAGGCAATCTACTTAGAAACTGTGTATATACGTTTGAAACACAGCAAATTCGTTCATCTAAGGCATAAATAAATGTTCAGTATGTCTATATGCTGACTAATATAAGGTGTCGTTACGAGCTGCCACGATAGCAGATGATGCCGTAAAGTCAGTGTACTGGCCAGTATTTCAGACAGCCCCGCACCGCGTTTCCAATAAAATTCTTGGAAGAACAAGAAATATGTGTATTTGTATCTATATACTGTATCAGGTAACATATATCAGGTATTCTTGCTAACGTTCACATTATAATGTGTGAACGCTTCTTCTAAATGAAAATTGGTTGTTAACGTTTATGTTGCGTGAACTCTGTGGATGTCAATGCTTTTGTTCTTTTTTCTCTATTGTCGTGTCCGTTAACAACATTACGAACGAAAGTATACCACGCCGCAGAGGAGCAGCCGGAGCCCATGCATCGCGTAGGTACCAACTTTGTAAAGTAAAAATTGGCATATAGAAATTGTACCATATACACAACAATTCGTTATATGTAGAGTCGATATATCCGTGCTTGACGTACACATCTTTCGACAGTGCTGCACGGATTCGAAGGGGACAGTATACGTATACGCGTGTCATATCGATCGTAGTACACATGCGTGCCCGCCGCCCGCACGGCGCACGTCTCGCGCCGTCGCGCATGCAGTCATTGTTTCCAGCGGCTGTGTTGTTCCAGCCGCCCCGCAGCGAACAGTTGTTCCTACATTTCTTTTTATTATTCTTTTTTTGCGAGGTTCCGGTTTTTGTTCTTCGCACGCCTACCGTACCCCTCTGGTCTATCTCCCTGCTCGCTGCTACTGCCGGTGCTGCCTTTGTCATCTTTCATTTTTTGAGACTCTTTGTAATTTTTGTCGCGATACACAAAGGAGACCTTATCCTTGGGCGTCGCTGTAGGTGTCAGGACCTTGATCTGTCTGTGCGTGAGCTTTTAGTCTGCGCAGCAAGGGATATTTTTGATTGTTTCCGCGCATGCATACGCGACAGATGCGTGGCAGTAGTCCGCGGTCTGGTGTATACGGCGAGATTTGTAGTCCTATTTTGTTATATGTAGATTTTACTTCTCCGGTACACGCTTGCTTGCACAACAATGAGCCTTGAAGTGGCACGCTGCTGATAAATAACCCTTTTTGGCGCCTGGCCTCGTCATTCAACTCTTTGGGTATGTTTAAGCTGTCTAACATTTGTGTGAGTGCGTCGCAGTTGTGCCTGCAGGAAGGACCCATGAGCCTGTATGCAGTGACGTCCGTTTGACGCGTACACATTACGCGAGAATCGGCCTCCGTCCTTTCTCTATGCGCTTTGTCATCGCTCTCTCTCTCTCTTTCTGTTTCTATTGTAAGGGCTTTCTGTGTATGTTCGAATTCCAACGAATAATAATAATAATAATAATAATAATAATAATAATAATAATAATAATAATAATAATAATAATAATAATAATCTTAGCTAATTAATAATAAGGTGGGGGCGCAGTGCATTCAGATTTAGAAATAATTATCGATCT
This sequence comes from Hyalomma asiaticum, assembly GCA_013339685.2. Classification (NCBI taxonomy): domain Eukaryota; kingdom Metazoa; phylum Arthropoda; class Arachnida; order Ixodida; family Ixodidae; genus Hyalomma; species Hyalomma asiaticum. The sequence continues at coordinate 100,881,661 of CM023486.1, forward strand.
TAGACTTTCGTAATGCTCTGACAATGTTACTGCCATGATTTACCCACCAAATATCGCGTACTCAGCTCACTTAACGTCTCTAGTTGCGCGGGGAGTGAAAATAATGCGTTCGTGGAACCTTCAATTTCACGGAGCACGAACGCCAACTGTGAGCGATTAATTCATAAGGTTTGAAGTCCCAAGACCTCCACAATGGAGATGTATCGGCGAGGGAGTTCTGCAAAATAACTGCTGCTATAAAGCTGCACATAAACTTGCGCGCACGAGCGATCCTGCATTTCGCTCCCATCTGTAAACATGGTATAGCGGCAGGAGGGATTTGAACTTAGTGCGGCGTCAAGGTACGCACAGGTTTCATCAGTCTATTATTCGAGGGTATCAAGTCATCCACAAAGCGCATAAACTTCTATCCGAAACGGTCACATGTTGCACATTTCCGGCGCTTTGAGCAGGGGCATTAAGTCAACTGTACAGCGTAACATGACTGTGGAGTATATGATCCGGCTCCTCATGCAGTTATCAACGAGGAAGTGTTACGCCCGTTCCGCAGGACGTCAGGATGCTCATTATTTGCATCGCCTCGCATGACACGTTACGATGCAATGGCCTAATTTAGGGAGCCCTCATGCGACTCTTGTATAGGGTAGCCTTATTGTTCCTCGGAGTATATATATAAATACCGACACGCAGCGGGCGCATGCGTGCACGTACTGAGCGTGCGTTGGACCATTGCTGATGGGTATAGGCTGTACTGGCGGTACATATACGACTGAGCCCATAAGCACGGCTTCGCGATGGCCACGAACCGAGCCGTGCGTGGCTTAACGCGAACTGGTGGTGCACCGAGCGAGTGTCCAGCTGCGAGCGCTGGGCGCGTTTTTCGCTCATCCATCAAGAACCTGAGCTCCAGCAGACCGTGGGTCGTCGGCGCGCGTCTTTTCCCGAATTGCGAGTTTCCCATTTGCGATCGAGTTCTCGTTCGCTTTGCTGCCTCCGAAGCGGCGCGGCGTGGCGCGTTTATTATGCCTTCTTTTATCCTCTCCCAGTGTTGCGACCGCTTCAGCGAACTTTGGAAAAAAAAAAAAAACACGCTTCGTTTGCGCTGGCGAGTTTCACGGTGCGAAAATCGAGGGAGTTTATATATGTATCAGTTTGGAAAGCGTTTTACGAAAACCGTTTGTGTATGTGTATGTTTACATGTAGTGTGAACCGGCTTTCGTGTCGTTCGCGCGCTCGTTCGCGAATTCGCGAGCGTTTGCTGCTGGTTTCGCCTTGCGTGTGTGTGAATTCCGTCTGAAAAGTACGTGTATATGTGCGCGCTGCCTGGTGCAACGACCCGACCGTTTACAGGCGGCCCGTCTGCACGTATGGCATGTAATATAGCGACGAAAGTGATTTTGGCGAAAATACGTAAAATAGAGAGAGAGAGAGAGAGAGAGAGAGAGAGAGGACGAAATATGTGAGCTTTTTGTTATTAGTTTACGTACCGCCGCTTATGTCGAACTTGCTGTCGTACGCAAAAAATGAAGAAAGATAATAACGTCGTTTATTTATTACGAAACCTGACCACACCCCGTGTGGTTAGTTTTGTAACTAACAGGTGCGCCTGTTAAGTTTGCGCAATTGCTTAATGCCCATGTCTTCGGCGAGGGGGAGATGTAGTGTTCGCTACAGAGAAACCGATGCACGTATTTTCGAAAGGAGGAAAATGGGCCACGACGTGGATTATATCGACTCGGAGCGCGAATAAGCATCCAAACATGAATAGAGTCCAACCGGAGTAGTATGGAAATAAACAAGTACCACCGAAAAAGAAGGAGAACAAAAAATGAATAGAGAAAGTGACACTCGGAACTGAATTTAAAACGTGTTGTGCAACTAAGTAAAAAAGACATACCGGCGATATATAAGCGACGTGCGGAATTTCGGTGACTGCAGCTGAGAGGTGAGGCGAATAACGTAGGGCAAAAAAATGAGACATGAAAAAATGAAGCGGGAAAGTAATATAGAGAGCTAGACTTGTCTTGTTTTCACGCCGAGAGAAAATGTTTACCGGAATGCAACGCAGATTGCTTCTGGCGGCTAAAGCGATATGGCACGGAGCTGACCGTGCAAGTAAATATTCTGAAAGGAAGAGATGGTTCATAGACTCGCAATTGGAATTTGCTCGCGAAGTCTGAGTGCATGGCGGCTATACTGTAAGCCACGTTCAGTGCATTTCGTTGGCACGTCTCGTCGAAATCATTCCCGCGCCAGTATTTTATTTTTTCGTTTTTGCGTTTCATTGGCTTTTGTTGCGTCGTGGGACAGGATGTTTACAAAACACACCGAGCGTTACCGAACGTGAGGCTTCCAGTCGCGACCAAATTCGATGAATAGGACATATCGCTCATAAAAAATAATGAAGGAACGTACAGACGCGTTATTAAAGCGGGGAAACCCGAATGCCGGATATGTGTGCTTGATTTTATTACAATAGACGCATACTATATAGTTAGTCGTGCAGAACGAATTCCGGAAGCAGTTTTTCAGTGCTTTATATTCTGTAAATACCAAGTAACCAGCACACTTTTCAGTTCTAAATTATATGACTGAATTGAATTGAATTGAATTGAATCTTTATTGTCATGTGGAATACATGAGGATGGTACTTAATGCTGAGTTTCTTGCTTTTATATCCTTTATCCCCATCCTCCATATAGGAGTATGCTCGTGTGCGGGTCTTGCTTTCGAAAAGGAAATCTCGCTTAATTCCAAGTTATTGGGTTTCTCATTAGAGTATTACGCATTTTAGACCGCTGCTTGCAGCGGTCGAGATGATTAACGGGTGAGCCATGTTATGAAACACGTAAATGCGCTCTCTCGGAGCCCCTAATTGTTTCGCCATAATTATAACCATGGCGAGATCAAGCGATGTTTACTTGTAACCTTGACAATAACGGAAAATCAGTTCCTAGATTTCTGTGCTGTTGCCTTCGGGACATGCACCTAAATAGTTCTGTCAAACAAACATTATTGTTACTTTTGATAGACGACCTTCGTTTTGTCGCTTACTGACGTTTAAGCACAGTCGATAACAAAAGTTATAGGAATTGCGCCATGAGAAAGGAATTTGAACTTAATTTCTTTATCGCAGCTGGGTATCGTGAAATTCGTCCGAATTGATTTAGGCATGTCTAACAGGCTCGCGTTCCCTACGACTTGATTTCAGCCTTCATGCCTGATCTCCGAAGATAACAAATACCTAGAAGTCGGGGTACCTCTTGTCGTTCGAAAATCATAAAATGTGCTCGTGACTGCACACTCTTAGCGTTGCAGTGATACTCCATTATGATGATTTCGTAGCGTGTGATCGCTATAGTGTGACTTACTTGACCGGCTCGGGCCTTTGGCATTGCAGGCGCTTCGCAGCAACATGGTTGTCCTTATAGTATCCTCTGCCGTAGTTCGACCTCAGCGCCTCTACTTAAGTACGTTGAGAACGCGCTACAGAAAGCAAGGTATGGCATGGGAGCAGCGTTGGAAGTGTGTGCCTGTCCTTGTCACTTTTCTTGTGAACTGTCTCCTATAGATTTTGCGCTGAACTGCATTTTTTAAATACAAATATGCTCTGTATAGGTCTGCGTAAAGAGAACGCGGCTACGCCTCCGTTATGGCCGCCGTTCTTGGTGAGGTGTGCACACTTTCAGCCGGTGCGTTTGCGCTGCAGCAGGCGACTGGGAGCCGTCAAAATTTAATGACCAACCGCGCGCAAACGCGCCAGCGAGGAACATTCAACCTTTATCACGCCGTACGTGCGAAGCACATTTTAGCGCTGGTAAGCATAACGCACACACACACATTTCTCCCAATTTGATGCTCTGTATAGGTCTGCATAAAGAGAAGCTGTCGATCACAATGACTGTAATTGTTATATATTAGCGCTGTCTGTGTAGTATGTACGTTGTGCGCGTTTTCTTCCGAGCAGGTCGGTGCCTAGCGGACTCGGAAAAACATTTCGTTCGGCTCGCGTTCACCGTTCTCTTGGGCCGAGCGGTTTTTAACGACCGGCCGCAAATGCCGGCGAAACACGCCAGGTAGTTCGCACGACGCTGTACTGTACAGAGCAACCTCGCTTATTGATTGCACGCACCGCACAGAGCAGGGTGTCGCTCGCTGCCACCGTCGTCTCTCTACGCGTGAGGTGTACAAGCGAGAAAAGGGTTTGTTGTTGTCAGCCTATAGCTATACGAAGAAACGGGCGTCGCTTTCGAGCGTGTGGTTCGCTCGAATTTTCTCGGAAGAAAAAATAAATAAATAAGAAGAACGAATATCGAATGGTGGTTCACGCTTGCTTTTGAATGTGCGCGCAGTTTTAACCAGGTGGATGAATAAAGGAAAGCAATGAAAAGTAATATAAGACGGATTTTTTCTGGCATGCATATAGATGGAACCGTGCTGTCAAAGGTTTTAATAATGAAACACTACCGGATATTTGGTTCGATGCCTGGCGCGCGCATTGATTTTGCACTCGCGGGTACACTGTAATGGAAGGATTTCCTGCATGCAATATTCAGTGTGTTCATAATTGAGCTTTTTGTCCTTACTCTTTTTTCGTTTTTTCATGGCTAGCACACCGCTGTTTGCATTTTTATGAGAATATAGATGACATGTTGTACAGCTTTCACGACCGGCTTGAGGATGCCTTCATCCTGCATTAGACATAACTTAGAATGATGACGATGATGATAGCGTGTTTGTATCAAATGGTATAGTTCTTGGAAACCTGAGCTGACCGTTTCCAACCTTCGTGCAGAGCGCCTTTTTTTTGTTTGCTTGTTTGTCCGTGAACGTATTCTACTGCCGATTCCTGCTGCTCATGAAAGGCGCATAAGGTTTGCGGTTTTTTTTTTTTTTTTAACTTCGGACAGATTGCGTGCGGCCGACGTATGGTATTCGTACGAGCACGCATTTGGGAAATTCGACCAGTTGGCTGCATCATTTCCCAACCAAAAATTTTTCGCACATTCCACCCTGTACAAAAGTGCAGTCTTCGCTGCAAATATGCGTATGTGAATGCATTCCGAAAATGTTGCCTCGCCGTACGCTCCTCATCGAATGATGTGCCAAGCGACGGGAAAGGTATCGCAAGGACAGCTTGCCGATTGGCTGTAGTTATATCGTCAAACAGTTCTGCCTTGGCGCTGTTGCATTGGTTCTTGCATTGATAAAGTAAGGCTGTAATTGGGGTGGATTGATTATAACTTGCATTAGGTAAACATGGCGTTTTCACAGTATCAATAGCTATTCTAAAACGGGATGGAATAATACACCAGAGAGCGCACGAATTAAATGTTGGTTTCATCCCAACTTAGATGAGTGATGCGTTAAGTGGCAGCGTCCACTGCTGCATTTCGTTTAAAAAAATGAGGAATGCATTGTATGCGGCGAAGTTTCCTTATCCGCAAATATGCCCTCCGCGAGGTTGTGTAGTTTGAGCACCACGTACATCCAGCAGCAAAAGTTACAGGACACGAAATTGATTGAAAAGAAGAGCTGGATTTTCGTTTACCGTGGGCATATTTCTAGTTAGTGGTTCTAGGTTGTTCAGGGGTTGTAGCACGAAGCAGGGAAAGGACACGGATACAACTCTGTGTCCTTGTCCTGCTTCGCGCTATACACTACCTTATCAAAGATGGAGAGCTAGCCGAAACCGATAATTACTCTTCTAGCCCCGGAGTAGCTTTTGCACAGTTATCCATCAAATCAGTAACTCGTACGTTAACAGAGTTCGAATTCACCTTTGCCTTGGAGCCAGTAGCCCTTAATGCTTTCTCTTCTGGTTACGTTAGTGTGCAGTGTCATTCCGCGCGTTTATAAGAATAATACGCATCTTACCTAGTGGAGAGCCAGGGGTGACGTTTTGGTTCCATGAGTGTCCGCCTCCGCCCAACCAGTGCAACAAATGTGATTTTCCAGGCACGTGGTCGCCCTTCTTTCCGGATAAGGTAGTGACTTGTCATCGGGGTAGTCCATGGATGTGGAGGATCCTCGCCACCAGGTCCACCCGTCGCGCGAGTTCCCGGACATGGTGAAGGCCAGGCCCGTGGGACACTTGCTTCGCAGTCTTGTCGTGGCATCCGCCTTGGACTCCACAACGCGTTCAGGCGCTCGTGGAAGGGAGGGGGGCAGGGGACACTTGGGTTGGGGTGGGGAGCTTGGTCGAAGGAAGGTAGTCCAGCATGCTGGATGGCACTCACTCGATTTCGTACCCATTCGCACTTTCAGGCCAGTTCACATGACACATACATGCAGACACATGCAAAAGTCGCTCGCGGCATTCGCGCACTCGTTCATGTCATTGGCCACATTTCTTCCCCCAAACTCTTGAACAGTGTCACGCCCAACCGGAAACGGCTTTTGACCTGTTCACGAGCTTTAAGGACATGGCCAACTTGAACACAATGTCTGTCAGCCATCGATCAAAGCTTCCCGGAACTTTTTAAACTCAACCGCTGGCTTGCGGGAGCAACCAGTTAGCGCACAGCATTATACCTGTACTTACCCCGGACAACGAGCTCGATATCGGCCGAAACCTGGCCGAGCCCATTGTCGGCTCGACAACGGTATGTGCCCACGTCTTGTCTGGAGACGCTGCTCAGCTCGATGCTTGACTCGCTGGCGCCCTGCCATCTGGGCCCCGGCGGCACCTCCACGGCATCTGCGCATGCGCGTGCCGTCATGCGCACTTGTGAAGAAGGCCACCAGAAGCGTGTTCTGGGTTGTCGCATTGATGTGCGCTCGGGGGTCGGTGAAGCCAAAGGCCTCGAAGTTCACTTACTCAAGGACGCAGCCTTTAACTGTAGCTTTAACTGTACCTTACTTTAACTGTACTTAGCTAGCTTTGCTGTACCCTAAAGAAATCTAGATAATCAAAATGAAGTCGGTGTCCACTACTATGGGTGTGTCTACAATCTCTTGTGTTGGTAGCAAAACCCACGGTGCATTGCTATTTCTTTTTATCACCAAACATTTTATGCGATTTCTTTACGTAAAGCATAAATTAACGTAAGGCTGTTCTATTACGTAAGGCATAAATTAGCGGGTTACTTACCTTCGTCTATTCTGAACCACGTGACCCTCGCGTGGGGGAAGCTAATGACGTCACATCGAAGGGTTGCGATGTCGCCTAGCGCCACGACGACCTCTTTCGGCGGTTGCTTGAGCCAGTGCGGTTGGCCTGCAAAAGCACGCGGTTGGTTCGCGATGATCTAACTTTCATAACAAGGATGACCTTTGTCTCCTGTCAGCCTTGTTATTGCGTTGTAACGCTCAAGATCATGCAGTACCAAATAACCCGAGCCTCCACCCTTCCATGGTTGTTGAACTCACAGATGTTTACCTTATACGTTCACTGTCGCACTTGGTGTAAAAGTACAAAAACATGCGCCAGGCTTTTATGTTAACTTTTTTATTAGAACTTCAATGATTCTGCACGTGTGTCGTATATATACTTGCTTTCTTTTCATACTCCGCCGTTCTGCTGCCTTTACGCACAGTGCGACAAATGCGTTGAATCCCTGAGATGGCAGAGATGCAGTGACAAGTCATATGTCCTATAAAGGAAGCGCCTAGGTGTTGTCGTGGTACTTTACATGTGCTAATTACTTTGAACCGCGTCGTTGCATCTTTTTCCTAGCTAACACCGATTATGTACGTTCGTCGACGCACCGTGTTTTTGTGTGCTTCAAGTTACCAGCATCCTCCTCACTCCTCGTCGTGACCGATTGTATTAAATGTTTCCATTACGTGTTTTGTATGGATTTATCGCGCGCAACTGCATATATGGATGTCATTGAAAGAAGCGACGGTTTATTCTCACTCATAGTTTATGCGACCTTCTAGAAATGATGTTACATATTCGCATCTCACAATTATGGCTGCCTTAATGTTCACGTGGCTTCAAGCGATAGCATAACGTGCACATCATTTCCGAGATCTGCTGTCAGTCATTTATTATTCGATATCTTCCTTGCATCTGTTAAGAGAAAGTGCAGATGCTGAACGAACTGCCTCTCAGGGCGATGCAGGCCTGAGCTGCTCGATCGCGGAGCCCAATGGGGCTCGCCGTTGCGGCGTCATCTCGATTCGATTCGGCAAGTTCCTGTCGAGCCCGATTGCCGGGCGAGTCTCTAGGCGCCCACCCCTCCCTGATCGAAGTCCTGAGACGGCGCCGATGCGCCTGTGCCGGAGCGCGAGGTGCAGTGTACACCTGCAGTCCTGCTGGAATCGATGGCGCCCGGCTCACCGGCGCCGAGGGATGAGTCACACCATATATAGCTGCCGTGATACAGCCCCGACGGGTAGGGAACCTGGCTCCCGTTGTTGTAACGCGATCGGTTGATGCACTGTTGGGCATTGACCGCCGTGACTCAGAGCAAAACGCGGGCTAGCGGTCATTATTCGTGGGTGTGTGTGTGTTGAGGACACTGTTTCAGTGGGTGACCACCATGTTTTATGACGTCATCTTAGGGTGCTGATGTGTCACCTCGTCTTTGTTTTTGATGCTTCTGTCGGTTTTGTTTTGTTGATCTAAACACTGGCGCCGCCGCTTTGGAAGGGACACTATCTTCTACATTTCATCATTTACACAGGAGGAGCTATGGGAAGCAAGAGCTCTTCTATATACTCCTGCGCGTAGTAGTCCGGCTTGACGCGCGTTTCGTTTTGTGAACATTATACAGTCCTTGTTTGATGTCTGGACTCTGAAGGCAGACAAAGATAGTTCAGTAAAGATTAGACATTCATTTGCTGATGAAGTTCACCACAAGCGTCTCTGCGAGGGCATGGAAAAGCCAGAAAGTGATGGACGCTCACTTGAAGGCGGAGATGCTATTTCGCCGTTGAGGTGCGCGTAAAATGGGGCGGTGTTAAAACGCGAAAGGACAAAGTAAGGAGATATAAAAGTATAAATACCTGCCTGGTGTGTGCTGCGTCATCCTTAAAAAATCTTTCTGTAGAAAATGAAACAATGCTGTCTACGTTATTTCTCACGCAAAAAACACGAGTGCAGTTGTAAGACTACATTCCGTAGCGGCAGCGAACGCGCAGTTTGGCTCCGTGGCTTTCGATTAATTGCCAAGAAAATTTGTCCGGGAGTAAGAAGTTCGAGAGATTAATACATGTATCAGTTGGTGGGGGCCTGTAACCGTTCGCATAATGCTGTTTCTTATCCAGTGTGTTCGAAAGTTCCAGCTGGGGCTTATCACCGGGATCGGGTGGCGGTGTGGCGGTGGATGACATACATAGCCGAACGAATTGCATTGTAGTACATACCGGCATTGGCCTAAGGATTGAGACGACGCGAACGGCTCTTCAATGATGGCTGGTAACACAGCTTATGGAAGAAGAGAGCGCCGCCTCCAGCTCACCTTCAACCCTGAGCTGGGCGGTGACGCTGTCCTGTCCGAGCGCGTTGCGGCCGACGCAGGTGTAGTTTCCGGCGTCGAACACGGTGGCGTTCTTGATGAGCAATATGGAAGTGGTGGGCAGCGAGTGGATGACCAAACGGTGGCCACTGGCCGACAGGGGCTGACCGTCCTTGCGCCACGAGAAGTCCACCTCGTCGCCGCTCTGCACGGCGCACATGGTCTGCACGTTGTCCCCTGCCGCCACCGAGCGCAGAAAGTGCAGGGGCTGCAGCCGCACCGGCTCTGCGGCAAGGAAAGTATGAGGGAATGAAATACATTACTCGGGATATAGTTATCGCTTACTTGACAGTGTGTAGACGCTCAAGAATACACGCAAACTGCAAAACAAGGCACAAAACAAAAAAAAAAGAAACAGTGCCGGTGTGTACCATTTAGCTACCCCTTCAGACGACGCTGAGTTGGTGCTCCCATTAGGGAAACATAAATAGCTAGTGCCTTTCCCTGCTATGTAACGTTTTTCTTCCCTTATTTCTTTTGGAGACATTGCATTCCTCGAACTTTCTTGGACCTTTCGTACCACATTCTATAACGGCTAGTGATGGCGTGAATATAATTTACGCCAGTATTGCTCTCGTGCAACCACCACCGGTTCTGGCTATACATAGTAACGTTGGCTTGCTATGGTTAAATAAAGGCTCGTGTTGTCTAATTGCTGGATAATCCTGCCTAATTCTTGCTGCCGCTCATAATGTTTACTAAGTGAGGTTAAGTGCTGACCAGGTCTGGTTTAACGTTGCCTATTCGCTGTTAAAACACGATCATTTTCTTCATTTACTGTTAGCCTAATGATTTAGTTGACTGCCAATTTTTCTGGATGAAAACGGCGGTTCAGGGGTGGACAGAGGCCTGAAACGAGGAAAAGGTCGTCGAACTGGGAAAACTCATTAAAGTTTACGTTTCGACAAACAAACAGTTGCTGCAATAGTGAAGACAAATCGACTCGTCGAAACGCCGGCACCGGTGACGTTCCCTGTTCAGCGATTTTTTCTTTTTCAATCGTTCAATCGTTCCTTGACAATGCCAAGTGCAAGGGTGCTTCTACATCAGCTTTGCACTGCTAGTCCTGTACATAGAAGAAGGATACTGTACGTTTTCTTTTTATTGCAGCCATTAAGGGCGGTGCTTATAATATAACGGTGTTTAGAAAAAGGGCATCAAATGAATCCACGAAGCCCTGTGTAGTGCAGGTGCTGCAGCATTTGATTATTGCCCTTTTAAAATTGCCCTTTTAAAATGGGTACGTCATGAATTCTTCTTTAGGGAGACGAATGATTTCATTAGCGTTCTATAAATGGTGTTGATCCATGTTTCAAATTTATATGGCATTCTAAACTCTAAAAAAAGATGAGCGACTTTTTCAGAGTAACATGGACGCCTCGCTGCTTCGTAATTTTCGTTTTGTATTTTGCAATATGGTATCAAATGAATCCACAAAGCCCCGTGTGATGCAGGTGCTGCAGTATTTGATTATCAAAATTGCCCTTTCACACCGGGCATGTCATATAGAATATCCGGCTCTAGTTCGGCCTTCATGAGAGTATTGTGGCTCAACGTCCTTAAAAGGTGACGAATGTCTGGCTTCTAGAATCAGCTGCAGACGGGCTCTTAGAACGCGTTTTAGGGTCGTCAAAGTCTGTAGACCTGTGTACATTATTTAACTTGACTTAGAACATGGGAGTCGATAAACTGACGAGAGGCAGCGTATTACTGCGTCATATTTGTAAAGTTTGTATGTTACAACAGTTCATTGTTGTCCAGACGAAAAGAAAACATGTTTCCTTTGTCAGAATGTCCGGTTTAGCACAGGACATTCATTTTTCGACCACTGTATAAGTCTTTTATGTCATGATACGGACTGTCTACAGGCCAGATAAGGGCTTCGCCGTTCTGATAATCCGAATGCATGTTCACGATGGTTCCTTTTCTGATGAGGATCTCCTTCTTTACCATAACGTTGCTGCACTGTCATTAATGGTTAAGGTCGGCGTGATGGCGAGAGAACCACAACTACGTCAAGTTGCGGAAGCGGCTTACGTGAGATTGACAAGGCTACCATGCGATCGACAAGGTATTGACCATCCTGGAAATAAAATTTCGATGTTTGGAAGGTAGCGCTTGTGTTCGTCTGTGTCTTTATCCTGTGTCCTTGTCAATTTTCGCGCTACGCTATAAGCCAGTTACACGAGATGTTTTATGCATACTGGTCCTGTTGGCTACATTGTTCATATGGTCTTACTGGCATTTTTCAACCGTGCTTTTAGCTTGTGTATGGTTCAGCTATAAAACAAATTAGGTTCATTAGGAAGACAAATAAGTCCGTAGAGATTCTATAAATGATGTTTATGATCCATGTTTTAACTTTATATGGCGGTCTAAACTGTAAAAAGATGGGCGACTTGTTCAGAGTAGCACGTCGCCTCATTCCTTCGTAATGTTTGTTTTGTTGTATTCGCCTCCAGCGGAGGGCGTGGCTTGTCGGAGGCTGTATACGACTGCGTTAGCATTTTTTCATTTCTTTTAATGCCGGGTAATCTGTCAGGACTTTAACTGTCAGGACTTTGGTCAGTAAAAAAAAAAGTGCGCAACTTTACTACCTGGACATCGCGAGAAGTCGTTTTTCCTGTAACGCACAAATTCCTGCACACGCGGAAGAAAACCTGGCTTGTTATCTTAAGCGGGTTGCAGTATTGCACGATTGCCTTCTCGATTACAATAGCTCAAATCTTTAATCAGCTTCTAGGTCTCCTTTGTTGCGCCTGCTTACCAAGGGCGGCTGCTTGTCGATTCTGAAGAAGGAACGTAATCCACGCCAGCAGCACAGCCGACGGCCTTCTCCTCCATCGAACGGGGCCCCTGCCGGAGGCGTCGTCATCCGCGTTCGGCGAGACCATCCCGTCGTCCTTCGCTATCCAGATAGCATCTTAAGTCTCCCGCACCTTTCGGCGAACGCACCACCCGTGCACCCTCAGAGGAAGAACACTTCCACCTGCGCAACCAGGTCGCCGGTGTACAACGCACAGTGTGCAAACACGCGCAGGGTACCCTGCACTTGCGCGGGATGCGACGCCGGGCGTTACGCTTCCGGTTACGCCATGGGTGACTCGGACGCGCGCCTCTGCATCCGTTCGAAGATGGCCGCTCCCTCTGACTGAACCCGGTGTCCCGCGGACCCCGTGCGCTGTCCCGCGGTCCCGAAGATCGTTCGAACGTTTCTTCCACCCCTCACCCACTACAGGGACGGCGTTAGTATGTATGTGCGTGTCTGGGTCTGTGTGCATGACCTCTCCTACGCCTTTTTTTCCCCTTCCGACCTCTCCTTTTCCCTCTTCCCGTTCTCTGCTCCCCACTATCCTTCCCATCCGTGCCATTAGTTTTGCCCGGGGTTAATCTCGACGCCAGGCCACGCCCTCTCCCCCGTTCGTTAACTAGTGGCCTTCTTGCCCTCGCTGCTTCCCCGGCGCGTCCCAATTGTGACCCCTCTCAGCCCGATTAGGAAACACCATTGGTTCGAGGCTGCGTCCGGCGGCCGGAGGCGGTTCCTATCTTGGCGATGTTTCCACTGGCGCATTGGGAATTCACGCAGCGGCAGAGCGGATTCGATGGTGTGTGTCTGTGTGTCCTGCGCTCCGGAGCGGTGGCTCTTCTTGTCCCGTGCGAGATTGTCTCGAAGAATTGCCGAAAGGATTCTCGGGAGTGCATTGCGTCGTCGACCATATGGGACTTTAGACTGACCTGTGCAGGATTCTTGGAACATCTGTAGGGACTTCCAGCGGAATAGCCTTTGTTTTTTTTTTTGTATGCCGTCAACGGCCACAGGCTTGTGTGCTTCGACGTCGTGTGTTCTGTCGCGATGAAGAGTTCTGAGTTTTATTATTATTTTTACTTCATCGCGACTTTCGAATAAGCTATGCTGCTAGTCACCGCGACGTAGCTGCACCCTGCCACCTTTATTCGACCTCCATCTTCGAAGCGCAGGAGGGAAGCAGTCGTTTTCATTTAGCGTGTGTTGTCAGCCGGAGTTCGTTCGACCGCAAGTTGTTTCTGCAAATTGAAATGCTCCGAAATCGCCAAGAAAAACCGTAACCCCTTACCTGGCGGCCTGCATGTCGTAGCTTGAGATCATTGAGAGCAGCGTGGTGGCTGTGCACAAAAGATTGAGATAGCATGGCTCTCGTTTAGCGAACCGTGCATTTCTTGAATTTTTAAAAATTATTTGTTGTTTTTTTCGCTTGGGTGTCCCTTCTCCATAGGGGTTCTCGGTATTTCGTTCGTTGTTTTCATACAGCTGACTGAAACCAGAATCGCCATGCCGTTATCTTCGACCCTCAGGCGACGCCTGGAAGCAGCGAACTGGAATGAAGCCGCAGGAGAGTCGTAGCGCAGTCGAAGCCAAAACTGAAAGTATAATTGAGTAGGCATTCGGTAATGTTATTTTCCAAGGACGGGAATGCTCGCTTTGGAACCCGCAGCGTTCGGCAACTCTTTCTCGTTATCGGCGTTCCGAAACACTCTTGCGTCACATGTCCCCTCTCCTCTTCTTTATTTTTTTATATTTCCTATCGATTTCTTTTACCTCTGAGGCACTGTTTGACGCTGATCTGTTACGAAACATCCCTTGCATACTCTGTTCTCTCATCAATGTTTTATCGTTGCGCATCGACCGTGCGTTGGTTCTCCTTTTTATTTCCTTGCTTTCGCGAACTCAATAGCGTAGCTTGTTCTGGCTACAGAGCAGTCGGATCTTCGATTTTTTTTTTTCTCTGCTAGAACAGCTGTTCTTTTCAGGCGAGGTTGCTTTCAGGTCCGAGTTTCCGCATTGAAAGTTTGAGAAATTGTTAGTGCCATTGCTTCAGGACGACATGCCAGTAAATGTCTTGGTGCTTCGTGCACCTTTTCTTTTTTTTTTTTTTTGCGTTCTGTACTTAACCGTTAGTAGTAATTGTTACGCTATGAAGTCGACGGCGTTGTGATCTATAACCTCTCGTTTCTTTTCTTTTTTCGATGTACTGGCGAACACAAAGCTTTTCGTTTAACATCAAAATTTTCTGCCCTGTTGCTTTTTGTATTCTTGCAGAGGCTGCCCGTTTATGATAAACTAATTGTTTGTTACAATTCGTATATGTATACCCATGGCTTCACGTACAAAAAAAGAAAATGTAATGCTGCCACCTTTTCGAGTGCGAAACAGCATGCACCGAAATGTATCGACTGAGCTTGAGAAGGTGCGCGTTTTCTTTTTCTATTTTTAGGGGACCTATCGTGTCTTACTGAACGATACGGAAGTGGTCAAGGGCTCGTTCTTTACTTGTTAGAAACAACTTAATGAGCAAACAGACAATGAAGCCTAGGACAGCATAGGGCAATTTAATCGTAGTATTGTAATTGTGGAGTAAGTAGAAAGGAATTAAAGTGGACGAAAAGACAAACCTACCTTCGGTGGGAACCGAACCCTCGACTTTCGGATGACGCGTCCGATGCTCTACCGCTGAGCTACGAAGGTGGTCGTCCCCCCCGTCCACTTTACTGGGTATTTATGCAACATATTATCCTGGGAGTGTTAGGCAACGCCACTCGTAGCCATGGCAGCGTGTATGGAACACACTTTCTTGCCAGGACTCGTCTTGTAGAACGTGAACTTAGGATGAGATGGCCGCTGCCCAATAAGCCCTCGCATGCTACCTAAGTGCACCAAGAGTGATACGGGTTATTTTGTATAGCTCAAATGCTCGTAGCTGCATTTTTTCCCCCGACCGTATGGTTATACGCCTTATGACGGAGACAGCCGATAGTGTATAATGTATCGTGGTTAATTTGCTTTCTGCTTTACCATTGTACCTCGTTTGGCTTGCGCGTAGTATTTGTATTTCTTAATATAAAGGCTTTTTTGGTTATCAGCAGGCTCTGTACTTGTGTATTCCTTCCTTTTTGAACCGGCGTCTGGATAATGTTAGTGGACGTCGGCGTAATTTTTGTTGATGCATAAACAAAGAATAAAAGGAAAGAATATATATCTTGCGGAATCTATACCAAACACGCTTTCGTGAACGAATTCTCTGTGCTGCGGGAAGACGTGTACCGAATAATAAAAATTGCTGGGGTTCTACGTGCCAAAATTACGATATGCGTTTGAGGCACGCCGTATAGTGAAGGGCCCCAGAATTGTCGACTATGTGGGATTCCCTTAATGTGCGCACTAAACCGCTTTACCGCAGCGGCGGCAATATGCACCCAAGTGCTCGATCTTCTGCTGTAAGAACGTGTATTTGTAGCAAATAAGCAGAGGTCAAGTCTTTGCGATGCTTTCCTTGGTCATTCTGTTTCTTATTCACCTCACGTGTTTTAATTATTCACCTCACGTAGCTAAATGTAGGGAAAATGCATATCTCATTCGTGTCCGTCGAGGATCTACCAAAACATAGCTCCATCCCGCCTCCCCCTCTCCATATCCTTTTGTGATTGCACGAAGCGGGCGGTAATGTGAAAGAAATGGAGGGGGGGGGGGGGGTTCAGCTGCCACGTTGGTATTCAAATGGGACTATATTTACATTATTCATGCTACTTCTACGTTGTCAAATAAAAAAAAGGAAGCTTTTCACTTTCCTTCCTGTGGTTTATGCTGTATCACAAACACACTTAACATGCCTAATTAGGCATGTTAAGTCAATAGACAAAGGCATTAATGCCTTTGTCTATTGTCACACATTAGCATCGTGCCCATTCGCCATACTTGACCCTTGCACTACAGGGCGTCAAATTCATCATTTACGCGGTGTAGGTGGTGTTGTATGCTCCATTATACTAAAGAAGAGCAGTGCGTCCATTCATGTGTACAGTCGCGAGCAAAAGTATGTAGACCACGCATGCCGTTAGATTTCCTTCGCAGCGTAGGGGCCATGCTGGCGCAGGTAGGCATCCGCAAGTGCCGCAGCGTGCTTGCGGCTCTTCAACCAGCGCAATGTATTCAAGACGATTTCATGTTGCACGGAATCTCGAAGGCCACGCTTTGCACGTAGATTTCGATGTGTTGCTCCCGACCGTTCATGCGAAGAGCTCATATCATGTATTCGCCAACAAACACGCTAAATTTGCAAAATGCTTTGCTGGATGAGTCGGTGCGCGTCATGGAGTAAACTTAAGTAGGGACACGGGAAGAAAAGACGACGGAACCGTCTTCTTTGTTTCCTGTGTCCCATCTTGTCTGCGCTCAAATTTATTCCAAAGACGATAAATCTTCGCCCGGTAAACGAAACCAAAGTATCAGCGCATGCTGGAACGTTGAAACGTTGTATCCGCAGTGTGTTCCTGCCCTGGCAGACAGCAGTGTATTGCGTTAAGAAAAGCTGTGAGGAGAATAGTCTATATTTTCTGCTGCATATCGGGCGTCACCTATATATGCATACCGTAACAATATGTGCTGCCCATTTCAAATTTCTTTGTTATGTATTACACTATGCGGAGCTACTCTTATTCTGCGATATCATCCCCCAGCAAGAAGGACAAAGGAAACATCTATAAACGTGCTTTATCGTGTCACACACACATACGTATATATATATATATATATATATATATATATATATATATATATATAGACAGCGCCGCTGCGCAGTATAGACGACGGTGAGTTGGGAGTACGGCTGCTGGCTGAGAATTGCGACGACGCGGGCCATAAAACAAATTTCCTTTACAGCGCTCGCCGCACACATGAACGCTTTAGTGACGTCAAGCGGTCGTTTCGTATCCTCACTCCCCCCTCTCTTTTTTTTTTTTTGTTCTCCTTTCACGCCACGCAACGTAGGAGCCCAGCGGCGTTGCGAAAAAAGGGGGGCAAGCGGGCGGGACGGCGCTGGTGTGCGGGGGGCATCCATCCCAGTTTGGGATGCGGAGGAGATTCCGCCGCCGCCGCCGGCAGGCGCTCCTCCTGGAAATCAATAAACAGGGCGGCTTCCCTGCAGCCAGCTTTCGCGGCAGCGCAGGAAACGCGCCACCTCCTCGCTCTCTTCTCTGCTCTCTCTCTACACCTTCTCCTCCTCCGCCTCTTTCAAAACTACACTGCCTCCTACCGACGGGGGTAGTCGTTAGGAAGGCGTGTACCGTGTTTTTCGGACCGTAATCGTCTTTAGTCTCATGAGATGGACGGGTGTGCTGTTTCATCGGCGGATAAGGTTGAAGCAGTGTTGGATCTCCACCTTGCGGAACCCCCACCCTGTTGTAACTACACGGAAGCAACGGACGAGGAACAACGACCACGAAGACGAAGTCAAGATAGGGCACACTTCATAGGCCTTTACACATTCGAAATCCCCGACAAGCAGTCAAAACTAATCAAGTTCTTCTATCGTTGCGTCTTCTAAATATGCCCCCCCCCCCCCCCCCCCCGCCTTTGAGATCCGGCAATGCGCGCAAGCCGCTCTGTCTCGGAGATGGCTTTTCGAGAAAAGCGGCCGCTGGAAATTCGCCTATACACCCCCCCCCCCCCCTCCCAAAAAGAAAAAAAGAAAAGAAAGAAAAGCAAGAAAAAAGTATTTAGGGCAACTATCCCATAACTATAATCGTCATCTAACTGGCGTGCCTTCTGTTGCGTTATCGTCGCGCGGTACATTTCGTATTTTGCTAATGTTGCTTTATGACCGGTACTTCCGGGTCATGTATGCCATGCTCGCTATCTGCGTGACGGAGCGTTCTTGATATGAATGTGACGAGCGCCGATATTTCAAGAAAGGAAACACGAGTGAGCCAGACGACGGTTATTGTTGGGCACGCTAAGAAAATTAAAGAAAACGGTGTGTTTGGGGTGTCTCCTTGTTACACAATAGTAACCGTCATGTCGCCTGCCTGCGTTTCCTTTCTCGAAAACCGCGCGCACGCTGTACTTTGTTAGTTAAGAATACTACGTTACGTTACGCTGACAGCCGCACGCCGTTCGTGACCGGGAAGTACCGGTTGCGCGGCGAAACTCAAGGAAAGCGTGCAAGATAGACGAGTATTGCTGTGTGCCCCGCCACGGCGGTCTAGTGGCTATGGCACGCGGCTGCGGATCCGAAGGTCGCGGGATCGAATCCCGGCCGCGGCGACTGCATTTCGATGGTGGCGAAATGTTGAGGGCCGTGTACTGTGCGTTGTCAGTGCACGTTAAAGAATCACAGCTCTTCAGAATTTGGGGAGCCCTCCTCCACAGTGGTGTGCCTCATAACCATATCGTGGTTTTGACATGTAAAACCCTATAAATAATTATTGCCTCCGTGTACTGATAATTGGACACACCGAGGAACGACAAACACTATTTCTAAAGCGAAGCATTCTTGGCCTACTTCATGTGCGTTGACCTTTTGTGCCCGAGGAACTTAACTCAGTGGCAAAACGGACCGAATCGGTGAATTTGGCCTTGATTACCTATTTGATGAGCTTGACTGACGCCTAATCAATGCGCATTTGCATTATTGGTGTTTTATTCTTAAAAAGCGTTTCGTGGTTTATGTAATCATAATCCATTAGTTCTTTCAGGAGGAGTACTGCCGACCTCTCATATCAAGCCTTAGGCACGAGTGGGTCATAAAAAAAAAAAAAGAATACAGATTTGGAAACCCAACACTATAATAAGTCCAGAATCCAAGTGCTAGGAAGAACTTAATTCATCCACAGGAATCAATTCATGAAACTGAAGCTCTGTAGTGACTGGAGCGCTAGAACTTGTATAATCATTAGCCTTACGCGTACACACATAGAAAAAATTATTTTTCTGCTCTTCGTGTCATTCACTCTCAGTAAGGCTGTACATAAGTTTCCAACCCTTATTGTGCTGACATTGTGCTGTCTAAAGTTCCTGCTAATTCAGGATAAGTTACCGGTGCGTTCCATCAGTTTCATTATGGAGTTAATTTACAACTGGGTGTAGGAGTTAAAAATCTGAAGTGGCAAGAAAATGTCTATTTAGGCAGAAAGCTATAAGTGTTCTTGTGCAGCGTGTAAGTGCTGCGTTCAGTTGAACTTTGCGTCCTTTATTGCAGTTTTCACGCTAACCATTGGGTCGGCTGGGAAGAGGTGTGAGTGTTGGAGTTAAACTTCCCCCCTCTCAAAGTTAGGTTCTGAGTGCGCCCCTGTAACTAATCACTGACGTTCTTGATGCTGTCTGTGTTACTTCGAAGACGTCGAACTTGTCTTTGATCGTCTGTTTGCTAGGACAGTCATCTATTGTATTACTATAGAAAGCCGCGCCCATTGTTTGTAACCTTAGGAACATCGCTCTTTACGTTTCCTTGTATTTAAAGCTTGTTGTATCACTGGTAGAGAATGATAGATAGATAGATAGATAGATAGATAGATAGATAGATAGATAGATAGATAGATAGATAGATAGATAGATAGATAGATAGATAGATAGATAGATAGATAGATAGATAGATAGATCAATCAACTTCATCCGTCAATGTTGACTAAAATGGCGTTTTCAGCTAATACGATAAAAAATGATTTAGGGCTTCACTCGAGCGCATCGTTATGCGCCTCGTAATTAAGGGACCACCGTTGCCACTGCGGCGATCTCGGTGGTCGCACAGTCGTTATATCCGAGGCAACGCGGTATACAGCGCAGCTTGGTCCATCCCAGCCTTGCACTGCAGTGCAGTTACCCTCCTGCAGTGCCTTCCTTCCACCCACCGTCCGTTACACGAACCCTCGCGTTTCCTCAGTGCCCGTCTTTTCCGGCCGTCCGAACCGATTTACGGCCTGTCTCGGCTAATTTGACGTCGCCACCGGCTTTGCTGCGAACTCCTCGTCTCAGCCTTTTTCCTGCGCTGCGACCGCTTGCCGCGTTCTTCCACCGATCCACCAGCGCACACGCGCTCTCACGCTAAGGTTGTTTGTTGATCTTACGGCGGCGGAGCGGGCCGGGGGCTTCTGCGCTGAGTGCTCGCGTGTCGTGGAAGCCTTATTTTCGGATCGTGCTCGACACGTCGTATCGGGTCTCTCTTTTCCTCTTCGGCGTCCACACGCATTCTGTAACAGTCGCGGCATGCGTGCTTCCGTGCATGGCTTGTATTCTTCCCGACTCCCATCTTTTTCGCCCCATCGGCTTTTACAACCTTGTAAGACGTGTTCCTGGAGTCCTTGTCCATGCTGCGCCTCCTTCCCGTATGCTTGCTCCCAGGCTTTGCCGTTATTTGAGAAGAACTTGTTCATGACCTAGATAGTACGGGCTTGCTATGCGACGTGATTCGCGCTAAAGAAGACACGCACAAACTGGCGTCGAAAGAAACACTAAAAACGACGACGTTGACGTTATACTGTTCGGGAACATTAAGATAAACGGTCTCGCAGTAATGCGGCTCTTACGCTCCGCGCAGCGAAAGCGAGGAGATTGCGGGTTGCGATTTTTTTTTTTTGTTGTTAGGGTCTGTGCGTATATGCTTTATTGCCTTTCGCAGGAACAAAGCTCATGCGGGCTTCACTTTGTGACACTTCATAATTTAAAATACATTTGCAGCCTGTAAGGACGACCGTGAACCTAAAGCGTTGGTTCATCTTCTCGAAAACGTTCTGTTGGCGTTTTCGAAAGTTGTGCGACGGGCATTTTTGGAGTATACTTTTGACAAGTGTGTTAGGAAATCGGCTTCTCTAATAACGTTTGGCATTGATGCACCACTGATGATCGCTTTGTGTCTCGACATCTTCCTATTAAATTCTGTATGGTTGTATTCCATTGGCACCCAGTCACGTCAGAGGCAAAAAAAAAAAAAAAAAAAAGAAAAGCTTTTTTTTCTTTTTTTTGAGCTGAAGGAATTCAAGTGTCATTCTTTATCTCACGCACTCCACGACATACTTCGCGTTCCGTGTCACAGGTACTGCCTAACTTAAGGTGAACAACACGCCGTGAGAAATCGATGTATTTCTTTTTTCAAGCGAAGCTGGTTATGCGTCGCAAGTGTCGGTGTTGTGGCGCGTACGCGAAAACAATCATCATCGTGCACTCCTTTTTCCCCTTGCGCCTTGAATATTCAAGCGCAAGGCGCGCTCCCGCAACACGTGGGAGCTCTTCAGTGCACGCTCGGCAAGCGAATTTTCGCGGGCAATCTAGGGGCTTTAGATATGCACATATCTGAGCCATATGAATTCCTTTGGTTTTCTTCCAGAGAAAGCGGGGAAAAAAGAAAGATAGGATGAAAGAAAGCACAAAGTATAGAAAGTAGGAAACAAGGACAAAATGAACGTAAGGGAAGACGCGAAACTAACAGGAAGTAAGGAAAACAAGGAAGAAATGGTCCAAAAAAGGATGAAAGAAAGGTGGACAGGAGACATGAAGACAAAAATTAATTAATTAATTAATTAATTGTAGAAGGTCAGGGACACGCACTTCAAGCTTCGCTTGCCACCATTTTCCCGATAGAGGAAGAGCTCCACACTTTTTCCTCTTTTCAAATAGTTCTGTCATTAGCTGTTATTTTCACCAAGGTATGTTCTGTCACTACCTGTAACTTGCGCGAAGAGGAAGCGAAGGGCTGGATTTTCGACAGTCGCAAATTCTTTTAATCTGCTGACACCAACTTCGGCCAAACACACTTCTAAATTTTATGGCGGAACGTGGGGTTAGCGTGTCGCGTGCCCATGCTAATTTAAGTCTGTTAAATGGGACAGTGTTCTTCTTCTTCTTCATTTTTTTTTTAATCTGCTCGAAACATCTCTAACGCCATCGGCCATAAGCCGCCGTCCTCCTGTGACATTAGGCATTCACCATTGTAGTTTGCCAACAATTAGGCGGACGATGGCCAGGGAACAACACGTAATGCTGATAGCCAGTCTTAAGCAGCGGAATGGTTTAGAAGACCATCTGAGAAGGCTCGCAGTGTTCTTTGTGGATGATCTCCTTAAAGGTTTCGTTAGCGGCACACTCAAACTGCGCAATGGTCCAGCGGTCGGCCGGCAAAGACACATTAACCCTTTGATTTGCGAAAGCTTCCGCATTACGCACGAGCCCGATGAAAGCGGGGCATTCCCGCGCCGACGGCGCGTATTGTCCTTGGTCACTAGACTCCGTGACAGCCGGTGCCTCGCTGCGTGCCCCCTTCTGTCATCATCGCTTCACAATATGCCACGCGCTCTCGTGCTTTGAACGGCGCTCCTTTTGTGCCCTTGTCCTCTCCAGAAGGACGAGGGACCTCGTCTCATCACGGCCTCTGTGTCGCGGATTCTCCGCGGCTTCCGGCCGAGACATACAAATGCACAGTCGCCAATATCGCTAACGTCGCGATTCCGGCAGCGTCGACCTCAATCGCTCCGCTGTGTGCGTGCGCGTGTGTATATGGACGTTGACGCCGTGGCTGTGCCACTCGGTCTGATAGAGAAGCGCCTCCGTGGGCGGCGACAGCAGCTTAATTATGGCGGCCGTCATGCGATCTCGGGCCGCGCCCATTGCTCAGAGCCCTTTCTTCTTCCTTGACGTGTGTGTGTGCCCGCTCGCTGGCGTCATTACGAGCCCGCGTGCAGCCGAGTGACAAAGCATGTCTGCAGCCGGAAGGCCACTAACCCTTTCTCGGCAACGCCGTCGTCTCGCCGTTCTCCGGGCCCCAACCCCGCCCTTGTACAGCGCGGATCGATCGTGGTCCTTTCGACTGCAGCGGCGCTCGCGGCGCGTGGCATTTCGGAACACGCGCGCGCTGTACAAAAGGAGCGCGCGCTCCTGCCGCGCCCAGCTGGCGCAGTGGCTTTGAGGAGCTGCCATTTCCTTCTCTTTCTTGTCAATACTAGTACTGACATGTCACTTTGGTTGGAATGAAGGTGACGGTGACTCGTCACATTTTCATGACGTGCACGCCTTGCACAAGGAAAAAAAAAAAAATAATGGAAGCAGGCTGCGCACGTCCTGGACGAAGCCGGCTAAACGACTCTGTTGAGTAAACTTCATTCGTTAGTTTTTTTTTGTCGTACTCTTCACATATGAGATGAACGAATGAACTACTGATGGCAGTCGGCCTTCCTTCGTGAAAGCTTGCTTTTCTGCAGTTCTGGCGGAGAACAAGTTGTGCCGGCCATTGCCTTGGAAATAATGAGTGTGTGACGCGCCAGTTCGGTCGTGCGTGTTTTGCTTTGCAGCAGTTTTATCCTTTCTTGTTGTTCTACAGCTAAATTAGGCCATCTTAAGCATTGGTTACCTTAAAGGGACGCTAAAGTGAAACACCAGAGTTGTTTTCTGCAGATATATCGTTCAGGAACTGTATCCTATCTAATTTCGTCATTTTGTACTCAATATTAGAAGGGAAAAATCAAGTTCAAAGTTTCATTTTTGAATTCCGCGTTGCAGCATTGATGAGATGACGTCACGGGTCGCAATCCTCCCCCCCCTCCCCCCCCCCTTTTCTTTCTTCTTTTTTTTTCGTATTCTCGCCACATTGGCTCTGTCAAGTTGTTTGAAACACGACATGTTACGTCTTGCGGTTCCTTTGAAGGCCACGTATATCTCTTTCACCAATAAATAATTATGTAGGTCTTTTCCTTAGCAGACGCCAACAATCAGTCTGACATCACCCGTATTAGTGCAAGAAGTTCCGAGCAGGCGCCGCCACTTGCGGCCCCGCCACGTCGGTCTAGTGGTTATGGCACTCGGCTGCAGACCCAAAGGTCGCGGGATCGAATCCCGGCCGCGACGGCTGCATTACGATGGAGGAGAAATGTTGAGGCCCGTGTGCTGTGCGATGTCAGTGCACGTTAAAGAACCCCAGGTGGTCGAAATTTCCGGAGACCTCCACTACGGCGTCTCTCATAATCACAGCTGGTTTTGGGACGTTAAACCCCAGAAATCAAATCAAATCAATCGCCACTTGCGTTCACTTGCATTTTCTGTTTGCTCAATTTCTAGCTTACCAAGCGTCTTCTCCGTGCGAGAGTAATGCTCCTGTTAATGTGCAAGAGTTGCTTTACTAATTCGAGCAAAATCGTTTTTCACTTGGAATGTGCCTTTTGAGCATTGCGGGCTGTTCGGCTATCGGGAGAAGAAGGGGATAGCGAGGAGGGAGGCTTTGGAAGGAGTTGAAGTGGGCGTAATGAAACTGGGCTTGGCCGAATACTCTGTGGACGAGACGTAAACAAAAATCGAGCAAATGAAAGGAACGTGGTTCAGCGCACACCACTCGGCAACAATTGATGCACAGCCAATGTTTCTAAAAACGAAATGACCTGTATAATGAAGTGACCCTTGCGTCCCGGCTCTTTATTGCACATGTGCCTTGAACAACCTTTTGCAACGAAGTGCCTTGGATGTCTAAAGCACCTCGTATATCGCTGCACTTTGTATCACGGAGATTTTTTTTTGTTTTTTTTTTTTTGAGCCAACTAACCCTCTCGATTGGTGTCTTTGCGTGTGCCTGTTTTGTAAGTCAGGTATGTCAGGGTCACCTTGTTGCACACGGATAACGCGACTTCAAGGGCTGTGCGGACTTCAAGCTTCAAGTGCGGACTTCAAGACTGGATAGTCCCCATGGATCAGTTGAATTCTGGGTTGAGGTAATTTTCTTGTGGGATCTGGGCGAAAGAAGTTAATTGGTAACGATCCGTGAACGTTCGGTGAAAGTAATAGTGTCTGCGGACAGGAAAAGCATGTCGGAAATAGTTAGCCCTCAGTTAGCGCCCTTTTATCATTACTACGTCCGAACGGCAAGGCAGAGCCGTGGTACAGAAGAGCCGAAGACCGCTGCGAACTAATGGACGTTAAGGGACTCCCGCAGCCTTAAAGATACGACATATTTGTTAATTTTAGCGTAAAGCCTGGAACGAAGGACGACAAAGAAAAGTATAAGGTTAGGTAACTCCGTCTGCTTAACACCACAGCTCGGTCACATGCGTGTGGGTTTTGTTATGCTTTTTTTTTCCCTTTTCCCTCCGTTGTTTAGTCTTATCACGCAGTGGAATGTCGACAGGCGCAAGGATCAATTCTTGAGTATGAAGAAAAAGAAAAAGGCAATCAATTTAGGAGCGATGTTCCCTAGCCCTCTTCAGAACCGAACCATAGACAACCATACATTCATTAGAAACATTCCTACTTGCGGTCAAAGAATTAAGTATGCTGCCGTGGAAGCAGTTTGCGGCGACAGAGAGGGCTCTCGTAATGGATGGATGCATGTCGCTTCGCCCGACAGCAAAGAGCAAGCCGGAAGAAGAAGCTGACGTTTTTTTCTTTTTTTTTTTTACTGAGTAGAAGGGTACGTGCTCAGAACTATATTGTCAGTAATAATAATAATAATCGAGAAATTCTCGTTTGATCTCGGTCGTATGAGGGGCGTGTGCGGCGTCGACACAGGCGGACGCGTACGTGATGGATGACGAACTGACGCGAAGTGTCGCGAGCGCCGATTTAGCCACGGATGCGGAATGTCGAGCGTCCGTTTGACTGCAGATAAATTACCCGTCTCTTAGCAACGCCTCGAGAGTGGTTCGTGGCTTATTCGCCGCCCTTTCGAAGTATAATGACAAAACAAAATTGAAAAAATTGAAAAGAAAGCAAACTACAGTAATGCAATTTGGCAAATCAGTCACGCGGGATTTTGCAAAGTGGATGAAGAGCTAAAAAAGAAAGAAAGAAAGAAAGAAAGAAAAAAGAAAATCGACACGCTCCCGTTTCTGACGCAGATATACAAGAAAATTCCTATGGATTTCTCAGAAATGAACGCTTACAGTTGACGGACCTCCGCACCTACTCCAGGAATCGAACAAGTAACGAACGCCTGTCTGGTGCGGTCGCCTTATACCGAATTGAGCTTGGACGGGGCTAGGAATTTGAAGATCTTGGATGAATTGATCGGCTAGTCGAAGCACGGGGACAGTCCTTATCGCACTGACCGTGTACAAGCTCTGTCAGCTCGTTTTATGCTGCGGCGAATGTGGAGGTGGTTCCTGTGATGAGACTACAAACAGGCTACAACTTCGCAGCATGCATCTGCAGCTGACTTTCCGTCTTCCATCTTAGCCGCCTCAGCGGCGGCACAGCGGCTACTGTGCGCGCCTGCTGACCTGAAGGGTGCAGCGTTGATCCCCGCCGCGACGGTCGCATTTTCATGAAGACGAAATGCTAGAGGCCCGCCTGCTGTGCGATCTTAGTACACGTGAAAGAACACCAGGTTGTCGGAATTTCCGGAGCCGATCCACCACGGCGGGCCTCATTATCATATCGCGGTTTTGGCACGTTAAATCTCGGAAGTTAATCATTTCAGCAGTGACCGATGCCACCATTAGTGTGTCAGATTTGCAGTGCGGGGAGGGAGGAGCATTTGCGAATTGTGAAAGTGCCTCGGGTAATCAAATTGATACAGGAGCTTCCTCCTGGGTGAATGTGCAGATAGTGTGTAAGCATTATACGTAATTGTTGATGACGCCTAACTCATCTTCGCGAAAATGGAAACTAACAGTACTGTGTATCTTTCAGAATTATTTCTTCGTGTGCTTATTTGTGTATTTTCTTTTGTATTTTGTAATTTTATTTATTTATTTATTTATTTATTTATTTATTTATTTATTTATTTATTTATTGCTGCTGCAGCATCGCTGTCCCGCTTTTAATGCCAAAAGCATTATGTATCTCATTCCGAGGTGGCATTGAAATAGTTGGCAGTGAGCCTGTCGAAGGTCCAGCGTCACCGCGGACGGTACAGAGGATGTCACGTGACCGTGCGAAGCACATAAGCGCGCCACAGCATGGCTAGGTGTGTATAGGGCGTAATTAATTATGCTACAGTGATTACGATGATGGTAATTGCTTAAGCATTAATGATTTCAAGGTCACTGCTCCATGCGGCATGGGACAGTGACCTTGACTTGGCTGACTTTTTCACAATACCAAAATCATCACTCTTACAGTGAGAAGGCGCTTGCTGAGCGAGAAAACACGCAAAAGGAAAATACAGGTTGCGACGCCAACTTGAGGTTCCCGCACCGACTCGCTGGGACATCATAGATTTTGAAGGAGACTGCTATTGCCCACATAAATGTCCGCCTGTGAAATTGAATTGCATTGTGTTCGTGTGCAGAATGACAGTTAAATGTAGCAAGTTTCATGAAATTCCATGGAGCATATCTGGACAAAATGCTAAAGGAGGACTTTGAAATCGGTGACGTCATGCTTGCGATGACGTTCTGAGGTTTCGGCGCGAAATTCAAAATGAAACTTTGACCTTCGTTTTCTTCTTCAATATATCGAACCCGTGGTTATGAAATCAACGAGAATAGAATTCTCAAAGGAAGGTCTATCAGTATAAACGGATTTACTATTTAGTGTCCCTTCAATAGGCGGTGTGAAAGGCTTTCCTTCCGCCTTCACGTCTCCATACACAACAGTGTAAGGGACCCCAAGTAATTTTTTTTGCACCGTACAGTTATCTGTAGCGGTAACTGTGCAGCCCATAAATGAAACGGGTTGTCGAACCTTTGCGTCTCTCGGCGTCTCTAGAATCTCCAGAATGGGTCCGTTTGGTTTTGTTACGCTGTAACGTAATCATCCGCGTGCCGGATTTTGTTTGGAGGATTCGCCAAAGGATGGCTACGCATTAGTAATGCACTTCATGCAGCCTCACTTCCGTCACTCACCTTAACTCCGCGAAGTAGTGAATGTTCCGTGGCTCATTGCACACCACCATCCGACGGTGTTGTTATTGAATACGTCGTATGAAGGCGACACGAAGCAAAATTCAACAGTGACGAACGAACACAGTGATGAACACTATAAGTAGGTTTATTGTATCACGATATACAATGAAAAATGCTTTTTTTTTTTTTTTTTACGTTGGAATGTCTTCGTATCTCCGGTGACTGGCTTACTAAGGGCAGTATGCGCGGAAAAAGCTCCACGGTAACAAACATACACTGCGTCACCGCCAAAGTTTTTTTTTTTTTTGTACATTTAACGCATACTTGAAGCTGCTCTTCAGTGGCTGTATTTGATGATGTTCGTCTCCGAAAAAAGGGGCAAGTTATGTCAATGCTTTGTTATAGCTTTGTGATGGCTTTCGTCCTTCCCCTTGTTCTGTGTCCAGCACGGAAGAGTAATTAATGCCTTGCTACGTGTTGACTCACAACATGAGGTCATTATGTCGCACATAACCTTGTATACCGGTTGAGAGTTCTTGTGTTTGTGTGGCGTGTATGGTGCATAAAGCCTTAGTATGACACTTTCCGCTAGAAGCAATGCGAATGCGCACAAGTTCCGGTCGCGCGCATGAACAGGGGACCAGAGCCTTGAATAACATTCGTAGCGACAGAAGGACTACAAAGCAAAACCTAACAAAACAAAACCAAACAAAACAAAACAAGAGAAACGCATTAGCAAGAACCTGTGTGGTCGCAGCACTTTGTCTTTATAAAGGACAAAGGTTGTTATGTAGATGAGATTCTCTAATTCGTATTTAGCCGCACAGATGCTCGTGTTTTATGTTGTGTGCCATTTTTCATAAATAATGACTCTGTAAACCCTGTGGTGTTGGGTGCGCCGTTGAAGCAGAAATGTTTGCGGGAAGCGCTTTAGAATTGCACGCACTCAAGTTACAAGCTAACTTCGCGGCGCTTGGCACTTAAGGATCGATGTAATTTAAAGATAAATATGCAGTGGAAGCCACTGTCTCGGCAGGGGACATCGTGTCTTCGTCAAGGTGTGTGTTTCGTAAAGACATATTGCTGTCATTAATACCTTAGTGTTTGACACGTGATAACTTGTCTGACAGGGTTTTGGCGAACCTCCCTTGCCCCCGAAAAGTAGGCTTCTGGTTGAGCCCCTCTTTTTTCCATATTCGTGTATGACGGTGTCGTGTTACTGTGCCAGTTTTCGTAAATAAGGACTCTGTTAACAGGCGCGTGGAGTGAGTGGTACCTTGTGTAGCCCCCGTCATTGAACCCTGGTTTGCGGCGTAACGTGTTTGGCTTGCGGTCGCACGGGCCGGGCAGTCAGCCGTACAGACGAGCGTTCGTCTGTGCTTCGTTCGTTCTGTCCCTTCGTCATTATGCGCTGCAACTCAGCAATATGTATGCCAACAAGGTCGAAAAGCCACATTACTGTACTAAATTTCGCTTCGTTGTTTCCAAAAATGCAACTTTTTTGGCAGTTAGGCTTGTGTTATATTTACAGCTACATTTGCGACATAGTCTGCGTTGGCAAGGCCTGTTAAGTAGTTTACTGCTAAGAACAAGACAATATTTAGTGCGCCCGCAGTGTAAAGTTATGCATAAAGGCTGTGTGAGAATTGGTTATTATTTTACGTGTAGGGAAGCTCCGCATTCGATCTGACGACTGTGTAACATATAGGTCTCATCGTAAGAGCGGTTGTGCAATGACAGTTCACGTTAGTGCGACACAAAAGTGTAATCAGAGGGAACGCGCTATAACGCGTAAGAGCCGCTTGCTTAAACGGTTCTGCAGTGTTGTTTTAGTGGGTTTCGTGTTATGTGAAGTGTCGTGTTACTTGTTGGTCGGCTGCTAGTGGTAGTGGCTTTGGTGACCTGTGTACAGTGGCGCGGCCGCTCATAGAACACACACCGTGTGGGTTGTATGTAGCGGTAGTTATTGTGGTTACAGTGCAGACAACGTGTAGCCAGCAGCATGCGCCAAAGGATGACAAATTGGACTCATCTGTGTCGACAAGCGACTCGATGTAAACGCGGAGAGACAGTAAAATTACTTTCGTGGATAATGACGACAGAAGGCGGTGTTTACGATACTACGACTGCTCTGTGCACGAGAACTGTGCTTGTGAATTGTGTGGATCGTAGCTGCTCGTAAACGCGGGCTGTACAAAACATTAGAACTACATATGTATGACTAGACTGCGTCTTCCAGTATACCCAATGCCAACGACTACATGACGGTGCTTCGAACATTTGCCGTAATGTCGAAACGTTCGAGGTAAGTAGAAAATGTAATGGGCAGGTAGTTACAGTATATAGTTCTTCCTAGTTGCACATTGGTGCTTGATTTTAGAAAAAACCGTCCTTGGCGGATATTGGTCACTCCAGGATAGTTTATGGCGTACAAGAGGTTACCCCACTTGAGTAGCTTCAATCTAATTTTTCGCAGCTTCGCATCATGTTCACTTCCAACCAGCCCCCTTTCCCGTTGCTGTTTTCTTAAGAGTAAGTGGGCTGTTATGCGGTGCGAACTGTAACGTCGTTCCCAAATGTGTTGATGCCATAACACTATTAGCGAGCTTTAGAAACGGACGAGTTCAAAGTATGCGTACGCCGTGAAGAACCGAAGCAGAGTTCGGTTTGTGTGCGTGCACAGGTGTCGCTGGCCGTGCTCTTTGTACGCGCAGTTGCTTAGGCACGCTGTTTCTAAAGCTCTCCTTTCACGTGTCCTCAGACCCAAATGTCACGGAAAGGCTTTCCACGTGCGAGGACTAGTAACGCCCATTCTGAACTATTGCAAGCCCTCGCGACTCTCTCAGCGAAGTACTACCGCGATGAGCAGTCGGGATTCCTGAGATACCTGTAACATCGCGTTGTACCGCATGTGAGCATAATGAGCTGTCGGTACACGCGACTGCCAAGCTGCGATTGAGGTGCAGCGTTGTGTACCACGGAAAGCGTCGCTTTGTGTCCTTCAATAACAGCGGCATTTTCCCGGGTGCCGGAGCGCTTTGACAAAGTCTTCAGTGGTATCACTTTCAGAGAACGTCAGATGACGGCATCACAGGCGCCTAATGTGGTGGAGGGTTAGTAGCTAGTTTTTTTTTTTTTTTTCCTTCAGCCATGAATCAACTGGCTGATGCTTCAACCATAGCTGCCTTGCAAAATTGAGTGCCGAAGGACTGAGCGGCGATTACAGCTTCCCGGTGTCTAGATGTCTTCGATGAACTTTTTTTTTTTCTTAAATTTTAGAATGCGAGCGTAAATGGAAATGGGCAGCCTCGTTAGAAAGTATTACGTACACTTCCACTGCCTCGACCTGGCTCTTGAGCGATAAGATGTCGTGGCTTTTGTGGTGCGCGACTTTGAAGCTGTGGAAGGTGCGGACGATATCCTGCTTCGCTCACTATTGTCCTGCAGTTCTGGGTACAATAAAGGTTAATTATAGGGCTGGGGAACTGCACTGCTACGCGTATTTCCCCGATAACAAGTATATGCTCAAATTCTGGTAGTGCTCAAGGCGTGTCATGTTCTTTAAGCTTCCCAATCGTACGGATTTTGCGGTCGTTCTGTCGGGTCCAGTTTTGTTTCCATTTTTCGCATCATTCCGCGACGTGACGTTCGTGGCAGGCACATTTTATGGCAATCAATAGCGCATCCAAAAAGTCCAATGAGATTGTTTTATGTTTGTAGCTAAATTTGGAAAGCGGCGTGCTGTAATTGCTTATATAGATCCGGAGATTACTGGCCTCCATTAGCGAGTTGCTGCTGATCTCCTAAATATGTTTCTTGGAAAGCTGAAAAGAGAGAGAGCGAGTGAGAGAACTTCCTTAAGGTAGTCTGAAGAAATTGGACTAACAGTAGTCGCCCGGCGATTCTGGGGTAGCATTGAAGTGAGAAGAACAAACAAGAGAGAAGTTCTCAAGGACAAAGACGCTTGGAAGAGATTAATAGTAAACGAAAAGGGAGTGACGCTGGAGCTATCTTATCGACAAGGGGAGCTATCTTTTTAAGGGCGAAGGCCGGGTCATCGAGGAGCTGTTCGAGGAGCCCTGAAGAAAAAACGCCGCGTTCTCGGAACGTTTGCTCCGGTATCTTTTCAACCTCTGCGGCCCAATACATTGGAAATCAAAGATGATGAACTACGAAACATACACTGTCCATGAATGAGATATCGCCGCATCGCCACTGTATCTGCTTCCACAGACACTTGCGTCGAGGTTTCTCCTTGCGATACTATTGTGAAAGGGAGTGTTGCTCCCAGCCAACGTACGCACAGGGTCTACAAGAGAGATTAAGCGATTTGCCGCTGACCTCCGAACGCCAATGCTCGCGAACCCGTTGCCACATTATACGCCGCGCCATACGCTACTCGGTGCAGCGTCGACGATTCTGTGTCAGAAATTAGGGGGTAAAGGATCCAGGCACCACGCTGCAACTCGTACGGCCAGCGAGTCCGTGCACACGGGGTCCCACAGCTCGTGGAGAAAAGTTTGTCACTCTATCAGGATGCTGCGTCTTTCCCGCACAAGCACGCACCTACACAAACACACACGCACACACATACACACATTCGACACTTCTTCCACGCAGCTTGCACGTCCCTTGAGCACATGGGACAGCCACCACGGGCTGTAGCCCTGATGTCTGGTCGCCCTGTCGCCTCCGTGCATGCACGAAGGGAGGGAGGTGTGGACGAAGTCCGGCTTGTCGTCGCACGTCTCAATGACGGCGACTGTGGCGAGTCGTCTCGGTCACGAGGGGAAATGTGCTCGAGGGGACCGCTTCTATTTCGGGGTCCTTGTCATCGCGCCGGGGCGACGATCACTGCGCGCTGTCGTAGTAAGTTTCGTCCATCCGCAGCGGGGAGTGTTCCGGCTGAGGCAGCGGCCTGTCCTTCATCGGGTTCTGCGATGGAAACGGAGAGCGACGTTGCGTGTGTGACACGACAGCTGGCACGCGTTCTTGCAGTGAACGAGAACATGTGTACGGGCTGCAAGTTTGAGGCAGCGCGCTATTTTTCTGAGGCGCTATGTTCTTCTTCTTCATATAACAATTTTTTGACGAATATGACGTTTCTTACATGCTTAGGTTTATCTTTCCTTAGTGCGTCGGTTTAACCTCAACCGCGCGCCTTACAACGACGCTGTTGTTTCTTTGCGTTATATGTAGTTCGTTTAACCGCGAAGTACTGAGATCTTAAGGACATGATAATTATTAGGGTGTCATCTCAAACGTTCTAAGTTTAGCCGATGTTAACTGTAGTAGTTCTTCGCAAATATATATTTTAACGAGCCTAGTTGAAACATTACCTCGCTGTACAGAGTTACAATGCTGTAAGACCCTGCGCAGACGTGAGACAGATAATTACACAAAGCGCAGATGTCCTTACAGCCCCGGGCATCTGAGAAAGGCCACGACATACAAGCAAACGGAATAAACAATCACGCTATAGGCACGAACGTAGTATTCGTTGTTTACCTTTCTCCGGAAGGTTCTCGGATCTCAGTCACAGTCCTTCAAAAAGCAGGAACGTGCATCACGGATGAAAGCTCAAGCAGATTGCACAATAAACACAAAAGCAAGAAACACTCGTTATCATCGTCTATAATGCTCAATACTAGTGCCATGTTCACCGAAGATGCGCTTAGTACTTCACTTGCTCAAGATTCCTTTCCGAGATGTCTTTTTCGTGCCCTGAGTCACGACTCGCTGATAGCGTAGCTTCGATGTGACTGTTCCGTGATTCGTGCGTATTAATGCGCTATGTAGAGTTAAGCGCGGCAGCCTCTCACCTTTGGCACGTAAGTCTTCATTTCTTGACGCTCCTTGAGCGTTCCCCGAAGCTCCGTGCCGTTGCGCATGGTGCCTCCTTCGTAAGGAGTGGCGAATGGGACGTCCTGCTCGGACATCTTCTCCATCTCCACGTACCTCTGAGACATCATGGTTCCAGTGTTGAGAGTAGCAGGGTCGTACCGCATTATCTCTGCAAGGAAAGACGGAAGGCATGGTGTCTAAGTTCAGTCAGCCAGAAATGAAACGCTGTCATATGCACATGGGTCGTTGGTTCCTGGGAGGTGCTTTTCCGCACATCCCTTGGGAAGGACTGGATAGGCAGACGAGTCGTCTGCTGTGCCCACTGTGTTTAGAACAGCGCTTTAAAGGTTTAGAGCACCGTGTGCCTTTCTGTGTAATGGTTGTGTGCAGTTCCTAAACAGACACCAGAGTTACGACAGCGTAGTGCGAGGTCATATGGCATTGTAAATTCGTAGCGCAGCATCAACAGCGACACTCGCTCCACGGACAGGATAAAATTGCGTCAGTGATGCGGCACATCGCCTTTTCGACACAGTGTGGACAAAGCTATTGTCGTGGTCTTTCCTTTATTTGACTGTGCACGCTTGTTCTTGCCAGCTCGTAATCCCTCACATGATGATAGGTTCACTTCCTTTTTATAAGAGCTGACGTATTCTTTTTTTTAAAGGCTGTAACTATGTGACGCTTTCTATTTGTTAGACTGTGTCCGGAGGATAAGTCCCTGTCAAACTAATACAACCTTTAGGGTACTTTTCGGTTTTCGGTGCCGGAACTTTCTCTGATGACAGAAAATCCGAATGAATGAATGAATGAATGAATGAATGAATGAATGAATGAATGAATGAATGAATGAGCGAGCTTGGTGGGCCTTGGTTTTCGCCGCCGGTCGTTTGTATATATGTGAACGCGCGCGCGGTTTGTTTATAGTGTACCAGCACGTGCGTAGCAGATGCCTGTAAAGCTGGCTTCTCCACCAGCGGGGTCGTTGTTGGGAGAAGCCCACATTTGAAATTGCCGTCGCTCTACAGGCAACTGTTTCATCGAAAGTATTTTTGTACTCGTGTATTCGAAGACGTTATTGCGCGAGTTATCTGCGCTTCTAGATATAAGTATGGCACAAAGACACACCAGACGGAATCGAACCTCTAATGTATCGATTCGGTTGTCCTGATACAAAGTTTGAGGCGCGAAGATGACGAAGGACAAAAGGCGGAGCAAACACGCAAGCGGGCGCCACTTATAACCATGTATGTGTGTTAGGGGCGAAGCTTCTCTTAGTCTAACCTTGTCCTGCGTCAGGCGTCAGGCGTAACCGGCGTGCCGGGAGGCACGCGCTCGCCCTCGGCGCGTGCCTCTCTCTCTATCCCGGTGCGTGCCTCCCAGCGCGTGCCTCTCTCTCTCACTCTTCCATCTGCTGTCTTGTGAGAGAGAGAGAGAGAGAGAGACAGAGAGAAAGAGAGAGAGCGAAAGGCGCGCGTTGACTCTGGAAACGCTCTTTCTTAGATGAACGCTCTACCAGCTCGCAAAGAAGGAGAACGCGCCCTCACCCGCGAGAGACAACGTTGGCGCAGGCAGCGTCTCCTAGCGAGTTTCTTGATTGAGAAATACCGACTGCTCGCGTTGGAGAACCGTTCACCGGCCACCCATATATATATATATATATATATATATATATATATATATATATATATATATGCACTAGATCTTGACTTGCAATGAAGTGCCGGTGGGAGATTTCACTTGTGCATAGTTCAACCATAAATATTCGTAGCGTGCGTGTTAACTAAATTAATCCGGAACTCGGCACGATCTACGATGAACCTCCCGAGCTTCGCCCACTCATCATCATTCACTCCGTGGATATGCTGTAATTTTTTTTGCTCTCCCTTTAGTGCTTTGTCATTTTTGTGCCTCTCACTTTATATCATGTATAACCAACTCGCCCAGTCTTCCGTCCTTGCATCGTATTTCTCAGGTGTCCTGTGTGCGCCGAAAAGACACGATGCCGGGAAACGCTGTGTTCTGAACTCTAATGGCAGCAATATCTTGTAGTAAAGAGGTGCTATGAGAAATCTTTGACTTTACAGACACAAGGCACGAAGCTAGTGCGTGCAGTGTTGCGCAGACGCCTGTAGCGTGAAAGAAGTCCGCGACAGTCCGAAGTTTGCGTAATTTAGCTAAGCGCTATAGGAGAAGTGGGGCCGGTCGTTAGAGGCGTGTGATAGGAGTGCTTGGCACATGAACGTTCAAATGATATTGTTACTCTGACCTTCGCTTCGTCGTGCGGTACAGCAGGGAGACTGAACTTTTTTGGCTAACTGTAATCTATCTACGATCGACGACGAACTGTTTGCCAGCACATTACATATTAATTAACAGTCCATGAGAATGTGATTATGGTCTTATTTACGGATCTACCTGCCCCGCAGAAAACCTGCGGTTTTCTGTAAATAAAGTTGTGTACCACCACTACTACCTATGTTGCACGCTATAAGGGTGAGTTCACGAAATATACTAGTACATTTTGCTTGGCAGGCGTACAAGGACTTTTACTTAATATGGTGTTTGATGTAAAAGGGAATTCAACGGTCCGTTGCGTTGTTTATAACTTAGAGTCCATTGTTCATTGCAGGCCATCACACCATACAAACCTCACAGCGCTTGTTAAGTGTAATGATAACCTTATGACGAACTATTCACTCTCATTTATTTATTTATTTATTTATTTATTTATTTATTTAATGTGGAATAAGTCTAGAGTAGCATGCAAGTTGATTCTCACCAGGCACTGGTCGTGGCGTGCTCTTCATCTTTCGGATGCAAATGCACGTGCTGAAGAGGATGACGAGTACTGCCAGCAGGATGGCTCCAGCGGGAATCATGATGGCCATGTCCATATAGATGGGCACCTCGTCGTCCGCTTGCTTGTTCTCGATGGCTGAGCTTTCGTGTCCCGACGCTGCAGCCACATCGCGCATGAGTTAACGAGCGAGGGAATATTGTGACATTGTAGTACGGAAAGTATTTTGGCATTGTAGAGTGTATGCCATTTGGCGGCGAGCACACCACAGCTATGTGTTGTCCGACCGCAGTTTATTATAGCGAAAGAAAAAAAAAAAGAGCACATTGCGAGACCTAAATGCTCCAGACTGGGAAGTATGTCGTATTCTTTTTTGTTATCGCGCTAAGCTTATTGGAACACTGTAATGTCACCGCAATGTTTAACCGAAACGCATTCTATAAGTTCCTTATTTATGGCGTGTTTTTTTGTGGTTTTATTCCGAAGAACTAGACATTTCGCATTAGGACGCGTCCAGTGTGCGCGCTGACTTCGTCTCTCACCGTCTCTCACTGTCTCTCTTTCCTTTAAAGAATTCGACGCTTTCTTCTTTACACGTGTTTCCACAGTTCGGTATGTGGGCGCTGCATGTCACGCTTGATATTAACTGCTCCATGGTGATATCGTCGGCAAATGGCTCCGAGACTGTGCGGCGGCTCCGATATACGGTAAATTTCAGAACTACAAACACCGTTCCAATGACTGAACCTCTTCACCCGGGTTTTCATATGTCCGCGCTACCATTCCGTCTCGCAGCCCTCTTCGGCCACGAGTTCTAAAATTGTACCTTTTGTAGAAACGCGTTGTACTTGGGGCTCGAGTCAATAGAGACGGAAATGATAAAGGGACATGAAAAAATCGTCGCGTGTCAGGGAAGGCACGCGTGTTATTTTCATCTTAGTAGAAATAAAGAAGGAGAAATGGACGTGCATAGGGAATATAATCAGAAGCAAGATAGTCAACGGTCTTTAAGGCTAGCAGAGTAGATCCCTAGAGAAAGCGGCGGAGGGCTGCCGAAAGTTAGGTGGACAGATTAGATCAACCAGTTTTCGGGGATAACAGCGCCGCATCCAGCACAGGGTCACGTAACTTAAAGAACTGTGGAAGAGACCTTATTCCTGCAGCAGGCGTAGACAGGCTGACGAATGAATGAATCCGTTAACGCTAGCGTGTTCACGGACAACCTAAAGTTTTGTATTTGTACTGAAACATGTGCGCCAGGTGCGTCTGTCCTTACCAGTACTCTCGGTCCTGACTAGAAGTATGGCACTCGGGTCGCCGCGTCCCAGCACATTGGAGGCGGTCACGTAGACCTGGTACACGTAGCCCGGGTGCAGGTTGGTCAGCGTGTACGTGTTGTTGGCTGTGTTCACGATCGGTAGCTCGAGCCATGTGCCACCTTCTTGCCGGTAGTGGATGTTGAAGCCTGCGTCATGAATGGAAGCACACTCACACACATGATTACATCTTCAATAAATCGGTGTGCCCTGTCACTCTTGTCCTGGCGAGGTTGCTTGCGCATTTATGACTTAGTGCTGAGCGACGTCACGACTTCATTGTCGAGCAGTGTTTTCTTGTACGGGCGCTTTACACAAGACGCCCTTTTAAAGGGGCCGCTTCCTTTACAGTTCGATTGACGTATGTCGATAGCTCGAGCACATAACGCTAGTATTTCGTTTCCTGCTCGGGTTCCTCTGATACCTACTTTAATCTAAATGCAGTCGAACTCTCCGTGGCTGCACGCAGCTGCAAACGTGCGCAACTCGAATGGTGCGCGTGAACTCACTTCCATTTGTTGTATCAGCAAACCTCCAATTGTACACCTCTAATTGAGGGGAAAAAAGCTAAACAAAAGAACAACGTGCGAAAGCTTAGCGAAATTCTGATGGCCCCGAAGTGTTTGTTTACTTGTTTGTTCACCGCTGTCAGCGTCACTTTAATTATCTTCAATTTTTATGTGCACGGGAAACTAGCTTGCAACGCCATACTACTCTGCATATGAATTTCTTAAAGCACCTCTATTGGTAGCAGTGTTTGAGTGTGCTGATTTTATATGCCGCTTGAAGAATGTACTTTCTCGCTTGCTCCGCAGGCGCGGTGCTCTTACCGGTAACGTCGCTGCTTGACCTGATGACCCACCGGAGCGTCATGGTATCACTGGTCACTCCGGTCACGAAGAGCCGCGGAGCTTCGGGCACATCTGCGCATGGACATATAACATGACGTAGCATGTGAGTCCCAGTGCATTTCTTTGCTAAAAAGCGAGACTCGGACTTTATGTAGTGCAATGAAACAGCAACAGAGAAGCACCTATGACGACGAGATTCGATGAAATCGCACGCCCCTTAAGTGCAGTCACAGTTTGCAAGGTAGCATGGAGAATAATAATAGCGCTGAGAACTTTTTCACTTGGCGCAGATGTGTGTAGGTACTTGTTTCACACGTATTGAATGATCTGTAGACAAAATGCAGTGGCGAGAATCACGCGACTGGATCCTCTTTCGCTTTCCTTTAGTGTAGATTTGTATCGACTGACTAACGAATTGGGATGTGGCCCAATATTTATTTTAAATGTCAAGTTACCCGGGAATGAACGGCCTCGTTTATATAGGTAGTGGCATGTATTGGAGCAATCATGATGCATCCCTGGTCACGCATATATAATTCTGTCCTACACTCTCAAAGGACGGTGCAAGATACTGCCGTGTTCGTTTTCTTTTCCTTTGAGGTTCTTGCACAGATTTCTACAAATATTCCAGCACCTTCACTCTCCAGTGATGAGTGTCCGGCGATGCTGTTGAACATAATGCAACGATCTAATCAAAATTGAAGGTGATGGCAAAGTACCAGTTATAATAGAGTGAATGTGCTAAGATAGAAACATGGCGCGATTCGCTTAGATTTTTTCGTGCATATGTCCTGTGGGACTGAGAGTGGTCACGCCTTCACGATAATGTGGGTTTCTTGTTGACTTCACGCGCGAAATGTAAGAACTTTAGTTTATAGGGCGACAGCTTGCTCTTATACCTTCGTTGTCGCTCATATTTAGATTACTTTTCTTTTTGCACGCACAGCTCGGGCGGCACGTTAGCTACAATGTCGGAGGGCAGTTTCTGAACGATTTCAAAGAAACGCCCGCACTCCACGTTCCAATCACTACTGCCTTGCACCCTCCTAGCTCAGTTCACTAGCTTTGGTCCATTTCGCGTAGCCTCCTCGACTAACGTGACTAGTTGACCACGTTGGTAACACGGGGAAAGAGGAAAACGTTAAGCAAACAGTGATCGTGTGATTCATCACTTCCTCGTGTCTTGTTGCGCGCTTATGCTCGTCTTTCTTTTATGTTCGCAACTAGACGTGGTGCCCACGAGAAATGGCAGGGGAGGGTAAGGGGTGCAGGAACAAGCCATTCGTGGCTTGAAAATAATTACAGCGTCTTCGAGGCGCGCTGTTTCCGGCTTTCCTTTCCTTCGCCTTCGACTCGTGGACCGCCCCCTTGTACACTGTCTCATCGAAGCGTCGCCGGGGGTGGCGACGCTGGTGGTTGTTCCGGCAATTAGCTGCCATGTCGGCATCGCGAAAACAACCCACGAGCCGATTGCAACGAGAAGGCATCATTGGCGTGCGTTACACACGAACGTACGCACAAGTTGTAGCTTTTTTTCCCACTGGTGACTCTACGTGATAGGCGGCAGCGTCCGGTCTCACGGGCAACGCGCCAGCGGATGACTATAAGCCCTTCCTCCTCGTCTTCATCGCTGAGCGTGTTCTTAACTTTCTTCGGAAAGCGGCCTCGCCATCGGCTCCCGTTCCTCTCCGCACTTTTTTCTTTGTTTTATTCGCAGTCGCCATTTAACAGCTTGTCTGCATGCAGCCGCGCTGTTGTACTATATACACCGGAGGCCGGCAGTGGGGCGGGTCGGGGATATATTTGCACTCTCGCGCGCGCAGCTTGCGGAGTCTTTTTCCGCACGTGCGCTGCCCTGCGTCACGTACGCAGCCTTTGCCTGAAGATAACGGGCATGGAAAGCTAATAGATAGAAAGCCGGTTGTGAAGGCGAAGTCTCACGCTGCGCACTTACGTGCTTCTGTGTGGTGCGAGTGCAACGAAAACAAAGCAGCGCGATATCGCACATACGGAACGCGGTGAGAAACGCAACGCAGCAAGGCTTCTGCGCCTCCTCGCCAGATTGACCTCGTTACGTGTTTCACTGGTGCTGACGTCTCTACGACGCGTATGGGCTCGATGGTTTGAATCATTCGGTGCATGTGATTGTGTCGGCTGACCTTGATGTTGCCTTCGAATCGTAGTCGCCTCTCTTGGATGTCTTATACATCGTCGTATTAAGTACATAGAAAGGAGAAAGGCGTGTAGTGTTTGTTTATACACATAGAAGCGGTTGAGGTT
Source organism: Hyalomma asiaticum (assembly GCA_013339685.2). Lineage (NCBI taxonomy): Eukaryota > Metazoa > Arthropoda > Arachnida > Ixodida > Ixodidae > Hyalomma > Hyalomma asiaticum. The sequence continues at coordinate 100,922,786 of CM023486.1, forward strand.
TTGATTTCCATTTGGGCGGCATTTATTTCATACAGGGAGGCGGCCAATACGTACTGTTTTCGTGCTGCCTTGAGAAATGACAGGATTTTAATAGGGCCGTGGCTGTGAAGTAGTAGTCATCGTGTGATGGTTTGTGTTGTTACTAAAGTTCTGACACTGCGTTTAAGAGCGGAACTGTTTCAGCTTGCGTTCCAGCCATAGCCGGCGATCGTTCAACACTCGGCGGAAAGAGTGTGAAATGAGGATAGGATGGAGAGAAAGAGAGGGAGAGTCTGGTAGAGTTTGATTGGGTGATTGGGAAAGAGAGGGAGAGATAAAAATTTTCTTGACAAGGCGGGGTTCGAACCCGGTACCAACAGACCGAAGGCGACCGTCATAACCACTAGGCTCTGAACACCCACGCTTGCAGAAAATGCATTTGCAGGAATCACACGATTGGATTGTACCAACGACCGTAGCACAACTTGCTATGAGTGACAGAAGGGAAAACAGAGAGAGAGAGAGAGAGAGAGAGACACCACCGTCTGGACCTCTGAGGAAGAAGCCACTTTGCTAGCCTCTACAGCTCCGCTGGTCATTGGTGTTTGCGATAGCATGGCCACGCCTAATTGTTTTTCCCTTTAAGGCGAAAACATGAACTGGTCCCTAAGAAGCTGAATGTGACCGTCGGTCTCAGCGGCGTTGTATCGCCGGCGGTGGTACAAAAACTCCTTGGTACGAAAACCTTTAACTCGCGTCTCATTCACTTGGCTTACACCGAAATTGACATGAAAGGATATGAATCTAAGACTAACATGGCTGATAGAGTGTGAGATCAGTGACGGGACATTTTCGTCATTGACGTCATGATTAACGGTAAAATCACGTGTAGCTAGTACCCGCATTCCTTGGCCAGATAATCGCAGGTATGAACCGCACTTAATTGAATGTTAACCTCTTACGGCCTATGCAAATCAAGGAACAGACATGTCGCATATAACATGTCATAACAAATGCCGATGCAGTAGCCCTAAGAGAATGAAGGGGAAAAACGCCAGACAACTTTTATGACAATGCAGGGTGGCTTCCGTCGTCGTCTTAGCATGGGATGTGGGATATGCGAATATTTTTGCTTTTTTTTAAAAAGGAAAAAACAACCTTAGAGTCCTATTGTGCACTCTTACGTCTTCATTCCGGCATTGCCTCACGTTAAGCTACGCCTTTATGCAGGTTATGGGGCCTTACTTCAATTTAACAGAGCGCCATATGTCTGTGTGATAAATGCCCTGGCTCAGATGTACGGACCTGCGCTGACAGATCCGCTCAAAGTAAGGCGCGGCTGGCAATCCACGGGTATATTCCAACAGCTGTGTACCTCGCGATTTTACTGTGGGAATGCTGTGTCGAGCAAATAAAAATAAACGTAGCGTCGGTAGGCTTTGTGTGGCTCGTGTGTATCCACCATGGCGCTCGCCTATCCGGCACCTGGATGCAGTTAGCTCCGAGTGCGCAAGCTGTTGCCTACGCTGAGTTAACGCGATATTCACGCCTACATTGCTTAAAAAAAAAGAAAAAAAGTTTTCTGTCCTCGTACACTTGTTCGCCTGGAACGTGGCTGCTGGGAGGCCTTACAGCGGCAATAGGCACACGTGGCGAAAAAAAAAAAGAAAGAAAAAAAAAGAACGGAGAGAGAGAGAGAGAGAGATAAATTCTTGTCAGCTTATGAAACCGATCTGTATTTATACATACTGCGGAAATCGCGCCTGGGTGGAGTTTGCGGATATCGGCTACGTGATTCATAGGGATGCCTGTAAAGGGACGAAGCTGTACTTGGAGCGTTCATTGACGGAGGAATGCGAAAATAAAAAAAAAAAGCAGGAAAAAGAGCGCAAGGGGGACTGGCAGAGGCGGTTGCGTAAATTGGTACATTTGCCACATAACCTCTGATTTGCAACGCTATCCAAGGAACTCGATGCTCCACTAAGCGTTTCATAGCATATAGCTAATTGCTGCTATATGCTCAAAGTTCCGAAACGGCACGCTGTCATCTTGATGATTTGTGTTATATCACATGCTTGTTATCTACGAGATTGCTTTTGATGAAGAAATTTCTCGCATGTAATTATCAATTGGCTCATTGTCCATTTCGGCCATACGCTATCGCCACGAAGATTTGCATTGCTGCCCTACGTGTATTGTTTTATATTGGACTTTTCTTCTGTTTAGTGGGTGCGCTGCGCCCAGCCGTGGCCTCTTCACCGCTGTGAGGTTCGCGGTGAGCATCAATGCAGGTCTTGTCAAGCACGATAAAGCATCATCAAACGAAAGGCCGTAATCGGCAGTCCGCTGTCAGCGACAAAGGATGCCAGTGGTAGCAGCTGCGTCCTCTACAAATCTCATTTACTCAATGCCTAATTTCCGTAGGCTACACACGTTATCCATGCCAAACTAACTTAATTATTGGGCTTTGCGTTCCGAAGCTTACCGGCGTGCTGTACCGTAAAGGAGGGCACTGTATAAACTTTGGCCAGCTAGAGTTCTTTAGCGTGCCCCCGTGGTACGATATATGCGGAATCGGTGTTGTTAGACTGAGACCTGTGCTACTGGAAATCGAGCCTAGGGCTTCGTGCGGCTTGTGTGTCTTACTTTATTGCCTATTAGAATGTCGCTCTATAAGCCAAGCAAATGCCTTCAGCACTGTGCCCTTCCCAACATTATTTTCCCAAGTATTGGTGTGGGGAAATCCGAGTAGTTCAGTAATTAAGCGGCAGTCTAATGCTGGACCAATCAGCGATATAGGTGCAGTCGCAGTAATAACTCTGTGGATGAGGTAGCTTCCAAGGGCCGAATACTTGTGGAGGTCCAAGAAATCTGTACCGTTTGCTGCACTGACCATCGTAACTGACAACCACTTGCGAATTCTGCGACGGTTAACCTCAGAGATCACTAACACGTGGTCGTCGCTGTCAAGTATATTTGTTCCTCGTGTTTATCAGATAGTGATTCCGGTGTGATGCACATCTCACCTCCGTCCATGGTACGCACGGTCTTCTCCTGCGAGGCGGGTCCCGACCCCGCACTGTTGTACGCCTTGAGCACGAGCGAGTATTCGGTGCCTCGCTGCAGTCCTCCGAGCAGGTACTCGTGGCTGGCGTTGTTGGGCGAGGCCTCCACGCGTCGGTACGAGAACTGAGATTCCGTGTCCCTGGGCCGGTAGCCGATGTAGTAGCCCAGCAGGTGACCGTTCCAGTGTTCCCTGGGTGGCGCCTACGTACGCAGGAGCAATTGGACGCGGTTAATGGGACTTCGTTATTGTTGGGTGAGTGAGACAACTTTATTGAGCACCCTGCAAATTCCCTGGCATGCTGGGTGGCCCAAAGGTGAGGGGGCATAAACTTCTGACAAGTTAGCCGTTCAAGCAAGGCGATGAAATAGTGACTAGATTGATTTATGGGGTTTAACGTCTCAAAACCAGCTCTGGTTGTGAGAGACGTCGTAGTCAAAGTCTCCGGAAATTTCGACCACCTGGTGTTCTTTAACGTGCGCTGACATCGCACAGCATACGGGCCTCAACATTTCGCCTCCGTCGAAATGCAGCCGCCGCAGCCGGGATTCGATCCCGCGACCTTCGGATCAGCAGGAAATGGTGAATAGAACCCGAGCTTAAACTTCACGTCCCGCATAAAGCAACGATTGTATTCCGGTACTAACCCTAGTGTCGCATCGTCAGTTGCCCAAATGGCACTATCACATGCGCGTTATGAACGGCATCAACCTGCCATAAGCGGCGGACGATAAGAAAGGAATAGAGTTGGACGAAAGGAACGTTTGCATGATACTAGCGCAGGAAGTGTGCGCAGGAAATGCATGAACTGAGTCTGTTCGTTCAGCCGGCGCGAGAACATGATCGTCAGTTCTGGTCAGTTTCAGTAAATTCGACTGGAATCATCAGCGTCATTGCGCAAGCAATGTTTCGAAATGTCGCATAGCGAGTCTCAAGGGCAACACCGGGACGCACAAGCGCAATAGAGTCGGCATGAAATAAAATTTGAGAAATAAAGAAAATTTTCTCTTATTGATGCAAAACAGGCCCTGCGCTGTTGCGTTGCCTCGTTACTTGTCTTCCTGTGCGTACACTCGTAAGTCATTCAAAGGCGGTAAAGCGCTGAAGGAAAGGCTGACGCAAACGCACGTGAAAATGGTTCCCGGTGCTGTTAGGGAACACATGCGCCGATGGCGCTTACTTGGACGAGAGTGATTGTACTGCGTGTTGAAACAAGTAAATTTGGGCGTTGTGGCTCATCGTGACGATGCATTTGTTGCTCGCAGAATATGAAATGATGCAGCACGAATGTCGCTATGCCAATGCGCAAGGAGACACGACACGCGAAGGCAGGAAACTTAAGTGCATTCTCGGCTGCAGGCGTATGCTAGATTAGAAGGCAGAACAGTTAAGGGCTACATACCATTGCTGTATGACGCGTAGCCTCTGCATTCCTTTAAAGAACGATTAACGTGATTGCAGGCATTAAATTGCGGACCAGTGCTTACCTTCCAAGATATGTACACTGTCGAAGGTCCTTTCATCTCCACCAGGATGTCCACAGGTGCTGCTTCCGGCTCTGTTCAATGAAACGGAGCAATATTGTGGAATTCGTATTAGTTATGCACGATACGTTTATCTTTAAAAAAGAAATGAGCGCCGGGTTCTCGCATTCAAGATCACGATTTAATAATAATTAGGGCACATTGGCGTTAATAATAGCTCCGGATTCGTTTGGGCTTCTCGGCATTCATCAACTGCATCTCCATCAATGTATACGGCTGCTTTTTTTTTTTTTTTTTGCATTTTACCCTTATTGATATGCGGCTGCCATGCTGGCAATCGAGCCCATTTTCTCGAGCAGCGCAGTACTAGCTTAGCCGCCAAGCTACCCTTGCGAAAGGATATTCCTATTAGCTTAGGTTTTTGTATAGTGACATACGAGCAACATGGACAGAGAAGTGCTCGAAACTTTGCCGTATGTAACTACGCCAGCGACCATTTTCCTAAATGGCAGCGGACTGGATCCGTTGACACATTCGGGGACGCTCACATGCAAAATTATCATGTCTACCTAAGGTTTGGGACAGGCGCGCAATGACAGATCATAAGCGTGCCTGTTGATCAATCTCGGTTGCATTTGCTACTTGCCTTCTTCGCCGGTGTGAAAGACGACGGTTCTCGACGGTTCGCCGCGGCCTATGGCGTTCTCGGCGACGAGGTTGAGCACGTAGGCGGTGCCTGGAAGCAGGTCGCGGACCATGGTGTACGTCAACGAGCCGATCACCTCCAGTTCGTGTAACCTGTGCGCCGTTCCTGGGAAAACACAAAGGCGATTGCGTTGACGTCAAGGAATTCCTCGATAGGAAAGTTCATACCAGAGCTTCAAGTTATAGGTTAGGCACGTAGATATGCTCCTGACAACATGCGTGACCATCAACTCGCCCTAACGTGCATCCTCCTACGTGTATATGGAGCTTCGGAACTGAATTAGAATGGGTGATGTGATGGGTTTTTAGTTGCGTAGTTCGAAATATCCCATTCTTGCGTAAGGAACTTTATTATTTGAGTGTGCGACATACCGCTGTTGAGTCTGTGGAAAGTGTGGCTGAAGAACGAATAAGCTATTGGCGGCTTCAATGGCATAGGGTACGCACAGAATCAAAAGGCACTATTCCTTTGGGCAGTAATATGTCATTTAGGATTCGATGATTTGTTCAACCAAAGCGCTGATGTCAAGTGCCGATAGTCAACGCACACAAGGGCAAGCATATCAAGCCAGATGTGACGTGAGCCGTTTCTAAGTTTTAAAGGACGTGTTCATAAAATCGTCCTGTACTTCAGAGGGGTTTACGAAGGTTGAGAATTCCAGACAGAACCGTATCCATTTTAGTTTCTGTAGACGAGAAACACCAATAGTAAACATGTGTCTCTGCAGCGTCTTGAAAAAACTTGAATGTCCGCGGTATGCACCCTGCTCAGTGCTGTAAGAATAGGGTTATATAGCTGACAAAAAGTTCATCGCTGATTCAAAAGCGAAGTACTTTGTAGATGTCAGAGGAATAAAAGGAAAGACCAGAAGGTCATCCGAACCTCCGTTTCCGGTTTGCTACCCTGCGTTAGGGAGAGAATTGGGAATAAGGGATAAAGGTAGGGACGGCGGGAGCACAAGGCCATTAGAGAGTGCACAACGTGCGCTCGAAATAAAAGACATGTTGAAGCGTGCAGTCATCGGCCCAAGCAGTCTTCCAAAGACACGGTGAAGCCGCATTTGATTCTTCTGATCATGGAGTGATGGTAGTTCGTGGATAATTTTAGGGGCGAAGCTCCTTAAGGCGTAGGCTTGTCTGCCGTAGTTGTCCGTCGTAGCCACCTACGAGGAGCACGAGGAAGGAGACATTAACGAGGAAGAAGCAGAAGAACGAGAACGAGACGACCAAGAAGTGCAAGAAGAAGAGTAAAATAAGCTCAATATGAAGACGACGACGACGGCTATGAATAAAAAAGGAATTATAAAAAAATAAAAAAATAAGGAGTTGCCGAAATTACGATGAAAACGAAGACTGATTGAGAAGACGAGAGCAACGAAGAGGTAGAATCCGGTGACGAAGAAGAGGAAGCAGAGAAAGAGGAAGGCTGTTAATAAGGAAGAAGAAACGCGAGAGAGGAGAACTCGGCACGATCTACGATGAACCTCCGGAGCTTCGCCCACTCATCATCATTCACTCCGTGGATATGCGTGGATTTTTTTTCTACTCAAGCGCGGTGAGAACTGCACTCGGTGTTTCGAGCACGTGCATCCTGCATACAGGGTGACTTCTATTACTTATCGAAGTAGCGGTATGGTTTGTCGATCATGAATTGTTATCCCATCAGAGTTGTGCAGGCTAACGCAAGGGTACCACGATTGACTCCTTGACAGCCTCTAATTGGTGATCACGAAAGCTTATAAGTTGCGAAATGAGCATAGGTGGAGCAGCAGCCTTTCACAGTAACACAGCATGCGGTGGACGCGACAGTTGAGACACACACGACTGTGTACTTTAGCATGGTGTCTGCCGACGTCCTGTACGACCGTGGAGAAGTTAATTTGATGTCTCGCGCGCGTGCGTAAACCGTTAAACGCATTCTCACAGCGAAAACGCCGCCGGAACCGAGGCGGAAGCGGGGTCACTGACTGTCTCGGTTTATAAGAGACCGAACGAGGTGGCGAGCCGCAGGGACCGCGATTATTTCCGACCACTCCCGGGGAGCGGAGGGCACTTGCCGACAAAGGGTGCGTTCTGTTCCCCTACTCCGGCGGTTTGACTCCGTCGCTGCCTCTCTCTAGTGCATTTATTTATTCACACTCCGCTTCTCGCGCACTCTGCAATGGCAAAGAGCGCCGAAAGCGAGCAGGCTACGGACAATCTAAATGTCTTTTTATCGTCCTGCGGTCTGCGGCAGTCTTGTCGATAAGGGTGATACCTCCGAGAAGGCGCCCTCCCCTCCCCGCAGACCAGAAGAAATAAACTAGACGGCCGACTATCTTTGGACACATGTGTGGCGTCTGTGAAGGGGGCAAAGGCGACGAAGAGTCTATCTCCTTGTGGTGGTGGTGGTGTTCGCGTGAACGAAGAATAACGTGCTAGTCTTTTTCCTGGTGTTTACGTTGATCCTACGGCACACGTGAATATGCCGGAGTGGCTGTACGGGCAACAATGGATGTTGCCCTCGGCCATGTGGGAAAGATCTGGCGCTCGTTCTGGAAGGCGTCTGCTTGAACGGGCCTGACGGTTCGTGCAAGGGCAAGGCGACCGTCGTTATCACCTCTCATTTAGCGTGGAAATTATCGTTCCCGTCGTCTTCGCGCAAATATTTTTGAAGAGATAGCGTGGCTGGGAACGTAGTGGGCAGGAAGATACGCACTTGCGCGCTTATGTTGCACGAAAAAAAAAATATAAAAGTAGATGAGTGTGGAATAACGTTTTGGAGCTAGATTAGCATTCTGCCTCCTGTCTCGTGTTTTCTCCCTGCCCTTGAGGCGACAACTGCCGTAATTATTTGGTGATTTGTACATTGTAATGTTTATACTACCAACTATTTTGTTTTTTCGTTTTACTATCCTGTACTTATAGTTAATGGTTTCACAGCAGTGTGTCGTGGGAGTAGCTTAGATGCAGTGCCGTCTGTAGCCGTGAGAATTGTGATGCCTGCTGGAAAACCGAAGGACACATTTGATAAATATTGCTAGTACTACGGTTATCAAGTTTTATTTCGTGATTTCTGACTGAAATAGAATACTGCAAAGACGCTCTAAGAGATACTATAGAATTTAACTACGAGTGGCACCGTAAACAGCGAACGAAGTTTTTTTCTAGCTTTAATGACGCCATATTCGGCTTACAAAATTTTATTTGCTAAGCCACTGGGTCGGTAATAAGCGTAAAGATGTCAAGCTTCCGTGACATTTTCGATACTGTCCTTGCTGTCACGTACCGTGGTCCCGCCAGTATTGGACGATGTACTTTGAGATCGGGCTGTTCCCGCTGTACGATGGTGACCACGAGACGCTGGCCGACCGGCTCCAGACGTCCTTGAGGCGCACATCCTGTGGAGGACCGGGCACCTCTGGGAACCGAAAAAAATAAATAAAAATAAAGTCCGGTTGAGGCATAATTCAGTGCCTTGGGCGCATTCGGTGCAAGCCTTCATGCAGCTTCGACAAATAAGGGCACCAATGCAAAATACACTAGTGGTGGCCTAAACGGCGCGTACCAAAGGCCGTCAATATATAGCGTTTTCGCCAAGCTGCGCGATGCCCTCAGTGATGCATATATGGGCAAAGCACCAGTGAAAGTAATTAGCGATCACTTAGGTGTCCACCCACTACCTCAAATGCAAGAATGTCAATCAATCAATCAATCAATCAATCAATCAATCAATCAATCAATCAATCAATCAATCAATCAATCAATCAATCGGGTAGCTAGGCATACGGTTTACTGGGAGCTGAAATAAAGCCCTAAATTACAACTTGACTGTGTACATGTTATCCGTGGAATCGCTGTGGGAATAAATTTTTACAGTTGGGAAATATTATAAACAAATAGTAGCTTTCACGATGTAATTGTATGGTAGGCTTTAAAACGCTTCCGTTTGCACAAGTAAAAGCTGAGACGTATTTGAAACGTACGATTGGTCGAGTAGCAATGTGGGCTTGCTTATAGATATGAAATCTTAAACAGTTTTATCTTATCGCAAAAAAAAAAATCGGACAAAAGAAACACGACGCAGACGGTTCCATGTGGGTCCCTGTGTGTCTTCTTTTATCGAGTGTTTTATTCGTGCTAAGGAAAACCTCTTCAAAGATTTATATAAGGTGATACAGGAGGTGAAAGTTACTCTTGTTTCACAAGAAATGTGATTGCTGTTGAGTTGTGTAGGTGCAGGAGCCAGAGAACGACGGCGCTGCATGCTGAAGCACATTCAGCAGAGGTTTTTCGCTTGTTTTGGAACCAACGTTGAAAGAGATATTTGATTTTATAAGTAGGAAGAGTATTGACGAATTAGCACCCTTGTGATCATTCTCTGTACTTCGCTCTATCTGAAATTTGTGAACATTCTGCACTCCTTACTGATAATTGCTATTGAATTCTCATCCACGTGGTTGTTGAACTCCGCGGAGCCTTCTGCGTGAGGCTGTGAGGAAAATAACCAATAGGGACCTTCCCAAATATGCTAACGCTGCATCTTGTCAAGACTGTGTCAGGAGGTGCTTTTCCAAAATGATGTTTTTTCCCTCTTACTCACTTTTGGTGGCAGGACGCTTTTTTGTTCTAGTTTTTCGATGGTCGATGTATCCGTGCTGTCAGTTGTGAGATAGAAGTTCATCAAATATTGGTAAGGCATTTCTTGAAACGAGGTCCCTGCCCTTCTTCACTCTGTCTTTTACTCACGCTCTAGTGAACTTATCTGCTAGTTAAGTGTATGTTTCGCCTTTATGTTCGCGTGTTTTCCTGGTGACATTTGCCATGCTGATAAATCAGTTTGTGATACTTAGATATTTCCCTGGACAAATACTTTCTTTAGTGATCATATTTAACAACGGCAACAACGAGACCAACAAGACGGAAACTTAACATTTTTGTATGTGTTTACTAAAAACAAGGAATATGAAAAGGGTTGCGCTTTGGAATTGCATATTATTTTTGTGAATTGAACATGCTTTATCGTGTGAACTATTTTGTTCTACTGCCAAATGTAAACATGAAAGTTTAACTACTTAATTACTGGTGTTTTACGTGAGAGGACCATGTTATAAGACACGCTGTAATGGAGGACCCCGTTAATCTTGACCAGCTGTGGTTCATTAACGCGCACTGATAATGCACAGCGCACAGGCCTGTAGCGTTTTCGCCTCCATCGAAAATGTCAACGCCGCGGCCGGGATCACGAAAGTTTAGTTTGTGTCAACGAGCATTGCTACCTTCTGTAGCCTAGTAAAATGCACGTGATGATAAGGCACACACCTTGGACGATGAGCTTGACCTTCCTGTCATCCTTGCCGTACTTGTTTTGCGTGTGGCAGGTGTAGAGTGCGCCGTCGCTGCGGTCCGTGTCGCGTATCACCAGCTCGGAGATCAGGCCGTCGGGAGTCAAGGTCTCGAACACCTCGTACCTGGCCGAATTCGATGAGAAGCGCGATCGTGTGTTATTCGATAGGTTAACGTGGCTTTGCCGGAAAGAAGTTGACAGTAGTCACTGTTCGCCGATATAGTGCGGCACTAGGGAGTTTTAGTTTGTCCGGTAACACGCAATACGCAAAACACTTTCCGTAGTGCGGTATACTGGGTGTAAACAGCGTATGCGCAAACATGGCCGACCACCCGAAGCATACGCCTTCCGCTTCGACTCTTACGAGTGGTCGTCGCGCGCTCTGTAGCCCTCGAGTTACTAACTGACGGTTGTGTTTGCTTTAGTTTTGTATCATGAAGCTTCCACATTAAAGTATCCATGACAATTCGGCACCGTTTCTAAGCGCGGTACTCAAATTGTCGAGGCCCTAGGCCTAGCGAGTGGCCGCCGGAATTTCGGAGGACATAGATGACACAGTCTTGCTTGTTCCGTGTATCACCCATAGGTGGCGCCAATTTACTGTAAAGTAACAACGTTATACGCTGTCCGGTATCCGGTACGCCTGTGCGTATACGTTTTACCGGACACGCTAAAACTCCCTACTGTACGGACACCTTAGGTGGACACTTGTAACTATATGGTTATCTGAGTCATCGCACAGAATAAGCGGACAACCGAGGGATATACAGTATAGCTGACGATTATTGAAAGCAGTGATTCTGCTGCAGATTTCACTATGATTATACGTGCCTTTCAGCTGATCATCATACATCTTCGATAAATTGCAAAGTGCGCCGAGGCGCCCAGGCACAACCATGATCGGTCGAAACAGCGCACAAGACCGTCAGGGTGCGATGTGTTGAAGATGCCGTTAATATTTCGCGGGCAGCACCTCAGGGAAAATAAAAAAGCGAACACGTGGAGGCTTCGTGCATCTTGTTTGAATTTGTGAAAGATGACAGCATTGGGGGCGATATTACCGGGCGCTGGTTCTCTTGTCCAGCTTGACGCTGCCCTTTGACCAGGCGATGGAGAGTGGCTGGTCACCCGTGGCCTGGCACTTCATCCGCGTCACCTCGGTCCGTCGGGCGGTCACTACGGTGGACTTCTCTTCGAACCTCGCCGGCACTGCGCGTGAAAGGGTAGCGAAACGGCGCAACCTGTTTTCAATTTGATCGCCGTGAGACAGCAATTAGTACAATGAACTCGCGCTTATAGCTGTCAGAATCAAAAAGCCGTGGCTCTAGTTACGTTAATCGGCCAACTTCTTTCCTTTATGGTGCAATTGTAAAGCCCATGTATGTCTGAAAAAGAATTACAAGTTTAGTAGTTTATTGACGAACACATGCATCACCTTTTCTCTGCACATTTGCAGTATTTGTGCTGAATGACGTAGCTTACAGCACGCTCGTTGCGGCTGTGTTTGCAGTATACATAGGCCTGGTGAATCTGCTGTGATTATTTGCATCCATAAGTTCTAGGGCATCACGACATTCTCGGACAGATGCAGGTTTCTTCGCCAGGACAACCGTGACGCTATAATAAAGTGACTTAGCACTAGCACACAAGCATCGATTCTAAAGCGTGTTCATTGTGCTTGCGGCGAGCGTTCGTCAATCCACTAAAGTGCGCATTACGTCGTCACAAACAACGCGCGCGGCCGCTACAGAACGCAAGGTCGAGCTCCCTTGACGACACCTTCCGCGCTGTGATCGCCGCTATGCTTGCGCAAAATGCGAAGAACAACAAAGAGCACGGCAAACGCAGCATGTATAGGTCTCGTTTATTGTCGTCGTTTCCGTGGTAATGAGCGTCGTCATGGAGAGCGCTCTTCTCGTGTCCCGGTGCTCAGCGAGCGACGGGCGCATCCGTCACCGGCGCCTTACCGTTGAGCGCGAGTCTGACTCGGTTTGCGATGGGCTCCCCGACTCCGTTGTCGGCCTCGCACAGGTACACGCCGCGGTCTTGAGGCCGCACGCTGTGCAAGACGAGGACGCCGTTGGGATCGAGCGTCACAGACTGGCTCGCTTCCAGCCGGGCCCGATTTCCATCTGTAATTGAAAGCGCGCGCGGTCGACACAGTCAGTTCTGCGTGGCGTGTGGCCGCGCGCTGGCGATAACATCTACCGCGCGGCTGGCCGCGAACACCCCTTGTGTATATAAACAGCCTGGATTTTTCATACTGTCCGCGGTTTCGAGTTAGTGTGTGTAGGCACGTAACTCAGGGTCAGTGGGGGTTGTTGTACGCCGCGACACCTGATGGTTATCGCAGTTTACTTGCGGCTATTTCTTAAAGGAATGAGAGGGTCTGAAACTGAGGATTGGAGCCTGCTCTACGCTTCCAAATATGAGTTCTAGAAAAAGAAGAGCAAAGTCCTGCTTGTATGATCGCACTCGTGCTGACAGCTTTCCACAGGCGTCCCTTAGTCTAATTACCCGGTTTTTCAGCAAGACTTTTCGCGTAGCTTTCTCCTGGAGAAGCCAGTGGCTTTGATCACGCGCTAGACAGTCAGGGGTCCGGATCCGCGATCACCTCACATATGCTCTGGATAAAGAAGTTATTTTGGCATAGTTGTGACGGCGTTTTATTCACCAGGCTCTCTGCAAATGCGTCCGTCCTTCTGTATTGTGAAGTGCTTTCCAAGGACTGTTGTGCTGGTTTGCGTACATCTGTACGTACTCTGTAGGGACTGCCCTACTAGCATTATAGTTGCTCATAAAATAAGGTGTACTTCAATCATTACCCAGTTGGCTGTGTTGTTTCATCCTCGTTGCGGTAATTTTATCGTGTTAACAACAACAACAACAACAGCAAACAAAAAATGTAAATACTACATAGTTATTGACCTTCTTTGTTGGCTTACAGTGCAAGACTTCCTTACAAACCGCAGTAGCCGTAAAAATGGCACGTATGCTTGCGCTAGCGCCAAGACTGCTGTAGCTATCACTAATCGCAGCCGGACAATATACTGCAACTCACATTAACGGGAGGCTGATTCTTTGTATACTTTCTGAGTGGATTAAGTGATTGTTCCGCAAGCTTTCCTTTCGGCAAGACGCTAACCGAGTGACATTCAGCGCACCAGTTTAGGCAGCACCGGGCCAGGTGCCTGGTTGGGGCTGGACAACCAGGTACCTGACTTGAGCAAGTCATTTTTGTGGCTTGTGTAGTTTGCGGTCTTGAAAGGCTGAACTCAGGTAAACTTTCTTTCTTTCTTTCTTTCTTTCTTTCTTTCTTTCTTTCTTTCTTTCTTTCTTTCTTTCTTTCTTTCTTTCTTGTTTGTTTGTTTGTTTGTTTGTTTGTTTTGGCCATAGTCGGCTTATCGAATCAATGGCGCCCTAGATTCGACGCCATCTTAGCGCTTGTGTTAGCGGGGCTTGAATAACCGAGTGCCAAGACCTGCTGGGACCAAGCGACTCCAAAGTAGCGTGATAGTGTCCCTGGAACTCCCGCGGCGAGCGAATGGATGAACGGTCTCTCTTTGATTGCGCGATAGCCGGCGGGAATACGGGCTTCGCTATGCTTATCGCGCTCGTACCTGCCATCTTGCTCCAGGTGACTTTGGGAGTCGGGTAGCCGGCAACAGGGCAGGACAGTTTCGCCTCGCTTCCGAGTAACGCCGAAACGTCAGTGGGCACCCGAAGCCAACGTGGCGGTGCTGGGGAAAGATAACAGCAAGTAAGCATAAGCTAAGTTTGTAGATTCCCAACAGTCTGACCAAGAGGACATTGTAACAGTTAATTACGACGAGTTAAGAATTACGACGGTGGCATGTTGCCTAAAGCGCCAGTCACTTCCTAACCCCGCGTTTTAGGACTCGGGTGTCATTGGACCAGATGGACTTAGTGGTCCAAAATTCTACTCTGCTTACCACCGTTCGTGAAATATATGTAAGGTCAACAAAGATTGTGAAAGGGTGGATACAGAACAAAGGGATAAAACAGCGTTACCGATAGGATGACCAGTAACCGCAATAAAATTGAAAGCTTTCGCATAAATTGAGGTTTATGTGTTATCTTGAAGTAATTCTTGAAATAACCTGCTCAGCGTTCAAATGCAGCGGCGCAGTGCTTATCAACTTCCAACTCATAAAGTCACTGCTTCGGTCCGGTTGTATTTATTATTTCCACCTGGTCTTAAATATGGAGTTCTTAATGTAGGTGTTACGTTCTATTGGATATTTTATGCAGACTGGATTTTTAAATGGTATTGTAATACAACAGCTTTGCCTTTTAAAAAAACAGGGGCTATTGAGGAAGCGTGTTGCCTTATGGTGTAGTAGTTCAAGATGGCAGCTGGAATGCGTATTGTGGTGCCTTACGGAAATTATTGTCTCCCTAATACGATAAATTTAACATTTCGCTTGCGCGAATTGCCGTATGTTTTATCACTGTTTTATTATTCGTTTAGGTATGGGCACGATTGAAGCTAGGATTCTAAGCTTGCACTGACGTACCAAACACTACCAGCTTCACACTTATTCAGCGCCATCTTGCAAGACTGCCGCGGGATGCTGCGGCTTCCCGCAAGGTCGCGCGATCGGCGGAACGTTTCCTTTCATCACACATCACATGCTACCTAATACGCATGTGCCATGTACAGTGTCCGCATTATTTCAGCGCTTGCTCCGTTCGCTTGCTGTGCATTCGTGACGTGTTAGGTGAGCGATGTTGGAGCTCTTTGTGAGGCTGACCTGTTCAAACCTGAGCCAGTTCGTCGTGTCGTCCTCACCTCTGACCTCCAGCTTGACTGAGTAGCTGTCGCTGCCCTGCAGGTTTTTCGCGAAGCACGTGTAGTTTCCGACGTCTGCGGCAGAGACTTGTAGTATTTGAAGCACGGAGAACCTCTCGGATGTGGTGACTTTGACGTTGTCTCCACTGACGGTTTTCCCATCTTTGAGCCACGTGAAGTACACTGGGAGTGCCCCTTTCGAAATAGCGCACAAAACTTGCGCCGATGACCCTTCCGACAGGTCAGTCGGGAAACTGAAGGGTGTCACCGCGGGTGCATCTGAAAGGGAGATCTGATGAGTGTTTTGCTCGAGTAAATTACTTAAACGCTGTGTTCGGAAAATGACTTCAGACTCTAGCAAGCAATCCCGAATACGGTATGCCTCATCTGGCACATAAATTAGTTTCCCCGTCGCAGGCGCGACTTACCTTATCTCACTACGCATGCTCATTGCACATTAATGTTCTTTGTGGATTGTATTTCGGCATTTTCAGGCTACAAACACAGTACTTAGCGTAGAAAGCTTAATTGTGCAGAGAGCATTACGAAATAAGGCAAACGAGCAACAGAAATGTTTCATCTCTTTCTATGGCTTCTGCATGCCTAAGGCGTGCTGTGATGAATAACCGCCATCTAGCACAACTATTTGTCGTTCTATAGAGAACTCTTAGGTGTTGCGCAAGTTGAATACCTCATGTGGCTCCTGTATATTTTCTCAGCAAAGATGTTTGACATTAACATATTCAATGCCACAACCGTAACGCTACGACAAACGTTTATCGGGAAGGGATATTCCCAATTACTATAAGGAGACGTGAAAATAAACGTTGCGACATGCAGGCATGCCAAAAAGAAATTAACAATGAACTGTATGCATTGTGTACCTTTTTAAGCATATGTACTTTAGGATAGCTTGTTTGCAGTTTGTTTTCCTTGAACAGTATGCATGTTTACCAAAGACGCCCCGAAAAGCCTGCGTCAAAAAGCAGCCGCGCAGCCGTGCTGTGTGGGGAAGTGTACTCACCTTTCGAGACTGCTTGGCCGGCACCGCTGTCGATGATAAAATGAAGAGTCGCAATTATTTGCAGTAAGACTGCGCCGTTCGTCCCTCTGCGAGTTTGTGCGTCCACGGGCATGCTTGTTCGACAACGCGTATCTCTACTTATCTAGGCGGTTCAAGTAGTCTGCTGCTGCGTAACCGTAGATGGGGCGCGAAACATGTTTGGAGATGGCAGAAACTGTGGATTCAGGGAGCTCCGTCAGGAGTTTACAGGATGCCCTGTGAACGGTACAAGAGGCGCCACACATCGAGTGAAACGTATAATATTCTTTGACATACGCAGAGCTCTGGGTTCGCGGATGCGTCGGAGTTGCCAGCGCTAAGCTCTTTTACGCTGGTACCGGAAAATTGTAATGTGCTTGGCATGGAACATGATAAATGCTGCTGTAAATTAATCTACACTATTGATTTCGATCATGTTATCGAGGGATAATACATATACATTGGTATGTGGTTCGTAAAAAACGGTGTTCCAGCGTTGTTTTCTTGCACTTGGCAACAGGCGGCGCAGATGTCAATTTTTCTGCATTTGGCGGCACTTGAGTATGTATGTAATATTTCTAACGTTTCTATGTGGCTTTGAATTTTAACACGGTTTAGTGAGCTGAAGGTGTCGCAGTCCACGCTGTCAGCATTCGCTTACATCATACCGCTCTTGAATCGCGCCGCTGAGATGCCTTGTCGTTGGTCGGTGAAATGCCGTTGTGGGCATTCGAATTTAAATTCCGCGTTTGTATTGTGGTGTGGCATTGTACTAGTACTTCATCGCTTGACTTGTTTACAGCGTGTTTCACGTAGGAGAGAGCAGTTTAGTACGTGTAGACAAATATTGAAGGGAAAACAAGAACACATTCAAAGAGATGCCATAGCATAATGACAGCAGTCAGTACTGGTCAAGCACACAACGACGTTGTCAAATAGCAGTGTCGTTCAGAAAGTTATGACATTCTTGTGTTACCGTGCGGAGCGTACAAAATATACAGATGCTAAGTGTCATGTGTTCCGAGCGCTTGAGGCGGCTAGGAACGAAGAGCCGGACTTTCGATGTGCGGAAAGCAGGCGCTGTCGGTAGCTCGATCTTGAACTGCAAAGCGACCTCCATTTGTCAGATAAGCTATGATAGGTGCAGATTTGTGTAAAAATATCGGTTGTTTTGTGGGCGGTTTGTGGACGCGCGGCTTCGTCCCAGCGGATTTTCTGCCATACCGTTGACGCGGAGTTGAAATGTAGCCGTGATGCCCTGTCCAACGCCGTTGCTGGCGACGCAGGAGTACGTGCCAGTGTCCGAAAGCTGGAGGTCCACGATGGTCATGGTAGAACCTTCGAACGAGAATCTCGAATCCGCCCTCAGTCTCATCCAGCCATCGCGTGATTCTGCAAATGGGAAGAAGAAAGGAGCACGTCATTGCGGCTGTAAGGCTACAGTTTTGTTGTTGTTGCGTTCGCTGACTGCAAGCCGGCGTACGAAATTGGTGTGGGAACAGCCTTTCTCCATTGCACTGTTATGTGAGGCCGTCACCGAATGTTTGTAAGAGTCGCGGGGCACTGGCTGTAGCGACAGCAATTTCAACGATGGTCAGCGGCAAAAAATTAAGTGTGACACAACTATTCCCTTTAGCTTATGGTGGAATAGGAGCATGTTTTGCTGTCCCTTTTATCAATACCTTGAATCGGTTGTCTGTACTTCAAATGACAAAAAAATAAAATAAAAAATAAAAGACATCGCGCAAGAGTGGAGTAGGGGTCATGGTACATTGGAAGGACGAAGGAAAACTAAAGTATAGTGAGGCCGCAACAGTTTGTACTTGCCTCTGAGCTAAGGGGACATTTCGTGGACAATGCCGCAGTGCAAATTGCCGTCTTCAGTCAGTGTTTGCGCTGAGACAGCCCACATATTTTGCAACACGCTAACTGGCAAACGGTTACTAGATGAATCCGCTGTTTGTTTCCTTGAACTCCCTACCGTTCCCGTGCGCTTCGATTTCCCGTTTCCCAAACATAGATGGCTCCTGTTCGACTCGATGTAGTTTTGCCGCTTCATAGAGTGTTTCTTCGAACCGATCCTTTGTCGGGTTGCATCTTCCACAGGCATCCTTTCAACATGTAGCATATATCCACTTCAAACTTTCGCGGTGTGGCGCTAGGGTTTCGTATTTTTTTTTCTCGGCAGTTCACTTTCGGTGTTGCGTGATGGAATAAAAGGTGAGCAATCCAAAGCTTTCGATAGTGTAGACTATAGAGGAATAGCGATCTGTGTGGCAGACGTGAGAGCAGCAGTGAACTGAAAGGAAGTGCTTACCTTCCTTTTTGGACCACGTGACATTCGGCTTCGGGGAGCCGAACGCGATGCACTGGAAGCTCCTGTTACCCCCTTCCCGTACTTCGGTGTCTCCGGGAACTTTCTTCCACGCCGGCGGAACTACGGTCAGCACAGGAAAACCAAGAAATGTTCCTATGAGATTGCGAAGGATGCGGGAACTTGGTTTTATAATCACGGTGGTACATTCTTAATTTCAGAAAACTGCATTAGGTGTAGCCGTAAGTAACATACGATACTGTGGCACATAGCGCAGAACGTGGGTGCAGAGCATCAGGTCTCAGATTGCGGCTTAAATATAGCTGGCATGGATATGTAACAACTTAGCCTTATTGTTGTGTTCTTGACAGTTTCTTGGAAAAGCACTGCTAGACCACTGACGCGGATGTGAATCTTGGTGTGCTGGTAGTTACGATACTCAAGCTTAAAAGCGACGAAGGCGCCACTGCACTACATTGCAGGGAAGCTAGCTTTACAGTTTATGAAAAGGGTCTTTACTCGAGTAAAAAGCCTATACTCGAGTGACTGACACTGCAGTGTTATTTTTGCATATGCGTTTTCTTTCTTGTTTAGCTTCGCTATCTCTCTCTTTCCTTTACTTTGTCTATCTTATCTTTCTGTCTACCTTTCCCCTGTTTAGGCTAGCTAACTGGACATTTATCTTCAGGTTAGGCTCTCGATCCGTCTCTCACGTCCATGGAGAGAGAGAGAAAAAAAGAAAGAACACTAGGAGGATCTTCAGGTTAGGCTCTCGATCCGTCTCTCACGTCCATGGAGAGAGAGAGAAAAAAAGAAAGAACACTAGGAGGCGGCGTCACATGATATCCGCTAGCCTTGGCAAGCCAACCTCCTCTGACGCCAGTTCACGGTGCCTCACGGGTAGGACTAGGCCCCTCGCAGGTTGTTTGGACGCGGTAACTTTTAGATGGCGCTTGACCGTGCATTATTCTACCGCCTGCCTACCACGTGACCGGGGCCTATTTCCCATGACTCTTTCCTTTAAATTTTTTATCACTAGGTTTCATGATTGTTACGTAACTCCTCACCTAGCTTTTTGTTTGTGACCGGAAAGCCAAAGTGGGTTAGGATTAATTTTGGAGGGCTGTGTGCCCGATGCACTATCCTACACTTGCCATCATTAGGTAGCAGTGTATATGCAGCATTAGAGCAAGCATCAAAACAACGCATGGCAAATTTTAAGCAGTGCAAGCGAGCATCAGGTAGTTCTGGCTTACACGTTCAAGGTTCTTTGATTCCTCACTTATTCGTAACTGCTTCGTAAGCGTAATTTCCTTTGATAATATTATCTTTCAATTATAATTGTCATGATCGTGGTTTATATGATAGTTCCTGTGACCTCAATTCGTTTTCGTTCAATTCAATTCTATTTTATAAGACTGGAGGAAGGCCTGAACAAAAAGTGGCAATTTCCACTTGACGAAGATGCGGGACCCTGTAAAAGGCGTACCACAGTGAGCCATATTCTAGCGCTAGAAATGCTTTCTTTTTTTTTTTACTAGATCCATAAACTGCCTCTCAGTTTGCTCCGCATAGAATTCTTCGATATAGAATTTCTCCGGAATCTCGGCGAATTATTCTAAACACTTTGTATGGAAATGGGCGAGAATTGTATTTTATGCTCAATTGGTACACCCCCCTCCCCGCCAAGCTGTGGGTATTCGAATAAATAAATAAATAAATAAATAAATAAATAAATAAATAAATAAATAAATAATCTGCTCGCTCGACTGTGAGCGCTTGCAATAACGAAGGATCGGCACAAGCCGGCAACTGGATACATAAAATAAAATTCGACACATTCCGAGAAAAATTGAGGAGAACAACTGCAGGTGGCACACACTACCTTCTGCTTGGCCGGGCCCGGTGAACACCGTTGCCAAAAGGCACCAGCAGAGGTGGTTCGAGATGCGTCGCATGACGAGCGCGTGCCGAAGCCTGCGTAGGCTCTTCTGCGTGTACTTCGTGTACAGGAGCGAGAAGAAAAAAAGAGAGCGCACTGGCTAATAGGCGCGGAAAGGACGACGGCGTCTTTACGGAGCACGCGGTCGCGCGACGCACGCGCGGGTCTTGGCAGCGTTCCCCTTTGCGGCTGTGGCGAACGGACCAACCGCATTGTCGCTGCTTGTAGGACGTGGGAAAAAGAGAACGACGGCGGCGACGTTCGTAACGGTGGCGGCAACCTCTGCTGTTTGTCGCCGAAAACTGAGACGACGCTTCGCGCACGAATGCTCCGGTCGCCGCAACAGTTGGAAGGAAGACGCAACACATTCAAAGCCGCTTGCGGGGCCAATGTGCGCGTTACATGGGCGCATAATAGCGGACTTTTTCGCCTGATCAGGTGAACGTGGTCGGTACACTCTTTTTGCGTGTGCAGTGTTTTACCATTCTCGAAAGTAATGTTCGTTTCTACGTCACTTTTATCTGTTTTGGACAGTGGCGAAGCACGGCACACACGGTGGGTTGTGTGTACCTTATGTTTTGTACTCATTTTATACGCGCGGACTGTCTGCCACAGTGCGACGTAAACATGGAAGTTGCATCACGCAAGTCAATCTCAAGCTCTGCTGCTTTCGACGACTGCAGTGTTTCTGAAAGAATGATTCGCACGGTTAGAAGACCTTACGTGATGCACAACTGGCGCTTGCTTCTGTAAAACTGTTTTTGCTACGAACCATCGCTGCTATTTTGGTGGGTTGAGCTTCTAAACATTTTCTTAGGTGTGAGGTGTTTCTTCACTGGTTCGGCTTGCAATGCTGTAATGAACCGAAAGGGAACGGAATGTTATTGTGAAGAATGTGCTGTGGAAGTTAGTTAATGTACAATCGATTTCGTGGTAATTGAATTTGATAGGCAGGCACGCTACTTTGTGTCTCTGTGTTGTGCGCGAGCGGTCTACAAACTACACTTAGTGGTCTAAGATGTCTAAGCCGTCTGCGTGTTAGCGGTGCTGAAGTTCATACCCCGCACGTGTAGATACATCGAGTGGCTGACTGATCCAATGCCGTTGTGGCATTGCACGTATACTTCCCAGCATCCTCGGCTGTAACCTCGTCAATGAGCACCGTGCCGTTGGGGAAAGCCAGTATTCGGGAGTCGGCGGCAGCAGAAAGGACGACCTCTTGTTCAGCACCTGCAAATCCATGTTTTTCGCATCTCTGTGACATTTGCCAGACACGCTTATGGTGTTCAGGCATTGTTCCTTGTGAAACTTTGTCGGGTGTCATACCTGATGGTTTTGTCCACTTCACAGTTGGTTTAGGCGACCCAGTGGCGTGGCAAGTCAAAACCACGCTGCCGCCTTGAACGACGTTTGTGTCGGCCGTTGTTTTCTTGAAAACTGGTGGAGCTGGACGATGTTTCAATAATGAATATCAGTTGATAATTTTCTATTGCTTTATTTCAGGCTGTCTGCGTTTAGTCTAGCGCTGCACATCAAGTTGGTTTTTGTCATCAACAATAATGCAACATATAGAATACCGCTCGAGCCTACGTTTCAACAAATGCGTGCTTGTCTTCGTCACGCAGCAATGCTTTCCGGGGTCTTTGTGACGTTTGATATCTTAGTACTGTTGCTCACGTTAACCCTCGTTTACCTTAACATTAGTTAACTTTGTGTGAGACTTAGAGACTTAGTATCGTTACGGTTCCTTAATTGTGATGGGGCAAATAATACTTGTCAATTGATGCATTACATGACCTTAATAAACGCTTTTGAGTGTGCAAGGCAAATTTTTTCACACCTAGGCGTATTCGCACTGCGGGAATGACATCAATCCATCAGTTGGAAACGAAACGAAACTTGCCTTCGACATCCAAGTAGGCCGAGTGAGTGTCGAAGCCGAATATGTTTTTCACGATGCACGTATAGTTTCCGGCGCTTCTCTCGTCGATGGAATCTATGATCGTCAGTGAGAAATCAGACTCTGTCTTCACTTTCATGGTTCCGTCGACTGCACTTCCTTGCCGTCTTTCAACCACGAAAAAGAGAAAGGCGGTGTGCCTCCACTGACGAAGCATAGTATGCTCAATTTCTCGCCCTGCCACTATTCCTACACTTGCCATCATTATGTAGCAGTGTATATGCAGCATTAGAGCAAGCATCAAACAACGCATGGCAAATTTTAAGCAGTGCAAGCGAGCATCAGGTAGTTCTGGCTTACACGTCAAGGTTCTTTGATTCCTCACTTATTCGTAACTGCTTCGTAAGCGTAATTTCCTTTGATAATTTATTAATCTTTCAATTATAATTGTCATGATCGTGGTTTATATGATAGTTCCTGTGACCTCAATTTCGTTTTCGTTTCAATTCAATTTCTATTTTTATAAGACTGGAGGAAGGCCTGAACAAAAGTGGCAATTTCCACTTGACGAAGATGCGGGACCCTGTAAAAGGCGTACCACAGTGAGCCAATATTCTAGCGCTAGAAATGCTTTCTTTTTTTTTTTTTACTAGATCCATAAACTGCCTCTCAGTTTGCTCCGCATAGAATTCTTCGATATAGAATTTCTCCGGAATCTCGGCGAATTATTCTAAACACTTTGTATGGAAATGGGCGAGAATTTGTATTTTTATGCTCAATTGGTACACCCCCCTCCCCCGCCAAGCTGTTGGGTATTCGAATAAATAAATAAATAAATAAATAAATAAATAAATAAATAAATAAATAAATAATCTGCTCGCTCGACTGTGAGCGCTTGCAAATAACGAAGGATCGGCACAAGCCGGCAACTGGATACATAAAATAAAATTCGACACATTCCGAGAAAAATTGAGGAGAACAACTGCAGGTGGCACACTTACCTTCTGCTTGGCCGGGCCCGGTGAACACCGTTGCCAAAAGGCACCAGCAGAGGTGGTTCGAGATGCGTCGCATGACGAGCGCGTGCCGAAGCCTGCGTAGGCTCTTCTGCGTGTACTTCGTGTACATGGAGCGAGAAGAAAAAAAGAGAGCGCACTGGCTAATAGGCGCGGAAAGGACGACGGCGTCTTTACGGAGCACGCGGTCGCGCGACGCACGCGCGGGTCTTGGCAGCGTTCCCCTTTGCGGCTGTGGCGAACGGACCAACCGCATTGTCGCTGCTTGTAGGACGTGGGAAAAAGAGAACGACGGCGGCGACGTTCGTAACGGTGGCGGCAACCTCTGCTGTTTGTCGCCGAAAACTGAGACGACGCTTCGCGCACGAATGCTCCGGTCGCCGCAACAGTTGGAAGGAAGACGCAACACATTCAAAGCCGCTTGCGGGGCCAATGTGCGCGTTACATGGGCGCATAATAGCGGACTTTTTCGGCCTGATCAGGTGAACGTGGTCGGTACACTCTTTTTGCGTGTGCAGTGTTTTACCATTCTCGAAAGTAATGTTCGTTTCTACGTCACTTTTATCTGTTTTGGACAGTGGCGAAGCACTGGCACACACGGTGTTGTGTGTACCTTATGTTTTGTACTCATTTTATACGCGCGGACTGTCTGCCACAGTGCGACGTAAACATGGAAGTTGCATCACGCAAGTCAATCTCAAGCTCTGCTTGCTTTCGACGACTGCAGTTGTTTCCTGAAAGAATGATTCGCACTGTTAGAAGACCTTACGTGATGCACAACTGGCGCTTGCTTCTGTAAAACTGTTTTTGCTACGAACCATCGCTGCTATTTTGGTGGGTTGAGCTTCTAAACATTTTCTTAGGTGTGAGGTGTTTCTTCACTGGTTCGGCTTGCAATGCTGTAATGAACCGAAAGGGAACGGAATGTTATTGTGAAGAATGTGCTGTGGAAGTTAGTTAATGTACAATCGATTTCGTGGTAATTGAATTTGATAGGCAGGCACGCTACTTTGTGTCTCTGTGTTGTGCGCGAGCGGTCTACAAACTACACTTAGTGGTCTAAGATGTCTAAGCCGTCTGCGTGTTAGCGGTGCTTGAAGTTCATACCCCGCACGTGTAGATACATCGAGTGGCTGACTGATCCAATGCCGTTGTGGGCATTGCACGTATACTTCCCAGCATCCTCGGCTGTAACCTCGTCAATGAGCACCGTGCCGTTGGGGAAAGCCCGTATTCGGGAGTCGGCGGCAGCAGAAAGGACGACCTCTTGTTCAGCACCTGCAAATCCATGTTTTTCGCATCTCTGTGACATTTGCCAGACACGCTTATGGTGTTCAGGCATTGTTCCTTGTGAAACTTTGTCGGGTGTCATACCTGATGGTTTTGTCCACTTCACAGTTGGTTTAGGCGACCCAGTG
Organism: Hyalomma asiaticum; assembly: GCA_013339685.2. NCBI lineage: Eukaryota > Metazoa > Arthropoda > Arachnida > Ixodida > Ixodidae > Hyalomma > Hyalomma asiaticum. Next base: position 100,947,789 of record CM023486.1, read on the forward strand.
GCGTGGCAAGTCAAAACCACGCTGCCGCCTTGAACGACGTTTGTGTCGGCCGTTGTTTTCTTGAAAACTGGTGGAGCTGGACGATGTTTCAATAATGAATATCAGTTGATAATTTTCTATTGCTTTATTTCAGGCTGTCTGCGTTTAGTCTAGCGCTGCACATCAAGTTGGTTTTTGTCATCAACAATAATGCAACATATAGAATACCGCTCGAGCCTACGTTTCAACAAATGCGTGCTTGTCTTCGTCACGCAGCAACTGCTTTCCGGGGTCTTTGTGACGTTTGATATCTTAGTACTGTTGCTCACGTTAACCCCTCGTTTACCTTTAACATTAGTTAACTTTGTGTGAGACTTAGAGACTTAGTATCGTTACGGTTCCTTAATTGTGATGGGGCAAATAATACTTGTCAATTGATGCATTACATGACCTTAATAAACGCTTTTGAGTGTGCAAGGCAAATTTTTTCACACCTAGGCGTATTCGCACTGCGGGAATGACATCAATCCATCAGTTGGAAACGAAACGAAACTTGCCTTCGACATCCAAGTAGGCCGAGTGAGTGTCGAAGCCGAATATGTTTTTCACGATGCACGTATAGTTTCCGGCGCTTCTCTCGTCGATGGAATCTATGATCGTCAGTGAGAAATCAGACTCTGTCTTCACTTTCATGGTTTCCGTCGACTGCACTTCCTTGCCGTCTTTCAACCACGAAAAAGAGAAAGGCGGTGTGCCTCCACTGACGAAGCATAGTATGCTCAATTTCTCGCCCTTGCTGGCCACTTTGGCGAAGGAGAATGGCTTTATCGTTGGTGGAGCTGCAATATGAAGCGTCATGACATTGCAGTGAGACCGTACTTTTAAGAAATCATTTAAAGTGCGACGCTGGTATCACGGCAGGTGGCTGCATACAAGCCCATGCAATACGTGCATTAGTGTCGTAAAATGCACTCACTTGAGCAGTCGGAACAGCGTATCCCTACGTGCAGGAAAACGCAGAGCACCAGAAGCGTCGTTGTCGATAGGGGAAGAACCGCTCTTGTGTTTCTGCGCGCCCCGGCCTTCATGTTTCTTTCGTTGGAAAGATCAGGCAATGAATTCGAGTTCCTGCGCGTGTTATGTTTTGACAGCCATGGCCCGTCTGCCTCTAGTGCTTGGAGTCGACGCTAGGTGACTTTCTACGACCCTTGGCGCATGGACAAGGGGCGCCACATGTCGAAGAAAGTTGATATTACACCCTGGGAGTAGAAAATGTGCATCGCTTTTTGAAGTTCTGTTTATCGTTACTCGAACTAGTAGTGCCGCAGTTACGTATTATTGCGTTTACAGATGTAAACACCGCGTAGTTATGTCGCAAGCATTGCTACAGCATGAGAGGTAGAGTCTGCGTGTGGCTCAGGGTGTGTGCGACTGTGTTCTTGTGGGCACCGGTGTGCCGTCTGTCGGGCCTGAAAATCAACAGTTCTTTTTACCTTGGTAAAAGCAGGGTCCCTCAGTACTGAGGGACCTTGGTAAAAGCAAGGCATACGATTTTGAAAGTTGCCAGCGGATATTTTTGCAGATATTTTTCTCTAAAAGCGGTGTTATCTGGGCTACCGTAAGATTGGTACCATTAGCTCCGTTTTAGGGCGCATATTTCTGAAGCGATTTTCCGAGCACCCGCGCCTCTCAGAAAGAGGCACGACGCAGCCGTATTGTCACATATATATGCATGTAAACAGGTGGGAGGAGAGACGTTTCACGTTTTAGTGGAACTGTTTTCGGCGCAATGCGCTCGCATCGTTGTGGCTTCATACCCCGTACGTGCAAGTACATCGAGTGGCTGACGGATCCTATGGCGTTCTGGGCCGTGCATGTGTATTTCCCGGTGTCTTCAGGTGTTACTTCTTCGATGAGCAGTGTACCGTTCGGCGAAGCCTGCATCTTGGCATTGGCAGCAGGAACGACCATCTCTCCGGCTGTATCTGCATTTAAGTTTACCAAATTAGACAACGGAATATTAAATGGCCTTTTTTTTTCTGGTCATTGTGGGTTTTCCGTAGTCATACCTGATGTTCTTGCCCAGTTTACCGTAGGTTTTGGTGAACCGGTGGCGCGGCAGGTAAGGGTAACGCTGCCACCTTGAACAACGTTTGTGTCTGGCGTTGTTTTCTTGAATACAGGCGGTGCTGAGTAAAAAAATAATATCAACATTTATAGCGTGGTTACCACGTTAATACACGAGAAATTTGAATAACGCTGGTTTGAATGACGACACAGCTTCCGTAATTTTTGCTGTGGACTTCATTGCTAGTTTTGTCCGATCTATTACGTGTCTAACCGTATCGCCGTCGATATTAATGTTGAGGATACTCTGTTTTATTTGTCGCATCGTATCGAAAGACGTTTGCTGCGCACTAAAACACCTTCTGCTCGTTATCTTGCGTTTAATTGTACTAAAATTTCTCTGAGCGCTTTTGGCTGTTGCGAGTCGCTAGCACATATTCGGTATGTTGATGTCTTACTCTCAACTTTTTTTTTATTTTCGTTACTCTATTGTAGGGCAACGAAATCTGACGCTTTTGTAGTTACCAGTAAACATGTCATCTGGTCACACATAATTACAGACGTGTAGATGAGCAGCGAGGACGCTAGGATAAAAGCTGCGTAAAGGCAGCTTGAATGGTCTTTCTTCTTTGCGAACTTGGACGTTTCTGCCTCTTTTCGTAATCTCTCTCCCTCTCTCTCTTCACTATCGCGTTCTGTTCTCTTCTACGTGGTTCTTCGTGAGATTATTCACGCAAGGCCACATTCTGCGTTGTCGAAAAGGATAACTACCGTTGAAAGCATCTATCAGACTTAATGGGTGCTTGTTCAATGACACACATGACCAAAACATAGGCGTTGCATGGTAGGCCATGCATCGACTACCTAAATAAAGCGGTTGCTGCACAGGCTTATCTGGCATGCTTTATGTAACTGGAGCGCAGAAAGGACAAAATTACAACTTGGTCGGTGAGAGGCACTGCACAGCAATGTCGAATAACGAAAGACAGCAACCACGGTGTGCAGTAAGGCTCGCCAAACTCACATCTAAAATTTTTGTCACGATTGAGGCGCGTTGAGGCTAAGTTCAGTGCTATGGAAAGGTGCGCTCCAAGTTTTTGTCCGCTTGCACACGACAGTCCGCAAAAATGACAACATTATTGTATAAAAACAGTCAGCAAACGTACCTTCGACATCCAGGTAGGCCGAGTAGCTGTCGAAGCCGAATATGTTCTTGACTATGCACGTGTAGTTTCCGGCGCTTCTCTCGTCGACGGAGTTTATGAAAGCCACGGAGTACTCGGGCTCCGCTTTCACTTTCACGCTATCTGTAGTCTGCAGTTCTTTGCCTTCCTTCGACCAGGAAAAGGAAAACGGTGGCGTTCCTTCATTGACCAGACAGATGATGCTGACTTTCTCACCCTTGCTGGCTACTTTGGGGAACGAGAACGGTCTTATCCTAGGAGGGGCTGCAAAACAAAACAAAGCGTAAGCGCTTTCCTGGCCATCCTGTTATTCTAAATATCCAGTTTTTGTAGTTTAGTGCGGCGTCGCGAGCAAAATGTGTTTTTGAATGTGTTGGCAAACATGCTGAGGGCACAATCGTGCCTAGCGCGGCAAACAAACGTGGAACTTACTTGAGCACTGGATGAAAGTCACGCAGATGGCGAAGAAAACGCACGATGCGAGTAACATGATTCTAGACGGGAGGCGGTGCAAGTTCATCTCGGTCGCGCTTGCTTGCCCGTGGGCATTCCAGGTCTCTAGTTGAGGAACTTATAGCAAAAACAAGCTATGTGTGGTGGCCTTCTATGACAGCCATGGCCGGTCAGTGGCTTTGGTGCTCACAGTCGCTGCCAGGGGGCTTCGTTCGACCCTTGGTGCATGGACAAGAGGCGCCACATGTCGTAGAGAGGGCACATTACGAGATGAGTTCCTGAAATGCCTCTGTATTTGAAGTACCCTCGGTGCTTACTTTTTCAAATGAGACGATTTCGTTTTGGACACGCGTGCTTAGCGTTCAGTGCTAAAACTCAAGACACGTTGTGAGACAGCGAGCTTTGTGAATGAGTACAGTGTACGGGAAAAGCTCTTTTGATTTCATGCGGCGGTGAAACACGAGCGCTGGAGCGACCGTCTTGAAAGAACAGCCGGTATTTCGGAGAACAAAATGAATTGTGCAATATTGCACATATATCAACTTCTGCAAGTGACTACGAACAGCATGCCACAACGCAACCCGGCGGGGGGTGTGTTGTTCAGGTCTTTATGTTCGTGCGTTGTTTGTGAACTATGCCGTGGCGCAATACCTAAGTCCGTTCTCTTTCGGTATTGTTTACTCGCAGTTGTAAGGGCAAGTAGCCCGCATGCAACATTTTTCCGTGCTTTCTTGATAATCGTTTGTGCGCGTTCTTATGACTGCGTCACTTCATACCCCGTACGTGCAAGTACAGCGAGTGGCTGACGGATCCGATGCCGTTAGCGGCCCTGCAGGTGTACTTTCCAGCGTCGTCTTCAGTGACGTCTTCCATTATTAGTGTGCCGTTGGGGGAAACCAGCATCCGCGGATTTGTTGCAAAAATGGTGGTCTCCTTGGCAGTGCCTGCGTTATGTTACGTCAGTCAGCAAACGAGATTTGAAGTGGTTTGTACGCCAGTAATAATGACTCGGTAGTGGCCGCCGTAGCGCAGTAGTATACGTACCTGACGGTTTTGACCAGCTTATTGTAGGTTTTGGCGATCCGCTTGCGTGGCAGCTGAGGGTGACGCTGCCGCCTTGAACAACGTTTGTGTCCGGCGTCGTTTTCTTGAGCACAGGCGGTGCTGAGGGGAAAAAAATGAATATGAACATTTGTGGCGTGATTTCTACGTTAAATCATGCGAAAGTGTGGAAAACGCTAATTTCAGTGGTGATACAACTTTCCTAGATTTTGCTGTGGGCTTTACTCCAAGTTCTACCCTATTTCTTGCGTATCTAAATGTATTCCTACCATTACATGATGATTCTGTTGATTCCTGAAGTATTTCAGTTATTTTTGTTTGGCACTATATGTTACGGATTTGCAGACGACATTGTGCTCTTTAGCAATGATGATGACGAATTACGAAACATGATTGATGACCTAAGCAGGGAAACCATTAAAATTGGATTAAAAATGGATAGGCAAAAGACCAAAGTTATGCTCAATAGCTTAGCTAAGGAACATGAATTTAAAATCAACAATGAACCCTTACAATGTGTAAACGAATATGTATATCTGGGACAGTTAATATCAGGAACTCCTACCCAGGAAAACGAAATTCTCCGTAGAATAAGGCTGGGCTGGAGCGCATTCGGAAGGCATTACGAAATCATGACCGGAAACTTACCGCTCTCATTAAAGCGAAAAGTATTCAATCACTGCATTCTCCCAGTACTAACGTACGGTGCAGAAACATGGAGAATAACGAAAAAACTAGAGATGAAACTAAGGAGCACGCAACGTGCAATGGAAAGAAAAATGATAGGGGTAACGCTAAGAGATAAAAAACGAGCGGAATTAATGGATCAGAGAACAGACAGGAGTAGCCGATATTATCTTATCAATTAAAAGAAAGAAGTGGACCTGGGCAGGACATGTCATGAGGAGGAAGGATAATAGGTGGACAGTAAGAGCGACGGAATGGATACCACGAGAGGGAAAACGCAACAGAGGTAGGCAAAAGGTTAGATGGAGCGATGAAATTAAAAAGTTTGCGGGCATAAAGTGGAACCAACTCGCTCAGGATAGGGTGGATTGGAAATCATTGGGAGAGGCCTTCGTCCTGCAGTGGACCTAAACAGGCTGATGATGATGATGATGATGTTACGGATTTTAATGCTAAGCTCTATTACTTCTCTGTTCCGTCTTTATTCCCCGTAGTGTAAAATAGCGACCGAAAAGTTTTCCCGTCCGGTTAGGCTCTGTTGGGGTCCTGGGGTGGTCGCAGGAGTCGGGCCGTCGGTCCTAGGATCCACCGCTACTAGGACGACGTTTGACCCATCCCGACTCCAAGGGAAGGTTGCCGGAGTGCGAAGTTGACACGGAGACGATGACGATTCAGAAGAGGAAGAAGAGAGATGATGTTTATTTTACATGATGAGAGCTCTGCGCTTGTCTGCGCTCGTATTATATACATCACTATGTACAAAAGAGTCCAATGACGACGTTGTCTCCGCCCTCGAAGAGAGGAGGTCACGCCCCGCCTTCGCTGCTTCTCGGTAGCAAGGTATGACGTGACCCGGGTGGCAGCCGATGCTGAAATCCGGAGAAGGTACGGTTCGGAGAAGAGGCTTGCTGAAGAACAACAGCAGCACAAATAAAAGCACTCTTCCCGGCCCCGTCCTTTTGACGAATGCTGCCGTTTCTCACACTGGGGAAGCCATAGGCCACCCGCTGGCAGCAGTGCTCACAGTCGGCCGGTGCGCTGATGCACCCCTGTCGGTGCGGCCGCGAAGTTCTTGCCAGAAAGGCGACACAAACGCGCACACACGCACCGCACGACACACCGCGGTCCAGGCGGATTCCGGGAGCCTCCCGCGGGCTGGTGAACAAGGCTGTCGCTGCCGCGTCAAACAATGCACTCGTCTCCTCGAGACGGCAGCCCAGGGATGTAGATCCGTGAGAACGCAAGCATACGCGCTCCCCACGGTCATTTTCCCCGAAAGGTAGATCCAACGGCCACCACCAGCAGCCTCCCTCAACCACATCCATGGGGGGCCCACGCCGATCTTAACAGTCCCTCCGGCGCCAGGAAACTCTCGAATGGCCAGGAACGCAATTGCTGTCCATGAGAGAGATCTAGGGCTTGATGAAAATTGTGGGCATGCGGCTCGAACATCCCGCAAGGACGAACCGCAGCCAGAACAATCCAAGCGCCACAACACTACACCACGCGCAGGCATTCAGAATCTGCTTCGGATCTACCAGGCTTATCAAAACCTCATTAAAACACCCCCAAAAAATTTCGGACTCCTTTTAAGCAAGCGACCATCTTCCCTCGCAAAGTTTTGCTCGAGACAAACCCGGGGCAGCTATGGACGAGTTCCCACTCCAGAACTACCTAAGAATTGGTTCTACAGAATTTGTCGAGCAAAAGGTTAACAATGATGGCACCCACTTTAAGATTCATACTCTCCTACTGAGTGCGTCAGCACCTACACTGACGTTACATTTCCCATACCGAGCGGTAAAGCATTCTTGGAGGATCGGAATCCGTCGGAGCAAGCTTCCATACTTTTGAGGCATTTCGCCTAACCAGATAAGCGGACAGCGATCAATCGCGAGAGTAATATTCGCTTCGTGCACGCAACTGGCAATCCTCTGTGCCACCCATACAAAGCATACACGTTACTTTTCAACCGCACTATACACCTCCTCTCACACTGTCAACTAGCTTACTACATTCAAAAGAAATGGAATGTTCTTCGTGCTCTCCTTATTTAACTTGAAAATAACGCTCGATCCTCGGTCACTCACACCGTATTGAAGTAAAACGTAACATTCTTAACCTTCAAATAAACACTTAGGATAAGAACTTCAACTCAAACAAAACTCACTTCAAAACTAAGTTTACAACAACTCACTCACGCTGATAAGCCTAACTAGTCTGTGGTGCCCGAAGCCCACTCTCCAAAATTACACATTAAGTGTTCAACGAACAACTTACTGAAGAAACAACCTTAAATGCACTGCTGGCATTTCACGCAACTCGACAACCGACACTACCTACAGTGTCATGAACATTTCCTCAAAGTAATGTACTCCTTCACAACTGCAACGAGCTCTACGCAAATGAAAATCGCTCTAAGTGCAGCCTACTAACAACATCGCCTAGTTTACCGCTTACTGATTCAATAACGCTATTCCTCTCTTCAGCGCTTCCACATAACACGGTTCTCAATCATAGCGCCTCAAATTGACTGTACACTTGTTCTCTTTTAACTCGCGCGTTGTCCCTTTAGACCAACTTCACGCAGCTGCGCGCCTACTAACCGTTACAGCAGCCACCATTTACTCGAAATAATCTTCAATGCCGTACACATGAAAGTAACAAGAAAAAAATTGGGCATTGCTCAAGCGCTGCAAACTAAGTATTAAAATAGTACACGACAAGACTGCACCACTGAAGCCAAAATTCTCACAAAACTGATTTGGCTTTACGCTTGAACGAGCTCTGAAATGCGCCTTTATTTACGCAGAGTGTAATACACAGTACACCCTTTCCTGTCAAACATGCAAGCTACTAAATTCACAAATGTTGGTTTCGCGCTGTGAAGCTTTCCTCGGAAATTAACCTCAATACGTGCGTTTACTACAGCCTGATCTGACTTCAGTACTACTATACTGCTCATTTTTCTTAAAACTGTCTCAAGTCGTTTCTGAATAAGAGCTACACTCTTGCATGCGCTTGTGAAATGACGACAACGGACCGCTCCCCGTTCCCCGTACACGAATTCCTTTGATTCGAACCCTATGGGGTCTCGGTCCCGACGGCTTTCTCGCTCGCCATAGACGACACAAAGCGCAAGCTGTTCCCTGTGTTCTGCTGTCATGCTTGATTCGGCTTCGCGGCCGTTTTCCTTCAGTCCTCTGACGGGCTAACCTGAAGCATAGATGGAAGGTCGCTCTGTCTCGCTTTCTGCGCGCTGTGGCGGGACGCTCAACTGCAGTCTTACCAATTAGACACGGCTGGCATCGCAAACAAAATCTAGCCAGTGCTTTTGGCCGCGCAGGGTTCCTGTTACTGACCAAACCACCTCGACACTGTACTCTCTTCCAGAACATCGCCTTTCCCTTTCGTCGGAGGGGCTGCATCCGTTTACTGAGAACATGCCTCCTTCTAGTTCGCCTTATCGAACGGGACAAAGAGCATTTCCCCCTGCCGCGAGTTGGGCTTGCCCTTTGTCTCGCACGCTCCCTTGCTGGTTCCTTCAAGCGCTTCCGCGGAGCTGCTCGAGCACGCTTTTTTCTTTTTCGGCGGTGTTTACGGACACCCGTCGCGCTTGAACTTTCCACTGAACTTAGCTTCGGGTATTCAAACTCTTCGGATGCCCCTGCGATTGCCTCGTCCTTTTCCATCGAAGAATCGATCGCTTCACAATTCGTGGAAAGGATATTTACTTGTTCAAGGGCATCTGTAGCGCTTCTCAAAACCTCCTCCTCACTGCGCGTGAACTCGGCCATTTCTCCTAAATTAGCTTCATGCAGTTCTTTGTACTGCTGCTCGCTGCTACAAACTGCGTCGCATGCATTGCCCTCCAAGGTCTGACCATTCGTGGAAGCCTCTACACTTTCGTCACTCATTTTCTGGACACCTCCTTCACTACACTGAGACTCCACTTTACTACAGCTTCTGGCCACTTGGCCCCGTTCCTCACAGTTGTAAAAATCAGCTGTCTCCTGCGGTTGAAATTCTCCCACAAATATATCGGCATCAGAGTATTTCGCCACCTCCAGCACAATACCCTCATTTTTGTCACTTAGTGACACCTCGCTTTTACCGACTTTTTTCATTTCTTCCGCCTCTAGACCACATTCATTAGTAGCTGCCTCGCTATGATAAGAGCACTCCGTTTTACAGCTCCTGGAAGCTGTCTCGCTCTGATCATAGTCGTTCTCTCGCTTAGAGTTACTGGCTACTTGGGCCCACTCTTCACAGTTGGAATCAACCACTGTTTCCCGTGCTTGAAACGTGCACGCGACGTTAGCGGACGCCTCACAATCTTCCGCCATCTCAAGCACCTCTTTCTTTGTCTCATCCTTAACGGAGACACCAATACGCCTGAACAAGGCTTCCCGCACTTTACTTTCCTTACGTTTTACGCTTGCTCTCTCAGGAGTTCCGCTAATTCCTCCTCGAACCGTTAGCCGATCCCTCTCAATTTTGAGCTCCAACAATTTCTTCTCCCTTTCTTTCTTCTCTTTTTCATACAGTTTCTTTGCTTCCTCCCTCTCTTTCTCGTATGCTCTTTTGGCTTCCTCCTCTTTCAGATTTTCCTGAACAAGACCCCAAGCGAATTCAATGTCTTCCTCACTGCTACCACTTTCGTCTATTAATTTCAATAGTTCACATTTAGTCATCGACTCTTCCCACTCGAGTGCCAACTCGTCGCACAACTGCAACAGCTCTGCCCCTCGCAACCTACTCAGGTCCATGGCCACTGCTTAAAACGATGGTTTTGCTTGCGAACAGATGCCTAAAACCTCGCACTTAGCAACTGAACGCACACACACACACTCAGGAATTCAAATTGTTAACCCAGAATTTGAAGCCTGGTAAACCTCAAAGCAAAAACCAAACGCTCACCCGCAAATGCAGTACCATGTCACCAGGTTCATCCCACCGCTGCCACCAAATGTTGGGGTCCTGGGGTGGTCGCAGGAGTCGGGCCGTCGGTCCTAGGATCCACCGCTACTAGGACGACGTTTGACCCATCCCGACTCCAAGGGAAGGTTGCCGGAGTGCGAAGTTGACACGGAGACGATGACGATTCAGAAGAGGAAGAAGAGAGATGATGTTTATTTTACATGATGAGAGCTCTGCGCTTGTCTGCGCTCGTATTATATACATCACTATGTACAAAAGAGTCCAATGACGACGTTGTCTCCGCCCTCGAAGAGAGGAGGTCACGCCCCGCCTTCGCTGCTTCTCGGTAGCAAGGTATGACGTGACCCGGGTGGCAGCCGATGCTGAAATCCGGAGAAGGTACGGTTCGGAGAAGAGGCTTGCTGAAGAACAACAGCAGCACAAATAAAAGCACTCTTCCCGGCCCCGTCCTTTTGACGAATGCTGCCGTTTCTCACACTGGGGAAGCCATAGGCCACCCGCTGGCAGCAGTGCTCACAGTCGGCCGGTGCGCTGATGCACCCCTGTCGGTGCGGCCGCGAAGTTCTTGCCAGAAAGGCGACACAAACGCGCACACACGCACCGCACGACACACCGCGGTCCAGGCGGATTCCGGGAGCCTCCCGCGGGCTGGTGAACAAGGCTGTCGCTGCCGCGTCAAACAATGCACTCGTCTCCTCGAGACGGCAGCCCAGGGATGTAGATCCGTGAGAACGCAAGCATACGCGCTCCCCACGGTCATTTTCCCCGAAAGGTAGATCCAACGGCCACCACCAGCAGCCTCCCTCAACCACATCCATGGGGGGCCCACGCCGATCTTAACAGCTCCCAGCATATCCATAATTTGCATCTACACCATTCCCCCCTTCCTCCTCCTCCTCTGTCTCTGGTAGTGCTGTATAATAGCACGGAAAACTTTCATTTTTACGCGCGGTGATCTTCATACTACATTCTTAACCGTCCTACTGGAATTTTACTTTTGTTGCATTGACATAGCGGCAAGAGCAAGACCACATTACCTTCAACGTCCAGGTAGGCTGAGTAGCTGTCGAAGCCGTAGATATTCTTGACGATGCACGTGTAATTTCCGGCGCTCTTTTCGTCAATTGAGTTTATAATCATCAAGGAATATTCGGTTTCCGCCTTGAGCTTCACGTTCTCCGTCGCCTGTACTTCCTTGCCTTCTCTTGACCACGAGAAGGAGAAAGGCGGTGTTCCCTCGCTGACCAAGCAGATGATGCTGATTCTCTCACCCTTGCTCGCTACTTTGGGAAACGAGAATGGCCGTATCCGCGGCGGGGCTGAAAAGTGAACAGCAAGAGCGTGTGCTTAGCCATATTGTTCGGCCGGCTTATGTTTTCTTTAGCATCACTCTCTACGACGTGTTCTCTCCAATTTTATCTTGTTAAACGTAATTGTTGGTGGACAACATGTATCGTGGAGTAAATAAAACCTCACTTACTTGAGCATTCGGAATAGCGTACGAAGGCGAACAGGAGAACACAGCAGCAAAGAAGTTCGTCAGTCGATGGCAGCAGATTCCTCCTGGCCCTGATTTTTGCACTGTGGGTATTCATGGTGTGCTTCTCGAAAAACTTGTGACGACAAGCTGCGAGCCTATGTGTGGTGTGTCGCCGTGACAGCCATGGTCAATTTGTTGGGTTAGTGCGTTGAGTCCCTGCTAGGGGGCTTTCGGCGACCTTTCGCCCGTGGACAAGAGGCGCCACATGTCGCAGAAAACTGCTATTACTACCAAAAGATGTAAGAAAGCGTCTGTTTTCAAATTGCGTTATTGAGTTACTGTTCAAATGAAGAGGCCAAATGAAGAGGTCGTGCGTTCTCATTAACGACAATGTTCGTGATCGTATCGGAAGTATCGCTAGAGGGTCAGGCTTTCGGAGTTTGCCGACTACCTGCGCTTGCATACGCCACGAGAGCAGCACGAATCTTCTGTATGCTCACGGCTGGTTGCCGGTGTTTGAGAGTTACTGGCATAGACGTGCGCAGGGTTGTCCATCAGAGAAAGGGGAAGGGGGTGGGGGAGGGCAGGTTTACTGCAGCTCCCCGCACCTCCTGCCAGCCCTCCATTTCTGTCAAAACGCACTGCAATGTAGAGGTATGGTGCAAATTTGGCGCCTCCATCAAATGATTAAGGGAGGCGTCGGCGCCCCCCCCCCCCCCCCCCCCCTCCCTCCCTGTGTCCTATTCGCGCACGCCTATGGTTACTGATTTACACCGTATTGCTACCCCAGTATCCGCACTAAGCGTGCGTTCGGGGACGCTTTGGCTACATTTAACACAACTCTTTAGGCAACAAAACAAGTGCACTGTCGCGTAGTAAGCGGATAAAGAGCTGTGGGACACTCGTCTCACCGTTGACGGTAACTGTGAATCTGTGCGTGGCAATTGGTGCGATTCCGTTATCTGCTTCACAAACATATTGCCCGCCATCGCCAATAGAAACTTCGTTAATGATGAAGGTACCGTTATCGCTCGAGTCAGTCGTTATTACATCTGAAAAAAAAAAAAAAAAAGAAAGAAGGAAACAACAAAGTAGCATAAATGCGGTGGTTCCACTGCAAAACTTAAAAACAGGAGTTGCTGGGTTGCGTTTAACACTTACTTCCTTCTTTCCTCCACGTGATTTTCGGTACTGGGGAGCCGTACGCCAAGCATTCAAAAATGGCGCGGTCTCCGATGTTTACCCTAGCATCCTCCGGAGTTTTCCTCCATAACGGCGGTGCTGTCGGAAGCAGAACGCAGAAAAGAGAAAATGCAGCCGCCGCGCATATATAACCGTTTTCGGCCCTTTTCGTACCTTGAACATCCAGCACTGCCGTGTAGCTGTCGAAGCCTGCCCGGTTTTTCGCTATGCAGGTGTAGTTCCCTGCGTTTGTTACTTCAACTGGCTCTATGAGGATCGTCGAAAGGCCTCTTTTCGTTTCCACGAATATATTTTTTGCTGCGCTTACGTCTTTCCCGTCTTTGAGCCAGGATATTGTCACTTGATGACTTGCCGATGTTGTCATGCATACTGCCGATATGCGAGAACCTGGCTTCACTGAGCCAGGAAATGTGAAAGGTTGCAACTTCGGTACTTCCGTAGTAACTGTGGGGGAAAAAAAGTGCGAGAATAGTTTTAAATATCCGAATTTTGTGCTTTGTATCATAACTGGGTAAGCTGACCAAACGCTTACTTACCGGCCTGAAGGCTGGGCCAGCCTATTGCCAGCAGGACCGGAACGATGAAGGTTGAAGTCATATTCTTCGGCGCTATGAGCTATTCCTAATAGAAGGTATAGAACTTGCTCAATGCTCTTACGTGTGCATGATCACCTCTATAGCTCAGTGATAGTCACATTCTGGTAATTGAAGATGCGACGTATGTCGGTGCCGACACATCTTCCTGGCGTCCACAAGCACGCAAAAAAAAAGCAGGGAGAATAAAAGGAACTCCGCTCATGCGCCCCCTAGCGGCGACGTTCGAACCTACCGTGCAATAACGGACTGATCGCGACACACTGTGTGTGCATGTCAAACTACAGTGCTTCCTTGCGGAGAACCGCGATTTTACGGATGCCCTTTTCGGAGGCTGTTTTGACGAAGCGGCTTGTCATCGCTTTCATTTGCGAAATTTGCGAGCTATCGTTCGCTGAGTGCGCTTGTCCAAGTTGCGTTGAGAGTTTGTAAGTTTGGCTACTAAAAGGCCCTGGATGGGGCGTGACAGCAAGTTGAAAAATCGTGCTGTGAGAGTGAGATGCGTCTTATGTGCACATAACTTGTCGTTCTTGCTTGAGACCTCACCGTTTACGGCCACTTTAACATCGTGTCGTATGGTGGGCGGTACACCGTTTTCAGCTTCACAGATGTACTCCCCAGCATCCCTCAGCGAGACTTGTGTGATGATGACTGTGCCGTTTCGTTGAACAGTGATCCGGTCGTTGTCTGCTTGCGTGGTCAATGGTTTTTCTGTGGTAGCAGAATAAAACATACAGCTCAGTAATGCTGACAAAAGAATGAATCAAGATTATGCAATTCTGGTCGCAAAACGCACTTTTGGTCGCTAACACTCTAAGCATCGCATTTTCTGTTCAGCTGGAAACGCCTGCAATGGCTTCTGTCTGCAAGGCGTGGTGTGCTTTTTAAATGCATGACCTAAACAGAGTGAGAAATCCAGTTTCGTCTTTCGATCACAAGGTACCGTGTGCACTGTCGTGTTCTTGATTGGCGTTTCTCAGGTATAGGGTGACGTAACACGAAACACAATTCGTGCGGGGACCATGAAGCTCCACATTAATTATCACTGTTTATAAGTATGTTGATGCATAAGGAAATTTACCATACTTCTCCGCTGTCTTTCGGAATGTTATCGTTGGGTGTGGAAATCCGGCGGCCAAGCACTCAACGACAAGCGTGCCGCCCAGAACAACCGAGATGTCTCCAGAGACTTTTTTCCATGTTGGCGAAGCTGTCGGAAGTAATTATGCGTTGTCAGTGCGAACAGCATAACATAAGCCAAACTTTTACTGATCTCCAGCTGATTCCATTATTGTTTTCATGGAACAGCTAGTTATAACACGTTTGATGTACTTACACTCTACTTCCAAAACGGTCGTGTAACTGTCAAAGCCGAACTTGTTCTTTGCAATGCAGGTGTAATTTCCTACATGAGAAGGCAACACGGGCTCCAGGAGCAGTACAGAATAGTCAGGCTCTGCCTTCAGCCGCATTCCTTGTACCGCGTGTAACGATTGGCCATCCTTCAACCACGAGAACGTCACAGGTTGGACTCCGGACGTTATGAAGCACGTAACGAGGGCTTTGCCGCCGACTGGTATGTTCTTGGAGAAGCCGAATGGCCGTATTTCAGGCACCTCTGAAAGACAACACGCCATATATTTTGACGCGCGGTTGCACAAAAGTTGTCTCGCGTACAGAATAAATGTTCCAGCATTCTCGCGCTCACCTTTGCCTTGCGAAGCCGCGGGGAGGAGAAGAAAAAGGAGAACGGCGATATTGCGACGTGTCTGAGATTTTACGAAGAGCGATAGGAAACACGAGAAAAGAGATGGCGTTCTTCTGTTCCGTGCGATCCACCAGGACGTGCGGCATTTTAGCTGGGTTGTCCGAAGTATAGCGGGCAACGCCACGATAGACACGAACGCTCAGACGAGACCACTTGCTGTATAGGTACGGACACAGGGCGCCACATATCGGCCGATGTCGACGTTAATTCGCTGAGAGTCTCCTTTTACAGAAGGGTATAGCCAATACCGGTCGACAAGAGGGCGCCATTTTTCTACAAAATCACGTTAGCACAATCTGCTTATCATGATTTGATTCGCAGTGCCAACCGCACCAGTTACTTTGATGGTGATAGTCTTCCTCAACGTTGGTGCGATGCCATTGTCAGCTTCGCAGACGTACTGGCCGGCATCGTGTGTTTCCAAGTGCAGGATCGCCATGGACCCGTTCTTGTCGGTTTCACGGGGCTGGGGTGACTTCTTGGAGTTCGAAGGGTCACCGTCTACACAGTGGGATAGAAAAGATTCAAAATGTAACGCTCGTGTTTATAAGACTAAGCAGTTGATAAATGCTGCGAAGTGAACCTTGAAGCTTGAACCATCGAATCGTTGGCGTGGGCGAGCCTGATGCAGTACAGTGGACAACAAGCGTAGTGCCGAGCGTTCCTCCCACGTCTTGAGGCTCACGTAACCAGCTTGGAGGGGCTGCAAAGCAAGCGTAGGTTCATGCAAAATATAAGACTTTGTGGAGCCTGTGTTTGTGGCATTGGTGAGGACACAGCTCTCTCTTTTCTGTTAACTGAAGCAGTGTTTGCAAAAGGCATCGCTCTATTAAATGAATAAAAACACGCATACCTTTCTGAAATATCTGCTATTTGCGCTGTTTTGATGTCTCCCCGTGAGAACACTTGTGATCTTGTGCGCAATAAACGTTCTGCTCTTCACAAGTAGCTGTTTACGGAAGTTGCATCGCCGTTTGATTGCTACGTACCGTACGCGTTCAGTACTTTTCACCTTCCTGTTAATGACAGTGCGGAATGAAAAAAGCGAGGACAAAAGAAGGCAGCGAACACACAGGTCCTCCTTCTTTTGTCCTCAGTTTTCCGCATTCCATGGCGTTATTACTAAGATGATTGCCCACCAACTCGCCCAGATGTGCAGCCTGCTACTTTTCACCTTTTCCACCAGCATTTCGTGTGAAGCCGAACGGTTGCTTTATGGTACTTATATCGCTAGAAACAACGCGAACACACTGATTTGTCCTTGTACCTTTCTATAATTAATATACAGTAGGTAATGACTGAACATTGCGGCTTTATTAGGACACATATCAAGCGACATCGCTCAGGTGAGCATGCGCAGCCGAAGAACCGCTGCTTACCTTCAACATCGAGAAATGCCGTAAAGCTGTCGAAGCCAGCGCGGTTCTTCGCGATGCAGCTGTAGTTTCCGGCGCTCTGTCCATCCACAGGGTTGATGCTGAGCACGGAGAAGTCGCTGTGCGACACAATGTGCACGTTCTTCGAGTTCGAGGCATCCACGCCGTTGCGAAGCCAGGTGAAAGTGACCGGCATGTCGCCTTCCGCCAGGAAACACGTCGTTCGGACGTTGTTTCCAGGCTTGGCGGTTCCAGCGAATGAGAAAGCGATGATCTTGGGAGTAACTGCAAGTTTTGTTCGTAAGGGCAAAGCTTGCAGTCACACCGCTCACGCGGGTGATGATTCGAAGTAACTTACCTTTTATGCTGCTCGCTTCTGTGCGCGGTGTGTAAGGGGTTAGAAGCTGCAGCGCTGCTATTGTTTGTAGACAGACCACCACTGCTCGAAGGATTCCGTTTCCGAGGCATCTTGGTGACGTCTGAACGCGTCTTCTGCAGTCGTGTGGCATCGCGACGTCGCCGAGACCGGTGGTAAATAATCGCGAATGGCGAGTGTCGCCTTGATCGCGTCTATACTCTCGATTACAGACATGGTGCGCCACATGTCGTCGACTGCAGGGAACGTTGTGGACGACCAGGAGGCTTTGCGCGTGAATCGGGCCAGTACGAATTCGCGTTCAGCCTGATCTGTACGTCAACGTGTTTTTAATACACGTCTGAATATGCTTCGTGGCATTTAGCGTGGTAGTTATCATTGTCCGTCCTGCCGTGCCCCTTGCGGCACAGTATTATGTTGTGGCAAAGCGTAGCGCGCTCCCCGTGGGAAATGTCCCGAGAGACGTGCGTATGTAAGGAACGCCGGTAAAGATCTGTCGGATGTCGTCTCGTGTTTCAATGTTCCTGCGGTATACTGAAAGTGTTTTGGCACCCAGTGGAATGCAGTGGGAGGAACGTCGCTGATCATGAACTCACTTCCATTATGTGAACTCGGGCGTTGACATTCTGTGCAGCTCGTTTCTCTTACCGTTTATCTTCAGTGTAATCGTTTTCCTTAGTACAGGCGCCACGCCGTTGTCGGCTGTGCATGTGTACTGGCCGCTGTCAGCTTTGTCCAGCTCATGGAGGACAAGGGTTCCGTTGGAATATACGGTGGCCTTTGATGGCATCCCGTCGCTTACACTTTGCTGGAGGCCGTCGCCTGCAGCGAAGTATCGTAGTGACATGTTCTAGCAACTCTTCAAGTGTTTTGGACTGAGTTAACGGAACGCTCACAGCTTACCTCGTACAAAGTGCCAGCTCATTTTCGGGGATGGGGAGCCTGAGCCGAGGCATTCGATGCGTACTGTGCTTCCGACCACTCCGGACTTGTCCATTGGCTCTCGCTTCCATTCAGGTGGTGCTGGAAATAGCGTTGCAACAGCGCGTGACGTAACCTTTTTTTTTTTCCCCATAACTGTGACTGAGTAAGCTTGCGTCCACAAAACTGCGCAACACTAAGTAACCCATGCTCTGATGAGTTATCAGGCCACGAGGACACAACGCTCCTTATATCCCTTTTCTTTGTCTCTGTCGCAGTTTGCAGTCGTTTTGTTTACTCAGTATGCGCAAACAAGAACAGCTACAAGTACTGCTAATCCAGTCGAGCAGCGTCAGCCTGTGCATGATAACACCAGATAACACTACGCGCACTCAGCCCAGCTATATCATGTCATTCACATTAAAAAAAAAACTATCGTAAAAATATATAACTGATAGTATGCCAATGCACATTTTCGTGGAGTAGAAGTGCCCAGCAGTGTCACCTTCCGGAATTCGAAAGCTCTGCTGCTTAGATTTTTAGTAGCCATCTACTTGTTACAACAGCGTCTTAGATTCGGTTATGAAATGTGATGGTATACACAGCGCAGTAGTCACTCGTATTACCTTCGACCTCCAGTAGCGAGGTGAAGCTGTCGAAACCGGCCTTGTTTTTGACGATGCACGTGAAGTTCCCTGCGCTTGACGCACTTACGGGCGAAATGGTCAGCAGCGATACCTCTGAGTGCGTGTCAACTTTGACGTTTGGCAACGAAGATGCGTCGTGTCCGTTTCGCAGCCAAGAGAAAGTCATTGGGCGATCGCCAGCTTCTACAACGCACGTAGCTCTTACGGTCTCCCCAGGCTTTGCCGTCTTGCGGAAGTGAAAAGGCTGTATCTTTGGTGCCACTAAAAGTAATACGGGAAGCTCAGCGGTGCACCTACAGGTCTCGTAAACATTCGGATATATTGTTCACGGCTTACCTTTCTCGGCGTATATTGCGTTCGCGCATATACTAAGGACAGTAAACCGCAGAAGGAACATAGCGATTCGGGTTGGAACACCTTGAGTACCAGGCGATATATGAGAACACATCTTGTGGAGCACAGTGAGCGAGTTTCACTAGCGGCAGCGGTTCATCGTGCGTTTGACGCCATATTGTGCGTCGACTGACTCCTGCCAGCGCCACAGTCCCGTAAAACCTTGTGTCTTGTGGACAGGGTGCGCCACTCCGTGTTGATTTTCCTAACTTTCAGTTTTGGTAACACTGGCAGGAAATGTGGCTGCATTCAAATTTGTTGGATTTCTTTCAAGTGAAGTCGAATGTGCAAACTACCGCGTCAGAGGTTATTGAAGGCTACATGTGAACTGCTAACGTGCAGTTGTGCTGAGTGTGTCAGGATGTGGCCGCAATATTTCAATAATAGCTCTGACTAGTCTCTTGTTTAGTTTTCTTAGCACGGAGGTCGTACTCTTTAGCAAAGACTGATATATATGTTTCGGTGCGTACGCTGGCATGCAACGTTATGTCTAAATGTGCGCAGCATTGTGACGTGGGCTCGCTGAAGCAGTGTGGGCGCACAAACCTTTATGAGCGTTCAGAATTTATTCGGAATTTGTCAGATGTTCGGCCGGAATTACGTAACTGTTGCGTTTTAATTATCTCTTCTCGCCCTTGATCGGGGGCTTTAACGACGCTTCGCCTGCGTTTTGACCGGATTAGTGCTGGTTGTGAGCGACGGATGATAATGCAGGAACATATTAAAGTGCGTCGGAATTAATCTGTAGCAGTCCCACCTTCGACATTTGTCATAAATACAGCACCGATGTTCTCTTTAAATCATCAAGTAAGCCGGAACATGTACGTGCAGTATATTACTTATACCTGCGATTTCTGTTTCGCAACGATGATGTGTCATCCAATTTCGGAGTCAACTCAATTCGCACGGAGAGTCGTTTTATCTTGCTAAAGGCTGAATATCACGAATATATTTGTATGGTTCATTCTTTTGCTCCGCAATAAAATAATAGGATGCCAACAATCTCGACGTTCTTTGTGATTTTTTAAAGCATTGGCGTGGTTAACTTAGCACACATTGGCGAATTTTACGCTAGAGAGCACTCCTGCTGGATAACTTGACTGGCGCCATCAATGACTCTTCACTTGTACTTTAGTTACGTTGTAATTACTGCGTTTATCAGATGATAATTTTGTTTGTAGGAACTGTTGTCGTTGTCGAAGAGATACTGTCAAGCTTTTACCATTCAATCAAGTATAGCACGCGCGCTTGGACGTTTTGTCAAGGTAGAAATCATTACCCGCGATCAGCTGGGCCTCTTACACCGCGACGTTAATAAGCCTGCATTAAACATTAACAACCTATTTCATTCTGCTGATATTGTATTTGGTGTAGTCAGCAAAAGAGCGTGACACTATCGCGTAGCTTTGGCATGCACTGCATCCAATTACCAGAATATTACCTTCGACGTCGAGGTATGCCGTGAAGCTGTCGAAGCCTGCTTTGTTTTTCACGATGCACGTGAAGTTGCCGGCACTCGTGGCGTCCACGGGACTCACGTTCAGCACCGAATAGTCCGAGTGTGTGTCGACGTGGACGTTCTTCGTTGAAGAGGCGTCCACGCCGTTTCGAAGCCACGAGAAAGTCATCGGTGTATCTCCGGCTTCCACCAGACACTGTCGTTCTGGCATTTTCTCCCGGTTTTATGGTTTTGCGGAACTGGAAGGCCAAGATCTTGGGAGGGACTGTAATTGGAAGAAAGGTTGTTACCGGTTTGGAAATTTCTTGACGGCTCAGTGCAGAAGTGGTTTCCTGTTGTCAGAAGCGCTGCCAAAAACGGATGCACACTCACCTTTGTTGGTGCTCGCAGAGGTTGCGAATGGTGGAAGAACGCCGAGAAGCAGTACAGCGAGAGAGTGCGCTATTGCAACGACAACGCTGTTCATTTCTTCTAGCAGTGCGAGATTGTGGCTAGAGACGATGAAGTACGGATGGATGTTTCGGTCGGAACCCTTGGTTTGTCGCGCCGACGTATGCGTAAGTGTGAAGCCGTGCAGCAGTGTCGCACAATGTTTGCTCCAGCTTCGGCGAACATGGACACGGCGCGCCACACCGTGTCAGACTTCGGTTCTAAGCAGCTCCACAGTTTCCTGTTGTAAAACTTCGCGCTCACGCGCGCAGACTAGCCTGCCTTCCTACATGCACGGTGTGCAGAAACAACCTTGTCGCTGTGGGGCCAGCGTATACTTGATAATGGAGAAGAGTTGTCTTGGTGTCTGAGGGCGTCACGGTGTCACGCAAACATCTGGTAAAGAGCTGTAGTTCCGTTAATAGCTTCCTTCTACCTATGCGCTTTTGTCAACCACACGTCGCGCGCCAACTTAGGCAGCTTTAAGTATTACTTACTGATGTCAGATATTTACACTGAATAGATGTTGTTTTGTTTATATCTAGCGCGTCATTTTTCTTTTCTTACCGCGTACTTTGACTGCGAACGTATGAGAGATGAGCCTTCCTATTCCGTTATCGGCGCTGCACTTGAACTCGCCACTGTGCGACACCTGAGCGGACTCGAGAGAAAGGGTCCCGTCCGGTCCCACTACAGCCTCCACCTGGTTCCGTACAGCTGTCCAGTCTTCTGATTCTCCTGCAAATTGATTTTAAATGAAATAAAAAGAAACGGAAGTTGACTTCAGCGTATTACGTATAAAATAACCAATGTTAACGGTCAGTCACCTTTTCTAAACATCCACGCGACCTTTGGTACAGGAGAACCATGCGCCTTGCATGACAGGGCAAGCTTCTGGCCCTCCACTATGTCTGTGTTTCCAGGAACAGCCTTCCACACTGGTGGAGCTGCAACGCAAATCGTTTAATAATAACATAACAAGTGTGATATGGCTTATGGCAGCATACCTTCGACCTCCAAGTATGCTGAGTGACTGTCAAACCCGGCCTTGTTTTTCACAATGCAGGTGTAATTTCCGGCGTGTGAAGCTTCGACCGGCTCAATAATTAGCACGGAGTAGTCGCTCTTTTTTCTTCACGTACGTTTTTTACGTCCGCTACTGACACGCCGTCCTTGAGCCAGGAAAATGTAAACGGCTGCGAGCCATCGGCGGCGGTGCACATGATAGAAGTCCTCCCGAGCACTTTGAGCCGGTTCGGAAAGCTGAAAGGTTGGATCTTGGGTGCGCCTGCGAGGGTGGTCCAGATGCGTCGTTGTACATGACAGGGAAGCGCTCTGGTTTAGACGGGGCATGCATTAAAACATGACTTACCGAGAAGGAGCACTCCCCGGGTCTGCACCACGGCGAGAAGAAAAGCCAACTTCCAGGTTTCCAAAGAGCGTAGCGGCGTGCAAACCACCATGTTTCGGGACTGACGACACTCGCAGTGATACCTCGAGGCTTGAGTATTTCGCCGACACTTAGCGCTTGAAAAAACACGACAGACGACTTATAGATGAAGCGTTCGGCGCGTGTGATGATGGCGTAGGCAAGCGCAAAGCCGCTGCTGGCCTGCGATCACACAACTAACAAAACGTGGACTCGAGGCGCCACATACCGTCGCCTTTGGGAAGCACCCTTACGTTCTGAGTAAACTGGGCCGCATTTATCATAGCCTTCAGCGAGCCAAAGTGCTCAGACCCGGCGACCAAAAACCGACAAACATTCTTCTTTTTTCAGCACGGGCTTTCAGCATTCAGCTTGACGCTTAATGAATGGCCCACGATGTGCTCTGCAAGTGGTGGTGCTTTGAACTTTGCTATTTTAACTACTCACCGTAAATTGATATGACGAAGTCGTGGCTCGTCTCTGGCCTCACACCGTTGGTTGCCGTGCAACGATACCTGCCGGTTTCGTTTAGCGTCACTCTAGGGATGTTCAAACTTTCTCCTTGGGGTCCCAGCTTTGTCCAAGCCTGCATCGTCTCTGTGAATTAAGACGTAAGCTTTAGTCGTGGTGTCGTCACAGAGACCTGAGATAGTTACTGGGATATTTTCATGTCTGGGATAAATAGTGTTTGAGCACATTTCGGTTTTCAAGTTTAAACAACTTGTAGCATACAAGTAAAAGAAAAATACACACAAAAGCAAATTTCCTGTCATAGTGGTGACGTCATTCTTACCTACGTATCTTTCCCATGTCACTGTGGGCGGCGGAGAACCTGTTGCTCGGCAGTGAAGTTTAGCTCCGCTTCCAAAAGCCATTTTCTGGTCTCCAACGGTCTCAACCCATCTAGGGGGTGCTGGAAAAGGCAAACATTGCAACATTTATTATTACGGATTTTTAGCTAAACGCACATAACATCATTGTGGCGAAAAACCTGCGCTGAATATTTCGAGTGTGCCAAGACCACCGTCCAAAGGAAACAATAGAAACCTCGACTTGGCATCTGTTCTAGTAGCTTTCATTTAGTTTGCAATGATTATTGTTAAGCCTGTCTTCTTTAGAGAGTTGAATAGGCGTACTTTTATCGAAAAAAAAATATAGAGATCTGCACTTGCCTTCGACATCCAGGAACGTCGTGTAAGAATCAAGACCCGCTCTGTTCTTCACAACGCAGGTGTAATTTCCTCCGCTGTTCACTTCCACTGGCTCGAAGAAGAGCATAGGAGTATCCAGACTCGTGCTTGAACCGAACGTTCTTCGTCTCCGCCAGCTCTTTACCGTCCTTCATCCAGATGAATTTCATCGGCGCCTGTGCCGGACGTAACCATGCATATTACCGACGTCTTCTCACCGGTCCGCCATCGTTTCAGGAAAGAAAACGGGTTCACCCTTGGAGGTTCTGCGCAGTTCGTCACATGTAGCGAGCATTTGACGGAATGGAAACGTTCAGTTTCGCTTCGCTTATGAACACTTCATGAAAGTGCGGGGAAAAAAAAAATACAGTGGTGTGTACGCTTACCTACAGAAGAAAGGGCGAGGACCAGATGCGTCATCGCACCAAAAATCCATAACAGTGCAGAATTCATTATTTCACTTCAAGTTTGTACGAAAAACATGCTTGGAATCTGCCTGTCACCCTGGGCACACCGGCTGAGCTTCGTTACTGCACCGACATAGTCGGCGTTATGGCGGTTTAGGACGTTTGGCGTTGGTTGTTTTACTTCTGGTGAACGGACATGGAGCGCCACATATCGTCGACTAGTCCAGTCTTGTCGCTGCTTACGTTCTCGTGGAAACACATGGGAAGTTTCACTGCACGAAGGCGTTATTAGAGGACGTTGTGTGTGCGGAGCAGGGTGATTCCTACTGCAAATGGGCAGGACGAAGTCTACGTCCACATGTTACCAATCACGAGATATTTAACTAGTTTAGTGAAGCACGCTGGCGTAGTGCTGCTGTAAACTTGAGTTTGGTTTTGCTGCCATCGGCTCTGTCGATCGAATTTTGGTCATCGCTCGCTATTTTCATCGCTCTCCCTGCTTTCTCTTCCTTTTTTATGTTTAGAATTCATATTTTATTAATAAGGAAGCAGCTCTACTTTACGTGACCTTTAAAATAAAACGAGAAACTTTGTAATGTCTGAATACGCCCGCATTATTGTTTATGTGCGCACTGCAGCAGGATTATTAACCGCCGGCCGTTCCATGACGTATAAATCTATGACATGCTCGGAAAAATTGCCCCCGACCCGGTCGAGCACAAAGCTACAAGGAAATCCATACGGATTTCTCAGAAGGAAACACTTCTTTGTTGACGAAAAATTCGTCCTGATGCGATTTTCCCCCATTTTAAATAAAAGTACGCCAATACACACACTAAGCCATAATTACTCCCAAACTTATCAAAAACTGCTAGCAATAGAAAAACAGAAGCGAGAATTGTTTTACTTATCGAAAATATCGTCAACTGAGGTGCTTTCATTTTTCAGAAATCTGCATGGATTTCCTTCCAGCTCCGTGCTACGTGCGAATGAATGGCAATTTTACCTCGCAGAACTCTTTCTCCATCTCGTGGGGTTCCGCTTAACATATTTCCCGAATTCATGACGTGTTTGAATTTTCATGGAGTGAATGTGTTTGCAAAGTTTATTGGACCTTTGTTCTATGTGACTGTCTCTCTTACCAGCTCCGTTGCAAAGCATTAACCTACAACTTGTAACTGCATTTCGCTTTCACAGAGTATGGTATCGTTCGAATTGAGACTGCGTTTACCACAGCTCAAAAAGTTCCGCATTTTACGTTCATAAATTCAGTTTTGAGATGACACTTCTCCTGCGCTGCAATGAGGACTTTGAAAGGCGGACTTACAGTTAACGGGTTAAATATGCACGTGCAATATTTTGTAAAGTAACACAATGAGACATTATGCGACAAATCGACGCAGTGTCAACTGAAGGTATTTTTATTGTAACTCGATCAGTAATGACCATTTGTCCCAGAAGACACATACTACTGCTTGAATCGCAATAAAGACGCCGTAAAATCAGCACGACAATTAGATTCGCGATTAAAGGCCGCACCGTATGTGGCTTAGCTGGGGAACTATGCTGCGTGGCTCGTCAATGCCAAATTCTTGTATCTGGACCGCGCCACTTGCATGATCGAAAGAAAAGATGTGACGGGTGAGTCTTTTGTTTTTGGACCGGGCGTTCTGGCTTGCTGGCACAGAAATGAGAATATTACGCACGCTTCTCTTGAGGTGGCTCATACCGAAACTGCTCGACCTGCCGCCTAGGTGTTTGTGACGATAATCTGCACTGTTGGCCAGTCCCTGTCACCATTCTGTGGGATATCGATTAGTGGCGGCCATATTGGACGAACGCACTTCGCCCAACACAGGGACTCCGCGTGATACAGCTTTGGCCTGAGTCTAGCGTGTCGAGGGATATTTATCGATTTTTTCCCGTATTCTCGAAGCGCCCTCTCGTTAAACTGAAGCTTGGCGGGGAAGTTATTATTATGAACAAACTACTTTCTCGCAATCGAGGCTTCTTGTTTGCTCTATTAAATAACATTGTTTTGTGGCACAGATACTTTGCGCGTTGCGCTGGACCAATATCTATTGATCAGAACCATTTGGTTTAAGTGGATTAAAAGTGGCGCGAAGCACAAACTAAGTGTAGTGATGTGGCGGAATTCATGCCACTTCTTTAGCGTCGTTTGCATGTGCGTAAAGTACGCACAACTTTAGTTGTGGTCCCGCCATGGGAAGTCTCAAATGCACGCGACTCTATTTTTCCTCGGTCATTGATTCAATGATAGGCCGCAGGAAGTTCCAGTTTTGGCGTCGACTTGGGCGTGGCCGCAAAGATACCGATGACAGCTCCGCCACTCGCCAAGAATTATTTAGTTGGCGGTTTCCCCCCCGGCGGCGCTGTTATCATGGCGACGATTTGGCGCTGCTTTCGAACGAAATTCTGCTAGCTTTCCGTCTCTTGTCAAAAGCGCGCGGTATTGTTGCAAGATGCAGGCAATGTTGTGTTTGCATAATATCCTTGAAGCTGGCGCAACGAATGATCGGGGAGTTTAGGTTAGCGTAGGTGTGTACGTAGAAATCATTCGATCACATTTAGGCCAGAACTTTCTTTACAAGAAACTTGTTTGTGTAGTTGTATGACGCGAATGGCCCGACCTCTGACTTCATCCTATAGTTTTTTTGTCTGAATTCTGAATCGCTGCTTTGACTTTTACGTGCAGTGTGAACATGCAGTGGTCCCGTTAATGACAGCAGAAATTTACATAGGCAAAATGGAACAAGTAGTGTATTGGCGAATAAGTGACACTTCGCGTGCTTATTTCTCCTTCCATCTCCGTACCTTCCGTATCGACTTTGCAAGTACATCTGATGCGTTTCCTTATACTTACCTTCGTGCACACGTGCTGGTGGGTACGACTTAGGGGACACTAGTACACATTAATGACAGGCGTGACTTGTCTTACTTCTAGTCTTACATCCCTGTTCGTGAGCTAAAAGCTCGTGTAGTCAGTCAGGGTGTTTGGCGATTTCTTGACGAGATCTAAAGTTGGCGTTGTTCTGGAAACCCGAAACGGAGTTTTTAGTGAAGAAAGCAAAGGAGCACTGATGATTTGAAGGACAACCAAAACGGCGGTCTTTTTCTTTATTTTCATTATTTACAAATTGTGACAAGGTATGCAATGCCATTTTACAAAAGAAGAAGGGCTCATTCACGACGCTCGCGATGATCCGGCCACAAGACAAAAACAGTGTGACAACAGCAGTGTTCATTTTTTTTTACACATTACACCCACAGACGTTACATTAAACAGCTTGCGATGCATGCTTGCATACCACACAAAGAAGGTGATACGAAATATACACTGTACAGGAACTCCGCAGCTGCTCGTCAGCACTGTAGGACACTTCTGCAGAATAACTCTTGTGCAGTGCAGTTTGTAGTATATGTCGAGTTGTGTTATGTTGTGCTGGACAGGAAAGTGTAATGGAACGCACTCGTTCCGTCAGAACAGTAATTTGCTAGCTGAGTGTCTTCTGCAAGCTGCCTGTGCTTTAAGAGTTTTTACATACTGGCAAGTACTTCAATTAAGCTGTAACCTAAAAACACGGATTCCCTAAAGAATGTTCTCGCAGATAATTCGAGTGAAGAAAAAATGCGTTGCATTTGAAGTCGCCCAAACCGACAGATTACTTGTCAACATTGTACATGAAAGTCAGCCATATGGCTCGGCACTGATAAGCATAAGGGTGCCTAAAGAGCTCTTTTCAGACAAAGCAGCTTGCAGAAATACATTTCTTCTGTTTAAGGGATGTTCACAATCTTCCATCGCTATCTGTATGTAGCTTAGCATTGACTTTGTATGTTTCTGCAGTTTCGTGAAAAAAAGCAGTAGTAACGTTTTTTGTATATGTACGTTGTACGAGTATGCTCAGGGACGTACATCTAAATAGTAGGAATTAAAATCAATGGGCTGTGACGTTAAGCTAAATCGAACACCTAGAACTTTAACGAGAACAAAAATCATGCTTGTTCGAAAGGTAAAGGGAACGTTGTGTTGACTGATCTTGTCAACATATGCAAACTTTCGTTAGCAATCATGCACAGTCCTGCCCTTCGCAAGTGCCAAAGTTGTCCCAGCAGTGTTACGAGCAGCTAAAATTGACATAAATATCTTTTTGCACACCAGAAAGAAAAAAAGTGCATATTACTTTAGCATCCGTCGCTCCGATCTGAAGAAACACCATAAGACATGCACTCAGATAATTGGAACCTAGTATTTACAACAAACAACTGCATGAAAGCAAGAGGGCACAATTTTTCGACACTGGGCACGCATAGGGGTTGGGAATAACAAGAACGTTGTGACATCGTTTACTACTTCGAAATATAGTCTAAATACGAGATAACCACGGCGTGTGTAGTTTTATGAGCACTGTTGGGAACTAGACATCTCACTCGATGAAGAAAATAATTGTCTACACGCAACGAAAGGCCTTGTGCGAGGTCGATCTTTCTACAAACTCAAGATTGCGTAGAACAGCTCTGACCGCGTCGCTGGTTGTCTTGGTGCAGTGTGTCGACCCTGCCCACACAAAGATGGCGTTAGACTGTGCTCTGTCGGTGCTGCCTTTGCTTGTCTTTGGCATTGTTTCGGAATTGGTTAGCCCGTATTGTGTGACGGGGCGCATTGCGAAATTTCGTTACCCTGTTTTTCGTTACGAAATTTCGTTACCCTGAAATTTCGTTACCCCATGACGGCATTTTCGCCATGTTGTTTTGTCTACAGACGTTTTCGAACATTCCTTCATCATCATTTTATCTCTTTTATTTTTCTTTTGAGGAACAAGATAAGTGGAACGGCGCACTAGCGCGAAGGTCCCATCTAAACGGGCACAAATTCGACGAGTGAGACTGAACAACTTCACACGACCACACCGCAACTTTACTGCACAGTTGTTAGTATGGCACAACACGCGCTAGACGCTGGGTAAAACCCTGTAACGGATGTCTCTCTACTATGGGAATAGTCCTACCACGCAACACATCACTCCAGCTTACACAAGTTTGGCAACTGACGACACCGTATATAGATTAACCTTAGTGCCGCTTCTTTCAAGTTGTTATCGGGCAGCTGCACATCGCTGGCCGTTGCCAGCGTTGACGTTAAGCGTCGCACCCTAGCGGTAAAGCCAGCCGGCACATTTGGCATATGGACGAAGTGTCATCCGCACCTTACTACACTGTTTCGGTATGTTGGTTTTCATTTCGTAGTATTCTCGCAGCAGCGTGCCGATGGCCTCGGAATGAAGAGAGTAAAGTTTATATAAGGTATGACGTGGGGGCACAGAAGTTTTGAGGAATGCGATTGGGGGGCTGGGATTTTGTATTCATTTGACTTGTCTACATGTAAGGAAACACAAAGTATATCGGGGTAACCGTTAAGTGTAACGTTTAATGTCCTCTTGCGTCGGCGACCACAGGGACACACATTGCTGCGATACGACGCAAATGCGACAAATAAACGTTCAAAAGTGAGTAATTAGCGTGAACGTGCGTGGAAACCATCGGATGCAACCTGGCAGAAGTAAATCATAAATACATATGTACAACGCGAGGATACCGCTTGAGGTGAACATCTTGCTACCGTTTGTCATACGTATACCACTACGCACCACCTTGTAAAGCCTTGAGCATAACCGTAGCATGGCGTTCAAGCGAAAAAATTTAACATATACAAAACCGGATGGGGTCCTCGGGCTTTTCGCAAGCGCAACCCTGCGAAATAAATACCGCTTGCGTCTCATTGGTCACCTGCTTGTGCGGTTGCTATCGGCAGTCTCTGCGGTGACTTCAAGCAACGTGTCACATCGCACTTCGCTTCTCACTAACAATCTGTCTTCGGCTACGTTAAATCGATCACCTTTCAGAATAAGCAGACACACGCACAACTCCTCCGCAAGTGATGTATGTCCCACAGTTGACATACACATCTATTGGCTTCCGCAGCCACATTTTGGCGTTTTTTAACGTTACGTTAGGGACCTTTAAGTGATCGACCAAGAAGGCGGTTACTGTGGCAACAACCATGCAGCGTTCACGCGTTGATCGTCAAACTTGAGTGCCATTTTAGCTTTCCGCATCAGAAGTCCATTTTCGTTAACGAAATTGCCTGTAACCATATACAACGCGATCGATGCAATCAGTTCACACGCGGCACAGCATCTTCAACACCGTTACGTTCGCACAGAATCACAGAGTAGGAAAACAAAATGGGGAAGCCTGTTTGTCGAATACAGTGGTGAATTGACGACGGAGAACACAGTAGCGAACACAGCAGTCGAATAGAGTAGTTGTGATTGCGACCATTAAACTCCACTTAACAACTGCATGACGTGCAACCATCGGAGACCATAGCCTTGCCTTCGCAGGAAGCCAGCACTGCTGTTGTAAAGCTTTCACACATACTCATATGCCTTCCGCCATTGTATCGATATATGTTTTTGTGCCGTCCCAATGGGTTTTCGTACATGGGTATCTCACTCATTGGGGCAACACATTACCGTTGACAAATTCGCAAGCTGCTGACTCATCAGGAGGCCGGCTACGGTTGCCTTGACTAGTTTGTTGAGGCCTGTCGGCGCGTGCGCGAAGCGCAAATACCCACAACACACTGAACTCACACAACAGGACAGACGGACAGCACTTTGTCGTGACTTGCTAGTTGAGCGCACCGCGCGAACGCCGAGGATCGGGAAACAGCTGGGGGTTCCGGACGTGTGCTCTGTGGTTTCTTGTTTTCGGATGTGGTGTGAGAGAAGCGAGTGCGATGATGGTTGTCCCGAGGACGCCCGATGCCGTCTCCACCTCCGTGGTGGAATCTGTGCGTAGTTCACGCGGCGTGGCATCACTGGGCGCTCTCGTACATATGGTCCTTCTTGATGGACATGGAGGCCTTGGCGCCGATCGGAAGCGTCGGTAGCTCCCGGTTCTGCGAGGACAAGAGGAATATTCGTCGCGTCACTGAGAGCTTTGCGACCAAGTCGTCGAATAGCGCGGACACTGGAATGATCTTCCGAAGCCTAACCTCGCGCTGAACTTATTAATCCGGTAATACCAGAGTGTCGGAATCAGCGATACCACACCGCAAGGACGCGCCTCTTTAAGGTTTGCATTGAAGTGAGTATTCCACGAGAGCGCAAGTGAGTTCTCAGCAGCTTCTTTACGTATTTATTAGTTGCGCATTAACCACGGTAATATATTGTAGAGACTCGTTGCTTGCACAGCCGGCGCTTCTGCAATACTTCTTTTTTTACATCTACGCAACGCCCCTACTTTTATTCGAGATCCTCAATGAATACCGCAAAGCGGAACTTCACGAAGCCATGCGCTCCGAATGCCTGTCCACTGAAGCTGCGCATGCTATAAGGACAACGCGAGAAACTAATGGGACGGTGTTTCACGTGCCTGTGCAAGGAACGTCTTCATCTCCTGGTTGACGTTGTGCCTGGCCATCTTTGCCTCGAGCTCCTCGGTCATCGGCAGCGTGGCACAGGGCGCCGGGTACAGCGCGCACGGGTGGTCAGCGGGCAGCGGCGGCGGCTGCACCTCCACGTAGCGCTGCGATAGGCCCGTGTACTCGCCGGCAGCCTGCTGCGCCTTCTCGGCGTGACGCGCGCTCGTCGACGTCACTGCACAAAAACGCGCAGAGTGCGACAAGTGAGCATGTCTAGACGAGATGCCCTCGGTATTGTCGCACTGAATGGTTCTGTTTCGGAGTGAAAAGAATGCGATCTTTCTCATGTACGTCACGAATAATGGAGCAACTGGCAAGTAAAATACACCCCTCCCTCCCTCCCTCCCTCCCTCCCTCCTCCTCCCTCGCATTTCTCTTTTTAAGTAAGGTGTTGCTGGAACAGAAATATATCCACATACCATTACCTGCGGACCGAAAGTTTAGTGTCGAGACAGCAGTGGTTGATATTGACTAAAGCCACGAAGTTCAGGCAGGTGCATTATCTTTTCCACGACACCTAGCAGTCTAAGAACGAGCCCTATATGTATGCTTCTCTGCCATACAACGGAGGCAACCGGTGAAAGCCAACCCGCTTCTAGCTCTGTTGAGTGCCTCTATCACTTTGCGCTGCAGGTTAAGGAATTAAGACACACCATGACACCGTCACTTCTTGCTATTTGTAACATTATGCATGAAACAGTGAGAAAATGATAACCCCTTAGACAAGTAGTGGTACTTGTTTTTGGAGTAGAAGCGGTGTGACGGTTTGAAAGAACACGGGTCCCGGTTCTCACTCTGCGGATGACCGTCGAGGCCTGCGGCGAATTGCTTGCTCCGCCTCTCCATGGTGCCTGGTGGCGGCTGTAGTGGCGGCTGCGGAGGTCGGCGTTTGATGCGCTGTAGACACACGCACGTCACGATGACCACGAGCACGATGGTGACCAAGCTCGCCAAGACGGGTATCATGATGAACAGGTTCAGGTAGAGCGGAGTGCTGGCGTCACCGAAGATCGGGGACTGCATCACGCCTCCTGCGTGTACAGAGCACAGATAAGCGGGAAGCTTCTTGTGTAAGGGCTAAGCAGCACAAATTCGTGGATGTTTTATTTTGGCTTTTGGAAACCCGCGCAGGCAGTTCGACTGCGTCACTGGCTACGAATGTTCGAGCGCGATATCACGATGCCATTGCGTGGTGATGTGTGTATAGAGGAGTTGTACGTCGTGTGGTAAGTGAGGCTAAATGAATCACTCAGGTGATAACTGCTGGGGTTTTACGTGTCGAAACCACGGTATGATTGTGAGGCACGCCGTAGTGAAGGGCTCCGGAAATTTCGACCACTTGGGGTTCGTTAACGTGCACTGGCATGGCACAGCGCACGGTCCTCCAGCGGAAGCACTTGAAAAGCACCGGAGTAAGCACAAGGGGTAAACGGAATGTTCAAACAGAACAGAACACTTTTAGAACGTTGTTTCATGTCTTCGACATACAGGGTTGTCCTCACTGTGCATCGTCTACACAGCTGTACCAAATAACGTGCTGTCTCTTTATAGCGCACGACGCTATTGTGAACCAGGAAGGGCAAACGTACCCGTGACAATGCTAGAACTGTCTAGCCTAGTATTTAATAGCGTTTATCGCTTTTTGTTTGCCTCAACGGTGAAGTTGAACGGGTTCCCCATTGTAGCTATCCGGCAGTTGTCTCCTTTTGAGTGACTTCGCCTGATGGCAGCAAGTCAATGTGACGAACGACCCATGCAGGTGAAATATCATGTTTAGTACTTCCGATGTAGTCCGGTCTTGCGTGTCGGGTACAAAGATCATGAGGATCAATGTTTTAACTATGCCTACCACTTTGCCTACGAGATTCAGGGCAGTTATGTCAAAATTAGTTCTAGTATCGCCTTTCTATTTCTTGTTTTTTTTTTTCCGCGATAACATTGCTTTTGGGATGCCAATGATAAAACGGAAATGGAAAACTTGGTTTGTGAACAGACAGTGTCTGTAAAAGAATTAAGTAGCGCAATAAGCGCCGCACGGTGACAGGCATAAAGGCAGAAACTGCACATGAATTGTGACTGACTTTCCTAGGCGAAAACGATTAAAAAAAAAAAAAAAAAACAAACCTGTTTCTTGTTTTCATAAGTGTAACATGCTTTGTAAAATTTGCAAGTAGAAGTTAAACAAAAGCAAGGCGCCAGAGGACACGTGCTTGTAGGGCGATTAACCCTTTAGTCATGTCTTTATTTCTTTTCCCAAGTTCATACTCGCGAAATGTAGGCTTCGCTGGAGTAGTTGATACGTTTGTGTGCTTCACAAATAGCATCTTTATAACTCGCTTAGCGCTATCAGGGCAAATCACTGCATCTATCTCCAGCTGCTCGCTGCTGCTATGAAAAATAAAAAAAAATAAAAATAAAAGGCAATGCAGACACTGGGACATAGGGTATAGTTATTCAGGGTGCACTAGCAAGTATCACGTCCCTCTCTGTCTCTCTCTCCATTTTTTTTTTATGTCGAGAATTTTGGCCGCACGGCTACTACCGAACAAGCTCTTTCACTCCTCTCGACTTTTATCTTCCGCATGTAGATGAAGGCTTTCCATCGCGAGCTTCCGGTTTGACTATATCGTGCACCGTCCGAAACTCACCCGCGATTCCGGCGGTTGCTTGCCCCACTGACTGGAAAAGAATGTAACCTCTTAAACGCGCCGCATAAAATTCCTCGCGTCATTCGAAGCGTGACATCGCCGGCTTAAGAAGAGGAGCTACTGCCATCTCTTCCATGCTTGCTCCGATGTACAAGATATGTACAAGCACGAAATAAAGAAAAATAAAAATGGCTGCTGCCGTTCGGTCTCTCGCTCTCTTGCTAGCATTCTTGCCGACTTTCTTCGGAGTGTTGCCCGTATCCTGCTCAAAGGCGTAATGCAGGCTGAGAGTGGGGAACAGGAAAACACGGGAGGAGGTGTGGGCGGTGGCGTCTTCCGTGCGCGGCAGAGCGCGAAACTTCGGGACCTTTTGACCTCGACCTCGGGCGGGCGAAATTCTCGACATTTTGTGGGAGTTTTTCATTACTCGATTTTATTTTCACCGTTGTTGTCTGGCTTGACGCCCTTCACCTTTCTCTTTTAAAATTATCCCGCGTCGCTCATGCGTGTCGTGGCGCACGTCACTTCGACGAGACTCGATACGTGCTGCGCTCCCTTGTGAGGAGGCTTGGCGTTGGGCTGCCGTCCGCGCACAATATTGATAGGGTATACGCCGTGCTCCTGTCTCTCTCGTGATGGTTAGGAGTTCGTTAGTGACAGTAAGCTTTATTTATGCGCACCCATTTGTCATAGCGCGAGTGCTTTTCGACGAGTCGGAGTACGGAGAAAAGACCAGCTGGCTCAGCGACATTAGAAAGGGCTGAGAAAGTGCCCGAAGAAAGTTGAGGATACGTATATTTGTTCTTGCACGAGAGCTGTCGAGGCGAAATTGATCTGCTCGATTGTAGTTTTGCGATGATTATGCGCCGGCTAGCGCAGCACGTTCTGCGCTTCCTAAGGAGAAGCACCGTGTCATTTATCCCCGCCAGCTCTTCGATAGCGACTGACATAGGCATTTCTTATTTTAACCTCAGATGTATATTTCACTTGATCCCCGTAATCTAGATCCTGCTGAATTTCTCATTATTAAATTCGTAAAAGTCTACAGTGTTGCCCGCTTTATTTGTCAGGCGTGAAGGCGTGAAACATTACATCCAGGAACATTTTGGCTGTAGGTACTGGAACATCAATGTCTCATGCAGTATCAGCGTCGCTTTATGACCAACAGTTGATTGGCGTACGCCGATGCACTTTGTGCACTAAACCGTTCACACTAATGAAAGCTTCCACGTTCTGACCATGCAGCGCGTAGGGGTATATTTTTGTACAATTAATTCTTTGTAAGCGGAAATTCGGTAGCGACAGGTGAGGCGTGAAGATATATAGCGTGGGGCACGCGAACGGTTTCCTACAGGTATGACTTATAGTTGTTGTTTAGGCACCATTTATTTTCTTGCCGCAAGCACCGCGGTAGTTTTCTGTGGTAATGTTGTAATGCAGGCGAACCGCTATTCGCGAGTGCGACAATATCGGTCGCTTTTTTTTTTTCTTTTGAGAGGTTGCCGTTGTTTGCGTTCTATAACTCGCGTATAAAAAGCCGCTGTGCGATTCTGTCGTAGGTAATCGGTCTTGATGTGAGGCGGCGGCATGCGGCAGTGTAAAGACACTCACCGGCCTTGTGCGTCCTGACGGTGATGATCTCGCTGGGGTCGCCCGTGCCGTACTCGTTGGTGGCGCTGACGTACAGCTGGTAGAGGACGCCGGACTCGAGGCCCGACACGGTGTACGAGGACGTCCGCGAGTCGAGGTTCACCTCTTTCCAGTCCTGGGTGCTCTCCTCGGGTCGATGGTGCAGTACATAACCTGCGCACGGGTGGTCATTTTAGCACACGGCAACACAGTTCCTCGCGTGCTCTGTGTTGGTGTTAAACCACTATTAGTATATTCGTGTTTTCCATAAACCACAAATAGTTTTCGTTTAGTATGCCGAGGTTTCCATTCCCCTCATGAGTTGTGTAGTACGGAACACTATTTACTGTTTCGGGTACTTCGTTGCCGGAATGTTTCTTCTGGCGTTGCAGAGAATCGCATCTCTAGATTTTGTTAGAAGAAGTGTGCAGGACATGCAGGGCACGTTATTGCGTTGAATGCGACAAGACTGCAATTTCGCAAAAGCATAATCCCATTTGTACTGCATAAGGATGCGCGCCGCCGTGTTACATGTCGTACAATCACCCACGCAGATACAATTAGCACGATACCTCTTTCGATGTTACGTACATTGTGTGCTGGCAAGCCCTGCATATAACGTGTAATGCGTGTGCACGCGAACCTGTAATTCGAAAATAGATTACACTTCAGTTCCACACTGTCGAGATTTACGCTTACTGTTTGCGTTCTAATCGTGTCCCATGGTGCGTATATAGTGCCTCTATATGTGGCGTCTGATCCCGGCAACAATAAGTTCCCCAACCGGCACCCGGAAACTCTTTGTTGACGTTTTCGCCAGTAATTTATCAAATGAGCTAGTGCGCCCTAATGACCTCGCGGTCAAGCTCGATGCAAGTTGCTTCGGCAGATACGCGAGTTTGGCAGCGCATGTGTCGGAAGATGTGGCCTGGCAAGCATATCGTCGTGTGCGTACAATAAACGGTCGGCAGGTGACTGCGAAACAGCGTTCGTTTACCTCTCACTCCGCTGGCGAATTGTTGGTGCCAGGTGACAGTGATTGACGAATGCGTCGTGCCGGAGACGAACACCTTCGGAGGCGGTGGCACATCTGAACAGGAAGAAGAGCAATAGAAATACAGTCGGCATGGATACGCGGTGGAGTAAAATGAGGTTTTCATATAAAGTGTATGGTCGTGACTGATCGCCCGCCGTGAGTCGCCCCATGCGGCCGAATTGCAGATGCATAGTGATGGGGCCTAACCGAACGCTTGCCTCCTCTCCGACGACCCAGTCCTCCAAAGGACGAAATCTTAAAGGCAGTGTTCGAGCACGCTAGTTGGATTGCTGTTGTAGATGTTATTCAGTTTAGAGAATATTCGAATGACTGGTTCCCAGAGCGATGGCTTATAACGTTACATATGGCAGAACTGCGTTTCTTTAAATATTGGCCCTATTGCATTCAGTGAAGAAAAAAGAAATGTGATAACTCCGTAAGTGGATTGAGAGTAAATGAAGACAGCGTTGCTGCCATAACGGAGGGTAGTCGATATTAGCACACACTAGGTAACAGTTACGATCACTTAGTCTACGATGGCCGACATTGCCAATAGTCAACACCAGCTGGCATCATTTAGTCATTTATAATAAACGCACTAGCTATCGTATAGCCAAAACTAACCAGTGCTAAGCAGCGGTGGCAGTACGCGTGCAGATGATAGTCGATTAGTGCCGGAAGTTTTGTTGCATCCTAGTGCAGTATTGGGAAAGATCGTCTTGAAGAGAGGGATGGGATGAAGTAAAAGCAGGAGGAGGAAAAGTAGACGATGAAAAAGAGCAAGAAGAAGAAGAAGAAGAAGAAGAAAGCGGTTGGTTTGCATTAACGGTAACAGTTTAGTGGTTTGCGCCAACATAAGTCTATGCGTCGCGAAGTCTATAAACAGAAATGCGGAAACTTAGCGCTCAGGCTCCAGCCTTACCTCCGTCCAGTGTCTTGACGTGCAGCTCGTGCGAGGCGACCCCGGATCCGGCTGCGTTGTAGGCCTTCACAATGACCGCGTACTCGGTGCCCCGTTGGAGACCCGTGAGGAAGAACTCGTGGCTGGCGTTCGGTCGGAACTCGCTGGTGCGGTACGAGTAGGGCTGGCCCGACGACGTCGGCTTGTAGCCGATGTAGTATCCCAACAGGTCTCCGTTCCATTCGTCTGGCGGAGGAGGCTGCATTGAATGTATGAGAATCCGAATTGGTGAGATCGCGCTCGTTTCCCGTGTTATTTCGTCTATGATATGCATTATCCCTAATAATAATAATAATAATAATAATAATATAATAATAATATAATAATAATAATAATAATAATAATAATAACAACAACAACAACAATAATAATAATAATAATGTAAGTCCATTGCAGAACGAAGGCGTCTCCCAATGATTTCCCATTTGTCTTGTCCTCGGCAGATAGACCCCACCTTATGTCTGCGAATTTGTAAATTCATCGCATATAACCATCTTCCTGCCCCTGCTGCGTTTTCCCTCTCTTGGCATCCATTCTGTCGTTCTTATTGTCCATTAGTTGTTCGCTTTCCACATCACGTGACCTTTCTCTTAAGTTACTAATTGTATATCAGCTACCCCTGCTTTGTGTCCTGCATTGATATATATTGTTGACATCACGGACACCCATGAAAACGTATCCACAGGCGGAATGTCGTTTAATTTTATTG
The DNA here is from genome assembly GCA_013339685.2 of Hyalomma asiaticum. Taxonomy (NCBI): domain Eukaryota; kingdom Metazoa; phylum Arthropoda; class Arachnida; order Ixodida; family Ixodidae; genus Hyalomma; species Hyalomma asiaticum. The sequence continues at coordinate 100,986,326 of CM023486.1, forward strand.
GTGCTGTAGACATCGCATGGAAGTTAAAGAAAAAGAAACGATAAATTTAGTTTACTTTGAGAGACTAGATTTTTTTAATGAAATGTGCTTAAGATGTGATCGCAACTCGACAGGTTTTCCCTCGGCATAGTCGTTCTCCGTGCTTGTGTCTCCTTGATTAC
>CM023486.1:100986586-101031457 GCA_013339685.2 Hyalomma asiaticum
GTTGCCCTCGGCCATGTGGGAAAGATCTGGCGCTCGTTCTGGAAGGCGTCTGCTTGAACGGGCCTGACGGTTCGTGCAAGGGCAAGGCGACCTCGTTATCACCTCTCATTTAGCGTGGAAATTATCGTTCCCGTCGTCTTCGCGCAAATATTTTTGAAGAGATAGCGTGGCTGGGAACGTAGTGGGCAGGAAGATACGCACTTGCGCGCTTATGTTGCACGAAAAAAAAATATAAAAGTAGATGAGTGTGGAATAACGTTTTGGAGCTAGATTAGCATTCTGCCTCCTGTCTCGTGTTTTCTCCCTGCCCTTGAGGCGACAACTGCCGTAATTATTTGGTGATTTGTACATTGTAATGTTTATACTACCAACTATTTTGTTTTTTCGTTTTACTATCCTGTACTTATAGTTAATGGTTTCACAGCAGTGTGCCGTGGGAGTAGCTTAGATGCAGTGCCGTCTGTAGCCGTGAGAATTGTGATGCCTGCTGGAAAACCGAAGGACACATTTGATGGATATTGCCAGTACTACGGTTATCAAATTTTATTTCGTGATTTCTGACTGAAATTGAATACTGCAAGGACGCTCTAAGAGCTACTATAGAATTTAACTACGCGTGGCACCGTAAACAGCGAACGAAGTTTTTTTCTAGCTTTAATGACGCCATATTCGGCTTACAAAATCGTATTTGCTAAGCCACTGGGTCGGTAATAAGCGTAAAGATGTCAAGGTTCCGTGGCATTCTCGATACTGTCCTTGCTGTCACGTACCGTGGTCCCGCCAGTATTGGACGATGTACTTTGAGATCGGGCTGTTCCCGCTGTACGATGGTGACCACGAGACGCTGGCCGACCGGCTCCAGACGTCCTTGAGGCGCACATCCTGTGGAGGACCGGGCACCTCTGGGAACCGAAAAAAATAAATAAATATAAAGTCCGGTTGAGGCATAATTCAGTGCCTTGGGCGCATTCGGTGCAAGCCTTCATGCAGCTTCGACAAATAAGGGCACCAATGCAAAATACACTAGTGGTGGCCTAAACGGCGCGTACCAAAGGCCGTCAATATATAGCGTTTTCGCCAAGCTGCGCGATGCCCTCAGTGATGCATATATGGGCAAAGCACCAGTGAAAGTAATTAGCGATCACTTAGGTGTCCACCCACTACCTCAAATGCAAGAATGTCAATCAATCAATCAATCAATCAATCAATCAATCAATCAATCAATCAATCAATCAATCAATCAATCAATCAATCAATCAATCGGGTAGCTAGGCATACGGTTTACTGGGAGCTGAAATAAAGCCCTAAATTACAACTTGACTGTGTACATGTTATCCGTGGAATCGCTGTGGGAATAAATTTTTACAGTTGGGAAATATTATAAACAAATAGTAGCTTTCACGATGTAATTGTATGGTAGGCTTTAAAACGCTTCCGTTTGCACAAGTAAAAGCTGAGACGTATTTGAAACGTACTATTGGTCGAGTAGCAATGTGGGCTTGCTTATAGATATGAAATCTTAAACAGTTTTATCTTATCGCAAAAAAAAAAAAAAAGAAAAACGGACAAAAGAAACACGACGCAGACGGTTCCATGTGGGTCCATGTGTGTCTTCTTTTATCGAGTGTTTTATTCGTGCTAAGGAAAACCTCTTCAAAGATTTATATAAGGTGATACAGGAGGTGAAAGTTACTCTTGTTTCACAAGAAATGTGATTGCTGTTGAGTTGTGTAGGTGCAGGAGCCAGAGAACGGCGGCGCTGCATGCTGAAGCACATTCAGCAGAGGTTTTTCGCTTGTTTTGGAACCAACGTTGAAAGAGATATTTGATTTTATAAGTAGGAAGAGTATTGACGAATTAGCACCCTTGTGATCATTCTCTGTACTTCGCTCTTTCTGAAATTTGTGAACATTCTGCACTTCTTACTGATATTGAATTCTCATCCACGTGGTTGGTGAACTCCGCGAAGCCTTCTGTGTGAGGCTGTGAGGAAAATAACCAATAGGGACCTTCCCAAATATGCTAACGCTGCATCTTGGCAAGATTTTGTGTCAGGAGGTGCTTTTCCAAAATAATGTTTTTTTCTCTCTTACTCACTTTTCGTGGCAGGGCACATTTTTGTTCTAGTTTTTCGATGGTCGATGTATCCGTGCTGTCGGTTGTGACATGCAAGTTCATCAAATATTGGTAAGGCATTTCTTGAAACGAGGTCCTGCCCTTCTTCACTCTGTATTTTACTCACGCTCTAGTGAACCTATCTGCTAGTTAAGTGTATGTTTCGCCTTTATGTTCACGTGTTTTCCTGCCATGCTGATAAATCAGTTTGCCATGCTGATAAATCAGTTTGTGATACTCAGATATTTCCCTTGGACAAATACTTTCTTTAGTGATCATATTTAACAACAGCAACAACGAGACCAACAAGACGGGAACTTAACATTTTTGTATGTATTCACTAAAGACAAGAAATCTGAAAAGGTTTGCGCTTTGGAACTGCTGATTATTTTTGTGAATTGAACATGCTTTATCGTGTGAACTATTTTGTTCTACTACCAAATGTAAACATGGAGGTTTAACTACTTAATTACTGGCGTTTCACGTGCCAAAACCCTGTTATAAGGTACACCGTAACGGAGTACCCCGTTAATCTGGACCACCTGTGGTTCATTAACGCGCACAGGGCACAGGCCTGTAGCGTTTTCGCCTCCATCGAAAATGTCAACGCCGCGGCCGGGATCACGCCTTGCCCCGCCACGGTGGTCTACTGGTTATGGCACTCGGCTGCAGATCCGAAGGTCGCGGGATCGAATCCCGGCCGCGGCGGCTGCATTTCGATGGAGGCGAAATGTTGAGTGAGGCCCGTGTGCTGTGCGATGTCAGTGCACGTTAAAGAACCCCAGGTGGTCGAAATTTCCGGAGACCTCCACTACGGCGTCTCTCATAATCAGAGCTGGTTTTGGGACGTTAAACTCCACACAACAACAACAACAAGGGATCACGCCTCGGCCGAGATCACGAAAGTTTAGCTTGTGTCAACGGGCATTGCTACCTTCTGTAGCCTTGTAAAATGCACGTGACGTTAGGGGGGCACACACCTTGGACGATGAGCTTGACCTTTCTGTCGTCCTTGCCGTACTTGTTTTGCGTGTGGCAGGTGTAGAGTGCACCGTCGCTGCGGTCCGTGTCGCGTATCACCAGCTCGGAGATCAGGCCGTCGGGAGTCAAGGTCTCGAACACCTCGTACCTGGCCGAATTCGATGCGAAGCGCGATCGTGTGTTATTTGATAGGTTAACGTGGCTTTGCCGGAAAGAACTACACAGTAGTCACTGCTCGTCGGTATAGTACGACACTTTACTGACACCTTACGTGAACACTTATAAGGAGATGGATTATCTGAGTCATCGCCCAAGATAAAAGGACAATCAAGACATATACAGTATAGCTGACGATTATTGAAAGCAACGGTTCCGCTGCAGATTTCACTGTGATTATCCATTTCCTTCCGGTAATCGTCTTACGGCATCTTCGACAAATTGCAATATTCGCCGAGGCGCCTAGGTACGACCAAGATCGGACAAAACAGCCCGCAAGACCGTCAGGGTGCGATTTGTCGAAGGTGCCGTTAATATTTGTGGGCGAACCACAGCTTGGCGCACCATTTGTTTGCATTTGCAGGCCACGATAGAACTGAGGGCGATATTACCGGGCGCTGGTTCTCTTGTCCAGCTTGACGCTGCCCTTTGACCAGGCGATGGAGAGTGGCTGGTCACCCGTGGCTTGACACTTCATCCGCGTCACCTCGGTCCGTCGGGCGGTCACTACGGTGGACTTCTCTTCGAACCTCGCCGGCACTGCGCGTGAAAGGGTAGCGAAACGGCGCAACTTGTTTTCAATCTGGTCGCCGTGAGACAGCAGTTAGTACAGTGGACTCGCGCTTATGGTTGTTGGAAATCAAGAAGCCGTGGCTTTAGTTACGTTAAACGGTCAACTTCACTTCTGTCCTGTATGGTGCAATCGTAAAGTCCATGCATGTCTGAAAAAAGAATGACGAGTTTAACATTTTATCGACGAACACATTTTGTCCCTGCATATTTACAGATAGTGGAGGCAGCTGTCCTTTGTTTTTGTGCTGAATGACATAACATCCAGCACGTTCGTTATGCTGTGTTTGTAGTATACATAAGTCTGGTGAACCTGCTGTGTTTATTTGCATCCATTAGTGCTATAGGCATCACGCCATTCTCGGACACATGCAGGTTCGTTCGCCAAGACAGCTGCGGCGCTATAATAAGATGCCTTAGCACTGGCATATCAGTTCTAAAGCGTGTACATTTCCCGTACGCGCTCTTCAATACACTGAACTGCGCATTTAAGCCGTCGCAAAATAAGAAACTCGCGCGGCCGCTACAGAACGCAAGGTCGAGCTTCCTTGAAGACACCTTCCGCGCGTGATCACTGCGATGCTTGCGCAAAATGCGAAGAATAACAAAGAGCACGGCAAACGCAGCATGTATAGGTCTCGTTTATTGTCGTCGTTTCCGTGGTAATGAGCGCCGTCATGGAGAGCGCTCTTCTCGTGTCCCGGTGCTCAGCGAGCGACGGGCGATCCGTCACCGGCGCCTTACCGTTGAGCGCGAGTCTGACTCGGTTTGCGATGGGCTCCCCGACTCCGTTGTCGGCCTCGCACAGGTACACGCCGCGGTCTTGAGGCCGCACGCTGTGCAAGACGAGGACGCCGTTGGGATCGAGCGTCACAGACTGGCTCGCTTCCAGCCGGGCCCGATTTCCATCTGTAATTGAAAGCGCGCGGTCGACACAGTCAGCTCTTCGTGGCGTGTGGCAGCGCGCTGGCGATAGCATCTAGTCCGCGCGGCCGGCCGCGAACACCCCTTACAGCGCTCGGTGTATATAAACAACTCGGATTTTTCATACTGTCCGGTTTCGAGTTTGTGTGTGTAGGCACGTAACTCAGGGTCAGTGGGGGTTGTCGCACGGCGCGACACCTGATGGCTATGGCAATTTACTTGCGGCTGTTTCTTAAAGGAATGAGAGAGTCTTAAAGTGAGGATTCGAGCTTGCTGTACGCTTCCAAATATGAGTTCCACAAAAAAAAAAAGAAGAAAAAGAAAAAGAAAGAGCGAAGTTCTTGCCTATCGCACTCGTGCTGACCGCCTTCCACAGCCATCCCTTAGTCTAATTACCTGGTTTTTCAGTAAGACTTTCTGCCTGACTTTCTCCTGCAGAACCCAGTGACGTTGATCACGGATTGGACAGTCCGTGGTCAGGATCTGTGATCACCTCACGTGTGCCCTGGATGACTGTGCTATTTTGAAATAATTGGCTGCTTTTTATTCACTAGGCTCTCTGCAAGTGCATCCGTCCCTCTGCGTTGTGAAGCGCTTTCTAAGGACTATTGTGCTTCTGCGCACATTTGTCCATACTCTACAGGGACTGATCTACTAGCATTATGCTTGCACATAAAACAAGGTGTTCTTGAATCGTTACCCAACTTGTGTTGCCTGTGTTGCTTCATACTCGTTGAAGTAATTTTATCGTGCTGACAACAATAATAACAAAAAACACACTATAAATGCCACTACAGTTATTGACATTTTTGGCCGTTAGAAACAGTCATAACTAAAAATTGCACGCCGCTTGCGCTAGCGCCAAGGCTGCCGCAGACGCACGGTATACTGCAGCTCACAGTAACGGGACGCTATTTTGACCTCTTGTATACTTGTTGCATGGGATAACGATTTTTTTTTTTTTTTCACATTTCGAATTCTGCAAGACGCTAACAAAAGTGACATTCAGCGCACCTTGTGTTAGGACAGCACCGGGTCAGGTGCCTCGCTGGACATTGCTTATACAAGCCGTTTAATTTTTGTGGCTACTGAAAGGCTGCATTCGAGTAAACTTTTTTTGGACATTCGAATTTTGGGGAGTGGGCTTATCGAATCGATGCCGCCCTAGATTCGAAGCCCTTGTAGCGCTTGCTTGCGCTAGCGGGTCTTGACTAGCCGAGTGCCAAGGCCTGCTGGGATAAGGCGACTCCAAGGTAGTGCGACAGTGCCCCAGGAACACCCGCGGCGAGCAAATGAATGAACTGTCCCTGTTTGATTTCGCGATAGCCGGCGGGAATACGGGCTTCGCTATGCTTATCGCGGTCGTACCTGCCATCTTGCTCCAGGTGACTTTGGGAGTCGGGTAGCCGGCAACAGGGCAGGACAATTTGGCCTCGCTTCCGAGTAAAGCCGAAACGTCAGTGGGCACCCGCAGCCAGCGTGGTGGCGCTGTGGAAAGACATCGGCAAGGAAGCGTTGGCGAAGTTGTAGATTCCCAACAGCCTGACCAAGAGCACGTTGCAGCAGTGCCACGTGATAATTGTGACGGTGGCGCCTGTCACTTTCTAACCAAGCATTTCATAACTATGGTGTCACTGCGCCATAGTATGAAATGCTTGGTGCAGTGACGTTTAGTAGACCAAAAAAAAAAAAAAAAATCCTGCACTGCTGAGCGCCGCTTGTGAAATATACGTAAGGTCAACAAAGATTGTGAAAGGATGGATACAGAACAAGGAGAAAGAACAAAAGAACAAAAATAATAACACCGTTCCTGTTAGGATAACCAGTAACTGCCATAAAATTGAAAAAATTCCGAGGAATTGAGGTTTGTGTGTAGTATTGAAATAATTTCTTAAATGAGCTGGTCAGCGTTTCATATAAAGCGGCGCAGTGCTTATTAACTACCAACTCATAAAGCCACTTCCCTGGGCCGGATGCATTTCTTATTTTCATCTGGTCTTAAATATGAGGTCCTTAATGTATGTGTCGCTCTCTACTGGCTCTGTTATTCAGACTGTCATTGATGCTGGACAAAACGGCTTCCAGATGGTATTGTTACACAGGAGCTTTGTCTTTTAAAACAGGGGCTATTGAAAAACCGTGTTGCCTTATGATGTTACGGTGGATCGCTTGCTGTGCATTCGTAGCGTGTTAGTTTAGCAGTGTTAGGGCTCCTTGTGCGCCAGACCTCTTCAAATATGAACCACTTTGTCGTCTCATTCTTACCTCTGACCTCCAGCTTGACTGAGTAGCTGTCGCTGCCCTGCAGGTTCTTCGCGAAGCACGTGTAGTTTCCGACGTCTGCGGCAGAGACTTGCAGTACTTGAAGCACGGAGAACCTCTCGGATGTGGTGACTTTGACGTTGTCTCCACTGACGGTTTTCCCATCTTTGAGCCACGTGAAATACACTGGGAGCGCCCCTTTAGAAATGGCACAGAAAACCTGTGCCGACGAGCCTTCGGAAAGGTCCGTCGGGAAACTGAACGGCGTAACCACGGGTGCATCTGAAAAAGAGAGGCTTGATGAGTGTTTTTCTGGAGAAAATTACTTAAATACTGTGTTTGTAAAATGACGTCGGGCTCAAGCAAGCAGGCTCGTTTGTGGTATGCTGCGACGCGCAAGTTAATTTCGCCGCCGCAATCGCGCCTCACCTTGTGTCACTACGCATGCTCGCAGCGCATTAATGTTCCTCGCAAATTATATTTCGGCCTTTTCAGGCTACAAACATAACATAGAGTGTACTCAGTGTAGAAAACTTAGATGTGCAAGTAAGGTTACAAGATAAGGCAAGAAAGCAACAGAAATACCCGTGTTCTCTTGTTCTCGCTTGTGCATAGTGCATACCTAAGCCGTACAGTGATGAATACACACCATCTAGATCAACTAGCTGTTCTTCTAACTCGTGGGTTTTGCGCAAGTCGAATACTTTATGTAGCTACTGTATACTTTGTCGGCAAAGATGTTGAACATTAACATATCCAGTGCCACTTCTGTAACGCTACGGGAAACGATTTTCGGGAAGGGATTCTCAATTCCTGCGAGCAGACGCGGAATAAGTGTTGTGACTTGCAGGCGTGCCAATGAAATAAACATTATGCATAGCGGACCTTCATAAGCGCACGACCTTTAGAATAGCTTGATCGCAGTTTGTTTACCTCAAACAGTACGCATGGTTACGAAAGAGCCCCTGAAAAGCCTGCGTGAAAAAGCAGCCGTGCAGCCGTGCTGTGTGGAGAAGTGGACTCACCTTTCGAGGCTGCTTGGCCGGCACCGCTGTCGATGATAAAATGAAGAGTCGCAATTATTTGCAGTAAGACTGCGCCGTTCGTCCCTCTGCGTGTTAGTGCGTTGACGGGCATACTTGTTCGACAACGCTTATCTCGACTTATCTAGGCGGTTCAAGTAGTCTGCTGCCGCATAACCGTAGACGGGGCGCGAAGCATATTCGGAGATGGCAGAAAGTGTGGGTTGAGGAAGCTCCATCTGGAGTTTACAGGAGGCCCTCAGAACGGTACAAGAGGCGCCACACATCGAGTGAAACGTATAATATTCTTTGGCATACGCAGAGCTCTGGGTTCGCGGATGCGTCGGAGTTGCCAGCACTAAGCGCTTTCTCGCTGGTCCCGCAAAGTGGAAATGTACTTATCGTGAAACATGATAAGTGCAGGTATAAATTCATGTGCAATACTGATTTTGATCATGTAGTGGATGGATAATGCATATAAGTGTGTATGTTGTGCGTGGAAAAACGGTGCTTGTAAAAACTCCCAGCGTTGTTTTCTTTTGGCAACAGACGGCGCAAACGTCACTTTTTTCAGGATTTGGCCGCACTTGATTGAGTACGTATATAATATTCCTAACGTCTCTGTGTGGCTTCGATCTTTAACTCGGCGTTAGTGAGCTGAAAGTGTCGCAGTCCACGCTGTCAGCATTCGCTTACATCATACCGCTCTTGAATCGCGCCGCTGAGATGCCTTGTCGTTGGTCGGTGAAATGCCGTTGTGGGCATTCGAATTTAAATTCCGCGTTTGTATTGTGGTGTGGCATTGTACTAGTACTTCAGCGCTTGACTTGTTTACAGCGTGTTTCACGTAGGAGAGAGCAGTTTAGTACGTGTAGACAAATATTGAAGGGAAAACAAGAACACATTCAAAGAGATGCCATAGCATAATGACAGCAGTCAGTACTGGTCAAGCACACAACGACGTTGTCAAATAGCAGTGTCGTTCAGAAAGTTATGACATTCTCGTGTTACCGTGCGGAGCGTACAAAATATACAGATGCTAAGTGTCATGTGTTCCGAGCGCTTGAGGCGGCTAGGAACGAAGAGCCGGACTTTCGATGGCAGGCGCTGTCGGTAGCTCGATCTTGAACTGCAAAGCGACCTCCATTTGTCAGATAAGCTATGATAGGTGCAGATTTGTGTAAAAATATCGGTTGTTTTGTGGGCGGTTTGTGGACGCGCGGCTTCGTCCCAGCGGATTTTCTGCCATACCGTTGACGCGGAGTTGAAATGTAGCCGTGATGCCCTGTCCAACGCCGTTGCTGGCGACGCAGGAGTACGTGCCAGTGTCCGAAAGCTGGAGGTCCACGATGGTCATGGTAGAACCTTCGAACGAGAATCTCGAATCCGCCCTCAGTCTCATCCAGCCATCGCGTGATTCTGCAAATGGGAAGAAAGGAGCGCGTCATTGCGGCTGTAAGGCTACAGTTTTATTGTTGTTGCCTTCGCTGACTGCAAGCCGGCGTACGAAATTGGTGTGGGAACAGCCTTTCTCCATTGCACTGTTATGTGAGGCCGTCACCGAATGTTTGTAAGAGTCGCGGGGCACTGGCTGTAGCGACAGCAATTTCAACGATGGTCAGCGGCAAAAAATTAAGTGTGACACAGCTATTCCCTTTAGCTTATGGTGGAATAGGAGCATGTTTTGCTATCCCTTTTATCAATACCTTGAATCGGTTGTCTTTACTTCAAATGACAAAAAAAAAAAGAAAGACATCGCGCAAGAGTGGAGTAGGGGTCATGGTACATTGGAAGGACGAAGGAAAACTAAAGTATAGCGAGGCCGCAACAGTTTGTACTTGCCTCTGAGCTAAGGGGACATTTCGTGGACAATGCCGCAGTGAAAATTGCCGTCTTCAGTCAGTGTTTGCGCTTAGACAGCCCACATATTTTGCAACACGCTAAATGGCAAACGGTTACTAGATGAATCCGCTGTTTATTTCCTTGAACTCCCTACCGTTCCCGTGCGCTTCGATTTCCCGTTTCCCAAACATAGATGGCTCCTGTTCGACTCGATGTAGTTTTGCCGCTTCATAGAGTGTTTCTTCGAACCGATCCTTTGTCGGGTTGCATCTTCCACAGGCATCCTTTCAACATGTAGCATATATCCACTTCAAACTTTCGCGGTGTGGCGCTAGGGTTTCGTATTTTTCTCGGCAGTTCACTTTCGGTGTTGCGTGATGGAATAAAAGGTGGGCAATCCAAAGCTTTCGATAGTGTAGACTATAGAGGAATAGCGATCTGTGTGGCAGACGTGAGAGCAGCAGTGAACTGAAAGGAAGTGCTTACCTTCCTTTTTGGACCACGTGACATTCGGCTTCGGGGAGCCGAACGCGATGCACTGGAAGCTTCTGTTACCCCCCTCCCGTACTTCGGTGTCTCCGGGAACTTTCTTCCACGCCGGCGGAACTACGGTCAGCACAGGAAAACCAAGAAATGTTCCTATGAGATTGTGAAGGATGCGGGAACTTGGTTTTATAATCACGGTGGTACATTCTTCATTTCAGAAAACTGCATTAGGTGTAGCCGTAAGTAACATACGATACTGTGGCACATAGTGCAGAACGTGGGTGCAGAGCATCAGGGCTCAGATTGCGGCTTAAATATAGCTGGCATGGGTATGTAACAACTTAGCCTTATTGTTGTGTTCTTGACAGTTTCTTGGAAAAGCACTGCTAGACCAATGACGCGGATGTGAATCTTGGTGTGCTGGTAGTAACGATACTCAAGCTTAAAAGCGACGAAGGCGCCACTACACTACATTGCAGGGAAGCTAGCTTTACAGTTTAGGAAAAGGGTCTATACTCGAGTAAAAAGCCTATACTCGAGTGACTGACACTACAGTGTTATTTATGCGTATGCATTTTCTTTCTTCTTTAGCTTCGCTATCTCTCTCGTTCCTTTATTTTGTCTATCTTATCTTTCTGTCTCCCTTTCCCCTATTTAGGCTAGCTAACTGGACATTTATCAACAGGTTAGGCTCTCCGTCTCTCACGTCCATGGAGAAAGAGAGAGAGAAAAAAAAGAAAGAACACTAGGAGGCGGCGTCACGTGATCTCCGCTAACCCTCGGCAAGCCAACCTCCTCTGACGCCAGTTCACGGTGCCTCACGGGTAGGACTAGGCCCTTCATAGGTTGTTTGGACGCGGTAACTTTTAGATGGCGCTTGACCGTGCATTATTCTACCGCCTGCCTACCACGTGACCGGGGCCTATTTCCCATGACTCTTTCCTTTAAATTTTTTATCACTAGGTTTCATGATTGTTACGTAACTCCTCACCTAGCTTTTTGTTTTCCTCTATGCTCACGTCTCATGCCTCTTTGTCGCTCTCTCTCTATCTCTCTCTGAGGTGGAACTGATAGTGTATGAATGAAAAAGGATAGTGGTGCATTCGTGAAAGAAGGAATCCCGAACCCCTTGTATGGCTCTTATTTAGCTTGGGCACTTATCGTAACACGTGAATTGAATTCGTGTCGCCGTTACCTCTTGACAGTGGAAATTGATTTCGTGGCGTTTGTTATCGCGGTGTGCTTTTAAAGAAAGCGCTCCCTTTAATGACCAACCTGACACTTCGATGTGGGCTGTCTGGGCATCGCTTCCGAATGCGTTGGTCGCCGCGCACGTGTAGTTTCCCGAAGACTCCGCGCTGGCAGGGTCTATGACCAGCAGCAGATAGTCCTCGAACCGCAACACCCTCACGTTGGGCAACAGCGACGCGTCCACGTTGTTCCTCAGCCATTGAAACGTCATGGGCTCGGAACCTCGCTTCAGTAGGCACGCTGCGGTCGCCTTCTCTCCGGCGTTGACCTTGGAGGAGGCGACTATTTGCTGTATCGCTGGGGCCACCTCTGGAACGGACGAGACATTGTTTTCTTAAAGCGACTACCGTGCAGTGTGCCGTTTCTTTCACAATGTCTTTTTTTTTTTACTTTTGTTTACGTTCATTTATTTCAATGCGTAGTAAGTTTCCCTTCCGATTTCTAGGTTATGTACGCCTCCGCCTACATCGCACGTATTTAAACCTCTCGCAGCCTGAAGAGCGTTTTAGGTGACGTAGGAAATACCTGAAACCTAAAGGAAATACCTAAAGAAGGAAATACCTAAACCTACCGAAGAGCGTTTTAGGTGAAGTAGGAAATACCTGGTGTCTGGGTTAGGAACACCGAAATTACGCTCACACCATTTCACTGCCCATGCAGGATCTGTCAGCAACATTTAACTCACGTGGCAAGCGAGCCGGCCTCCCATTTTACGGCAGTCTGCAGGGATGGCGATTGCAAAGATGATTTCAATTTGTATGCCTGAATGGATACATCCACGCGAGTTTGTTCAGGCATTCGCCCTCCTTGAAAGCACTATGCGCAATGGGATAATTTTCCAGAGTCAGAAAGTGGCGCACGCTGATGAGTTTTTGTGAAGCGGTTACGCATGAGGACACAGAAATTGTTTCTCTTTACCGAACGCCCTGTTTGGACTCATGGGTTCAAATTGGTGGTAACACAATATCGCTACGGCAGGCTTAAAGAGGTTTAAATGCTATCCGCATTGTTCGCAGTCTGGTCTGTCGTGTTGGTATTTTTTAGCTAATCCCTCCATTTTGTGTCAGCATTGCAGCGTTTCCTTTTCTTTGCTTTTTTTTCTAAAAGTGTCAAAGGTGGAAGCGGCTATGTAGTTTCCCATTTATATTTACATCACGAAACAAAGGAGATTTATAGCGTTGGTTTTGTGACCGGAAAGCCAAAGTGGGTTAGGATTAATTTTGGAGCGGCTGTAACACAATGTCGCGACAGGCTGCACTATCCTACACTTGCCATCATTAGGTAGCAGTGTATATGCAGCATTAGAGCAAGCATCAAACAACGCACGGCAAATTTTAAGCACTGCAAGCGAGCATCAACTAGTAATGGCTTACACGTTCAAGGTTCTTTGATTCCTCACTTATTCGTAACTGCTTCGTAAGCGTAATTTCCTTTGATAATTTATTAATCCTGCAATCTATGTATTGTCATGATTGTGGTTCATGTGATAGTTTTCGTGACCTCAATTTCGTTTCAATTCCATTTCTATTTTTATAAGAGTGGAGGAAGGCCCTAACAAAAAGTGGCAATTTCCACTGGACGAAGATTCGGGCCCCTGTAAAAGGCATACTACCAGAAGGAGACAATATCCTAGCGCTAGAAATGCTTTTTTTTTGTGTGTGGGTCCATAAACTGCCTCTCAGTTTGTTCCGCATAGAATTTCTCGATATAGAATTTCTGCAGAATCTCGGCGAATTATTCTAAACTCTTTGTATGGAAATGGGCGAGAATTTGTATTTTTATGCCCAGTTGATATTCGCCCCCCCCCCTACCCCCCAAGCTGCTTGGTATTCGAATAAATAAATAAATAAATAAATAAATAAATAAATAAATAAATAAATAAATATCTGCTCGATCGACTGTCAGCGCTTACAAGTAACGAAGCATCGGCACAAGTGTGCAACTGACTAGGTAAAATTCGACAAATTTTAGGAAAAATTGTGGAGCACAACTGCAGGTGCAGACTTACCTTCTGCTTGGCCGAACCCGGTCAACACCGTCGCCAAAAGGCACCAGCAGATGTGGATCGAGATGCGTCGCATAACGAGCGCGTGCCGAAGCCTGCGTAGGCTCCTCTGCGTGTACTTCGTGTACGTGCAGCGAGAAGAAAAAAGAGAGCGCACTGCCTAATAGGTGCGGAAAGGACGGCGGCGTCTTTACGGAGCACGCGGTCGCGCGACGCACGCGCGGGTCTTGGCAGCGTTCCCCTTTGCGGCTGTGGCGAGCGGACCAACCGCATTGTCGCTGCTTGTAGGACGTGGGAAAAAAAGTACGGCGACGGCGGCGACGTTCGTAACGGTGGCGGCAACCTCTGCTGTTTGTCGCCGAAAACTGAGACGACGCTTCGCGCACGAATGCTTCGGTCGCCGCAACAGTCGGAAGGAAGGAAGACGCAACACATTCAAAGCCACTTGCGGAGCCAATGTGCGCGTTGCATGCGCGTATTAAGCGGAGTTTTCGGCCTGAGACGGTGAACATGGTCGTACACTCGTTTTGCATGTGCAGTGTCTTACCATTCTCGGAAGTAATGTTCGTTTCTACGCCACTTTTATCTGTTTTGCGCAGTGGCGAGCACTGGTACACACGAAATTGTTACGTGTACCTTATGCTTTCCACTCACTTTGTACGCGCGAAAGAGTGTCTGCCACAGCGCAACGTAAACGTGGAAGTTACGCCAAGTAGGTCATTTTCAAGTTCTGCTTTCTTTCGTCGACTGCAATTGTTTGTTGAATGAATGATTCGCGCTGCTGGATCTCACGCGATGCACAACTGACGCTTGTTTGTGTAAAACTGCTTTTGCTATAAGAAACGTCGTCGGTCGAGCTTTGTAAACATCCCGTTAGGCGTAATAAGATGCGTCCATGTTTCTTCGTTGGTTCGGCTTGCAAATGCGGTAAGCTTCCCAAAGGGGACGGAATGTCATCGTGAAGATCCTACTGTGGATAATTGTTTTTATGTATGATTGATTAAGTGGAAACGGCATAAGGGTGCCAGTCATGGACTGATTGCGCTTTGTGTTTGTGTTTGTGTGAAGTGTGCGAGTAGTCTGCAAACTGTACTTAGTCATCCAAGATTTCTGCGCTTGCGTCTGTGTTAGCGGTCTTTCTCAAGCTCATACCCCGCACGTGTAGGTACAGCGAGTGGCTGACTGATCCAATGCCGTTGTGGGCTTTGCACGTGTACTTCCCAGCATCCTCGGCTGTGACGTCGTCAATGAGCACCGTGCCGTTGGGGAAAGCCCGTATTCGGGAGTCGGCGGCAGCAGAAAGGACGACCTCGCCTGCACCACCTGCAAATCCATATTTCTTAGGACTCATGTGACGTTTTGCAGACACGAGTAATTGTTCAGCCATTTCTCGTTGTGAAACGTCGTGAGGTACCATACCTGATGATCTTGACCACTGGACAGTCGGTTTAGGCGACCCGGTGGCGTGGCAGGTCAGAACCACGCTGCCGCCTTGAACGACGTTTGTGTCGGCCGTTGTCTTCTTGAAGACTGGTGGAGCTGTACAGAGCCACAATTATGAGCATCCGTTCAGAATTTTATATTTCTTCTATTCTGCCTTAGCTCTTTTTCTTTTCCTCGTCACGTAGCAACTACATTCGTTAGCAGCTTGTATTATAACTTCTTCCAAGCCTGCTCGAACCATATTTCTTATCGTATCATTGTTGATCTCTTCAAACCTCGCATCTTCCTACGTTCCCTCATGTACAAGTTCACAGTTTGTGTGAAATCTAGTATGGCATAGAGCTTTTGTAGATCTGCGCAGTACCTTGCGTAAACAGAATTATGTTTGTTTCGGGTTTGTTGGTAATGATGCACCACGCGAAACGGTGCACAAACGGGACGGACACAAACGAATCACAGTAAAAGAACATTGGCGTTTAAGCGACATTTGTTTAACGCGTGGACTTATTCGTACTGCAAAATTGTCGTCGCTTCACGTGCAAATCAACTACTGGCAAACCAAAGAAGACTCACCTTCCACGTCTAGGTAGGCCGAGTGGGTGTCGAAGCCGAATATGTTTTTAACGATGCATGTGTAGTTTCCCGCACTTCTCTCGTCGATAGAGCTGATTATTGTGAGCGAATAGTCGGACTCCGTCCTCACTTTCACGCTTTCCGTCGTCTGTACTTCTTTGCCGTCTTTCGACCACGAGAACGAAAAGGGTGGCGTGCCTTCAGTGACCAAGCACAGGATGCTGATTTTCTCGCCTTTGCTGGCCACTTTGGCGAACGAGAAAGGCTTGATCTTTGGTGGGGCTGCAAAATGATGCATAGTGACATTGTTATGCTGCCATGCTCTACATAGATTTATTCAAAAAGTACAGCGCTGCTGTCATGGTAGGGTAGCTCCATACGAGCCCATGCAATGCGTGCACCGTATCGTGAAATGTACTCACTTGAACAGTCGGAAAAGCGTATCCCTACGTGAAGAAAAATGCAGAGCACCAGAAGCGTTGTTGTCGATTGGGGTAGGACCGCTCTTGTGTTTCCGCACATCTCGGCCTTCATGTTTCCTTCGTTGAAAAGATTCAGTACTGAAGTCGAGTTCCTACTCGTGTTATGTTTTGACAGCCATGGTCAGTCTGCTTCTAGTGCTTGGAGTCGACGCTAGGCGACTTTCTGTGACCCTTGGCGCACGGACAAGGGGCGCCACATGTCGAAGAAAGTTGATATTACACGCTGGGAGTAGAAAAAGTGCGTCGCTTTTTGAAGTTCTGTTTGTCGTTACCCGAACTAGTAGTGCCGCAGTTACGTGCTATTGCGTTTACCGATGTAAACTCTGCGTAGTTACTTCGCAAGCCTTGCTACAGCACGAGAGGTATAGTCTACGTGTCTCTCGGGGTATGTTAGACAGTGTTTTCGGTGGACCCCAGTGCGACGTCTGTCGGGCCTAAGAAGCAACGGTTCATTCTATTTTAGTAAAAGCAGAGTATATGGTATTCCAAGTTACTAGCGGAAGTTTCTACAGAAGATAGTTTTTGCTAAAATCAGTGTCATCTAAGCTATCAAAATATTGGCACCATAAGCTCCGTTTTGGGGCGCTTATTTAAGAACTCGTTTTCCGAGCACCCACGCCTCTCACAAACAGGCATAACGCATCCGTAATGTCATTTATATGTATGTACGTAAACAGTTGGGAGGAGAGACGTTTTACGTATTTGTGGAGCTGTTTTGGGCGCAATGCCCTCGCATCGTTGTGGTTTCATACCCCGCACGTGCAAGTACATCGAGTGGCTGACGGATCCTATGGCGTTCTGGGCCGTGCACGTGTATTTGCCGGCGTCTTCAGCTGTGACTTCTTCGATGAACAGCGTGCCGTTCGGTGAGGCCTGCATCCGAGCGTTGTCAGTAGGAGAAGCCCCTTCTCCGGCTGTACCTGCATTGACGTATGCCAGTCGGACAACAGAAACTTGTATCAGTCTTGATCTCGTGCGCTTCAGAATGCTTTTTGGAGTAACCAAATGTTTCACACGTTCATACCTGGTGGTTTTGACCATTTCACCGTGGGCTTCGGTGAACCGGTTGCATGGCAGGTCAGGGTAACGCTGCCGCCTTGAACAACGTTTGTGTCGGGTGTGGTTTTCTTCAGCACAGGCGGCGCTGCGTAAAGCAGTAAGAAGGGATATGAATGCTTTCCACTGTTTTAACCTTGCGAATGTTCCTTTCCTTGTAGACATTTACTACGCCTCGGTCCACTCCACTCCCCCTCCCTTGCTTCTTACAGGCATGATGGAACAAATGCCCTGCAGCATCGCGGTCTATTCATTTACGCTTGGTCCTTCGTGAGTCCTTCTTCAAAGGGCAAATCCTTATGTAATTAAAAAAAGAAAAAAAAGTGAGAACGCTAGCTGTCATTGGACAGATTGGTTTAAACTTAAGCGGCTGCTTGTTCAAGGTCGCGTCGTACAAAATCAAGAGCGCTGCATTGGTCGGCTACGGATCCACCTGACTTTGAGCGACAGGCTAATCCGACGGGCTTTTTGTTAGTGGAGCATAGAAACGACAAAGTCGCACATGCCTTGACGAGAGAGATCTACCGACTACCGGGTGCACGAACAATCCCTAAACTGGCACCTGATTTCAGAAACATCGTCCTTCACGCGTGATGAGACTGAATTGGATGCTGTGCAAAAGAGCCCGCGTATCGTGAAGTTACCGCTTACGCATCACAATCATAACTAAATAATGTGATAAAAATTGTTTGCGGAAGTGGTACTCCTACCTTCGACATCCAGGTAGGCCGAGTAGCTGTCGAAGCCGTATATGTTCTTGACGATGCACGTGTAGTTTCCGGCGCTTTTCTCGTCAACGGAGTTTATGAAAGCGACTGAGTACTCGGGCTCCGCTTTCACTTTCACATTTTCTGTAGTCTGCAGTTCTTTGCCTTCCTTCGACCAGGAAAAGGAAAACGGTGGCGTTCCTTCACTGACCAGACAGATGATGCTGACTTTCTCGCCCTTGCTGGCTACTTTGAGAAACGAGAATGGCTTTATCCTCGGAGGAGCTGCAAAACAAAGCAAACAAAAGTGTGTTGTTCCGCATGCTCGTCTTTGTATTCGGCACAACGTCGCGTGCGCGACATACCGTTTAATTTGTGCCGGTTAAGATGAAGGCAACGGAAATCGTGCGTTCTGTGAGAAATAAAAGTGGAACTTACTTGTACACTCGATGCAGGTTATGCAGGTGTAGAGCAACGCACACGACACGAGCAGCGTAGTTCTCGAAAGCAGGCGGTGCACGTTCATCTCGGTTGTGCTTTCTTGCCCGGAATCTGTCGAGGCGTGTCGTTGGGAACTTGGCGAAAACAAGCTATGTGTAGTGGCCTGCTATGACAGCCATGGTCAGTCACTGACGCTGGTACTTGCAGTCGCTGCCAGGGGGCCTTTCGTCGACCCCTGGTGCGCGGACAAGAGGCGCCACATGTCGTGGAAAACGGTTATTACTTGGTGAATGTGAAAAATCCCTCTGTGTTTGAAGTTGCCTCATTACACCATTTTGCCAACAGGATCATATCGCCCTGGTCGTGCGCTCTTGGCGTGCAATGTTGAAACCACGGCGCGAGACATGGAGTTTTGTGAAAGGCCTGCATGTGTTTGCCTTATTCGAGTAGCTTGATAGGCAAGTACACGGTACGTATCCTTCGTCTGCTGCAGCGGTGATCACCAACGCTGATGATTCACCTTGGAAGCAGAGTTGCTTAGAAAACAGAACAGTGCAGACTTGATGTGAAATATACATGGTTGCGTAGCAAACAGGTTGAAATGGAAATATGGAGCGTTGACGCAGTGTGGTGTAATATTGTACCCTCTGCCTGTTCGTTTGCTATAGTTAGCACACTGTGAAAATGCGAATCGTGCCATAAAAACAAATGCCGCCTATGGACACCAGGACGTCGTTTCATACCCCGCACGTGCAAGTACAGCGAGTGGCTGACAGATCCAATGGCATTCTGGGCTGTGCATGTGTACTTTCCAGCGTCCTCAGCCGCAACGTCTTCGATTAGCAGCGTGCCGTTAGGGGAGTCTTGCATTCGAGCGTCCGCAGCTGGAATGGCTACCTCGCCGGCTGTTCCTGCATTTACGCATGCCAATAAATCAACAAATTCTTTCGTCAAGTTCGCACTTACGTGCACGCAAATGTTGATTTTGTAGCTTTCATGGGATTATCACCTACTTACCCGACGATCTCGACCAATTCACGGAAGGCTTAGGCGAACCTGTCGCCTGGCAACTCAGAGTGACGCTGCCGCCTTGAACAACATTTGTGTCCGGCGTTGTTTTCTTGAGCGCTGGCGGTGCTGCAGAAAGCAAGATAAATCCCAAAGAACTGAATATTGACGAGTGCAATTTATATTTAACCAGCATAGTAAAACAAGTTTACTTTGTTTTAATAGGTTATTTATACTCTCAACTGCAGCAAGTGAACTTGAAAGCGGCCCTTTTACGTGACTGCTGGTGTTTTTCTGCGTGGCCATTCTGGAAACACCTCCACCGTGTTGTAAGTCGCTGTATATCCGAAAATGAAAGCTACCATTGGCAGGCTTCCTTCACTCGATGTATAGTAAAACGCTTTCTTATCGGCGCATCGGGCTAGAACAAAAGTTTGAAAGGAGCTAGAGAGGTAGATGGTCACGTCTGTCGAAATATCGCGGATGTTGCTTGCACAGTGTACTGGATTATTGGAAGAGTAACGTTATAGCTGCGTCGATTGCGTAGCACTCTTGAGTAGGAAGTTTCACAAATCTATGCATGTACGTTTTCTTTCTTTTTTTTTTCTTTTTCGTGCTAAACTCATGGTAAATGCTGTCGATCTTTACCAGTGTATACGTGCACTGAACTTCATGCAGCGCTAGGGATTGTGTCGTGAACTCATCGCTAACTGTGCATAAATTACGAAAACGATATTTTCCGAAGCTGCATACCTACCTTCGACATCCAGGTAGGCCGAGTAGCTGTCGAAACCGAATATATTCTTGACGATGCATGTGTAGTTTCCGGCGCTTCTCTCGTCGACGGAATTTATGAATATGACGGAGTACTGGTGTTCCGCTTTCACTTGCACGTTGTCGGTAGTCTGCAGTTCCTTGCCGTCTTTCGACCAGGAGAATGAAAAAGGCAGCGTTCCTTCGCTCACCAAACACACGACGCTGATTTTCTCGCCTTTGCTGGCTACTTTGGGAAAGGAAAATGGCTTTATCCTTGGTGGAGCTGCAAAATGAATTGCCTGTCAACGCGATGTTCGATTAACTTGAACAGCGTTGCTAGTTTCGCTGTATTACTACGCTGCTGGCACAAATTGGTGCGTGCTCTCTTATACTGAACGTTAATTTAAGAGACAAACATGCACGTAGCGGTACAGAGGCAGATACTACTTACTGGAACACTCGTATCCTTGTATGATGATGCAGACAACTGCAACAAAGAGGCGAACGGCGACCGACGATGGCAGAGAAGTCCCGCTCCTTGTGTTTCTTAAGCTTCGCGTCTTCATCCTGCATCTGTCGGAAATGTGCAAACAAGCCGAGAAGCTACTGCGCGTGATGATGCCTTGCCGTGACAGCCATGGTCACTTGGCAGAATTAGTCCTCGAACTTGCTGCCAGAGGGCTTTTCTTATCGATGTTCGGCTCACAGACATGGGGCGCCACATGTCGTACAAAAGAGACATTACTGTGCTAAATTTTGAAGAAGCGTCTCATTTTGAAGAGGTGTGTGCAGTATCGTGAGCAAATACAGGCACTTCTCTACAATGTACGCGTGTTCAGGCGCAAAATGTGTTTCAGTTATCCTAGAAACCTTGTCACAGCGCTGTAGATGGCCGGTGCTTTGGGGAATGAGAGGATTTTTTGCGATTCAGACGTTACCCGAGTCTCAACATGCGCCTAGTAGGCTTGCCTTTGATCGGCGGCTCCATCGGTCGTGCGTTATGTAAAGCCACGGAATATTCTTATGTAGAAGTGGAAAAAGTACGGTGTGACACGGTCGCAGAGGGCGGCCTCGTTGTGCCATCTCACGCCCGCCCTGTCTGTTTCGTTTCTTCTTGTGTCTCTGTGTAAATCGCGCTAAGTTGAGCTTTTCATGGTGCCATCTCACCATTGACTGTGACGGTGAAGCCGTGTGTAACTGTTGGCACGATGCCGTTATCCGCCTCGCAAATGTACTGGCCGGCGTCGTCGATGGAAACGTCGTCGATAAGCAGGCTGCCGTTGCTAGATGAAATCAGGTTTATTACACCTGTAATGAAACAAACGTAAAAGCGAAAGGGAAAGTGAGGTATGAACATTTTCAAACCAACAGTGAAAGTATGCATCCATTCAAATTATGCATCTGCGTTTCACTCACTGCCTTCTTTTCTCCAACTGATCTTTGGTGCTGGAGAGCCGGACGCCAGGCATTCAAATATGGCGCGGTCTCCTATGTTGACTCTGACGTCTCCCGGTGTTTTCTTCCATGACGGCGGGGCTGTAGTGTGCAGAAATGAAAAAAAAAAAAAAGAAATGATTACTTTATGAACTTTGTAACATTCGGTGTATTTTTCGCACCTTGGACGTCCAGCACTGCCGTGTAGCTGTCGAAGCCTGCCCTGTTCTTCGCTATGCAGGTGTAGTTTCCCGCGTTGGACACTTCTACCGGCTCGATGAGTATGGTCGAAAGGCCTCTCTTCGTTTCAACGAATACGTTTTTCGCCGTGCTCAGGTCGTTTCCGTCTTTGAGCCAAGACATGGTAACCTGATGGCTCCCCGATGTTGTCCAGCACATCGCCGAGATGCGCGAGCCCGGTTTCACGGAACCGGGGAACGAGAACGGTTGCAACTTGGGAGCTTCTATCGCAGCTGTAAGAGCAACACGCGGTACTGTGCTTATATACCGCTGGGTTGCCGGGTGGGCAGTCAGGTGATTGTATGAAAGCCTCGACTTACCACTTTCGGAGCCGTGCCACCCAGTCGTCATCAAAACATAAATCCAGAGTCCTCGAATCATGTTTTTGCTTCGCAATCAGGGAGCGTAGAAAAGTTGGCGCCGTGGCTAGCAGGATGCCTCGCCGGAAGCTAATGCGGCTCGCATTTTATCCTTCGTTCCAAGCATAGCGCAGACGAACCGCATGTATTCTGAGTTTCGAGCTGTGGATCTGCCCTGATATCGTTATGCTTCCCTGGCGTCCATACGTGCACTTGCAATAATGCGAGCTGTTGTTGGTGCGCTCTCTAGTGGCAGCCGCGAGTCTTCTGCGTTATGACGGACTGATCGCGACACACTGTGTGCACATGACAAACTACGTGGTTTCTTCGTGGAGAACCGCGATTTTACAGACTCCCCTGTTGTGTTTCAAACGAGAAAGTGCCTTTCGAGGGCCTACTGGCTTTGTTTCTTTTTATATATTGCTTGCAGATGCTTCTTTAATATATTAGTGCCGGCTAATTGAGAGTTTAGTGGCGGAGAAGCGCAGATAAAGCTTATCAGGCAGACCTCGAACGTCAGAGAAGCTGTTCGTCCTTTGCAGACACTCGTGCATTATGGTTCGAGGTTTCCGTTCTCACCGTTCACGATGACTTTAACCGTGTGACGCACGCTTGGTGGTACACCGTTCTGAGCTTCGCAGGCATACGCTCCCGCGTCTTTCATCGACACTTGCTTGATGATGACAGTGCCATTGCGATGAACGGTGAGCCGCTCATTATCTGTTTTCGGGGTGTCCTGGTTGCCTGCAATGCGAGAAACAGAGCACGAACTTTAGCAGCACATTACCAAACTGTTGAAGAAAGAGTTCACTTAAGTGGGATGAAAAAGTTCATCTGTGTTGTCATGGTCAAAATCTTTTTTTTTTTTTCCGAAACTGATTGTAGCGTCATTGCATATATTGTCGCGTTAGCTACACAACTCAGACAGCGGTAAGGATTGGTACAGCTCTGTTAAACACGCGAAGCCAGTGAGCTATTACTTATTCTGAGGAAGATATGTCCTGGTTGTGCTCTCACTTGTTCATTGCCTTATGGTGGCACGTGATGTGCAGAGCTGTACATCGCGAAACTTGCCGACGGTGCTGCTTGTCCTACTGAACGTAGTCACACATGAACTTTATATCTCACGAAACGTACCAAGTTTGTCCATAATCTTCTGAAATGTCAGCGTCGGCTGCGGGAATCCTGCCGCCGAGCACTCGATGACGAGTGTTCCATCCAGAATAACGGAACTATCTCCAGATACTTTCTTCCAGGTTGGTGAAGCTGTTGAAAAAAAGAAAATGCTTATTAGTCAAGTCGACGAACAAATGCCCAAAGATAGCTATTACTATACTTACACTCCACTTCTAGAACAGTGGTGTAGCTGTCGAATCCAAACTTGTTCTTCGCGATGCAGGTGTAGTTTCCCACGTGTGAAGGCACAACGGGCTCCAGAAGGAGCACGGAATAGTCTGGATCCGTTTTCAGTCGTGTTCCTTGAACAGTGTTCAACGACTGACCATCCTTGAGCCACGAAAATGTGACAGGCTGCACTCCGGACGTTATCCAGCATGTAACGAGGGCTTTACCGCCGACCGGTATGTTCTTGGAGAAGCTAAATGGCCGTATTTCAGGAACCTCTGAGAGAAACAAATTTGCAACATTAAATTTCGACCGAAGCACGCTACGGTTTTGTAGTTCGCAGTTATAGTAAGTTTAGCATCGCAGAATATTTTTGTCGCACTCACCTTTGCCTTGCGAAATCGCTTGAAGAAGAAAGAAGCTAAAAACGAAGATGTTCAGTTGTGTGCGAGTCCTACCTGCGCGCGAAGGGGCACATATGAAGAAAACGACAGCTTTGGACAATGTTTTGCTGCCCATCAGCAGTGACGACATTTTTGCTATGCGGCCCTGTGCTTTGTGGGCATGACGGCAGTATACTTGAAATGCTCTCGCGTTACTACACTCCGTGACACGGACATGCGGCGCCACATATCGGCGCGCACCGCTGTTAAATGTTCGAGGAGAGTGCTCCTGATCGGCAGAGTACCGTGAATACCAAGTCTAGAAGAGGACGACACCATTGTCTGGAAAAATGTGTGAATATGCCCTCTGGAACTGAACTGTTAACGGGATACTGTGAAATCGCACCGGTCACTTTGACGGTGACGGTCTTTCTCAGCGTTGGTGCGATGCCGTTGTCAGCTTCGCAGACTGTACTGTCCGGCGTCCTGTGTCTCTAGGCGAAGGATTACCAGGGAGCCGTTCTGGTTGGCCTCACGGGGCTGTCCCTTATCTTTTAAACGAGAAGAACTTCCGTCTAGAAGGGAAGAAAGGAAGCATCGAATGTGACGAGCGTACTAACATTCAATGAGCGCACAGTGTTTCATGCAAAGGTAGCGAACCTTGAAGCTTGACCCATCGAATGACTGGCGCTGGTGAGCCGGATGCTGTGCAGGGAATGACGAGTCTAGTGCCTAGCGTCCCACCCACGTCTTGGGGTTCGTGCAACCAACTTGGAGGAGCTGCAAAAAGCATCGATTTGTTTGGAATAGCTTCCCTTCTTAGCGGGTGCGGTACTGTCTCAGTTATAAATGACAGCTGGAGTTCTGTCTTTTCCTCTGTGTAAATATCCTATTGGACACATTATCGAGGCATAAGAACACATTTGTTTTTCGTTTTTTTTTTTATTATTCCAGCGGCTACTTGTTGATCATGAAACAAGCGAAACAGTCCATGAAACCTCCCATTATTTGCGTGCCATTTTACGCACCTACGTGCGGCGAAAATGACGGGTTATTGGTGGTGAAAGCAACACTTTCTGCAGGTTAAGGGCATGCTCTGCACTCCCTGTCTTAATGCCCCTTAGTTTCGTATACACACGTGTAAAAAAAAAAAAAAATGTAGCAGAGTTTCCACACTTCTTTTCTCTTTCTGTGCCAAGGTATTAGGCTGTTGTTTTTATGGTACTTATTACGTGGTACTCTTGCCGAACAGTGCTGCTAGTATATGAACCGACGCTATCAATGGAATGAACCTCGCTAATCGAAGGGAAAGAATGTACTGATACCTCTGCAGATCAGCATGCATGCTTTTAAGATGTTATTTTGCAAGTGGGAATTTGCTGTACATATCTGTACAACAAGCATTAAAAGGGTGGAAAAAGCAGTACAGAATCGGGCAATACGGCAAGCACTTGGAACCACTTTTGCAACTCCAGTACAGTGCTATTTATGAAATACATATTTGGTGTTTACTGAACACGCTTTAGCATTACAATGCACGCTGCGATAGAGTGCCAAGAGCACACGTAAAGGCCGTTTACCTTCAACGTCGAGGTACGCTGTGAAGCTGTCGAACCCAGCGCGGTTCTTCGCGATGCAGGTGTAGTTTCCGGCGCTCTGTCCATCCACAGGGTTTATGTTCAGGAGGGAGTAGTCGCTATGTGACACAATGTGAACATTCTTCGAATGCGACGCGTCCATGCCGTTTCGGAGCCAAGTGAAGGTGATGGGCATGTCGCCTTCCGCGAGCAGGCAAGTAGTTCGTACGTTGTTCCCGGGCTTCGCAGTCCCCGCGAAAGAAAATGCGATGATCTTGGGAGTAACTGCGTGTTCAGTGGAAATCAAGCGTCAACCGGCCTTGCCGCGATATTCGTAGCTACAAGCACGATCTTGCTTAGAGTAGCTTACCTTTGACGCTGCTCGCTTCGACGTGCTGAACGTAGGCTGCTAGCAGTTGAAGCGCCGTTGCTATTTTCAGGCAAAGCATGGCTGCTTGAATAATTTCATTTCGGCAGCTTGTTGCTGTCTCGCCACCACGTTTTCTGCTGCTGTGCGACATTGCACCGTCGCGATCGCGCTGAAGCATCATCGCGAATGGCGTTTGGTGGCTTGTTCGGCTACTGGCTTGCACACAGACATGGTGCGCCACATGTCGTCGACCATCGGGAACGCTGCGCACACCCAGCGAGCTTTGCGCGTGGTTCAAGTTTGTAGAAATTATGTACGTGCTTGATGTACACATGTATGTGTTCTGAAGCACTCCTATCATGCTATAAAGAAGATCTTTGCATTTTTTGGCCTTCGCATCCAAGAGACCATTCTATCGTATAGCAAAAGTACACATTTGTTCAAGGACGTGCCATGGTTCGCGACAGGGAAGCCGTTCGGGCGATGTTTACAACTGCTGTACAGCTGGAGCTAGAAAAGGTGTAATGTGAACATCTTAAGGCTGTGTACATTGTTATAATGTCGCTAGCGCATTAGTGAGGGTGCATTTGATTGTTATGAAGCCGTGTCGTTCTCGTCGCTTACCGTTTATCTTCAGCGTTATCGTTTTTCTCAGCACAGGCGCCACACCATTGTCGGCTGTACATGTGTACTGCCCGCTGTCGCTTATGTCCAATTCGTGTATTTCGAGGGTTCCGTTCGGATGCACAGTAGCTCTTGACGAGATTGCTTCGCTGACAGGTTGCTGATGGCCGCCACCTGCGCGGAATTGTGCAGTTTGGTCGACGTAGTTCACTCGACGATGATAACAGCGTGTCTTACCTCGAGCAGTGTGCCAGCTCATTTTAGGTGCAGGAGATCCAGAGCCCAGGCAGTCAATGTGCACACCGCTTCCGACGGCGCCAGCTTTGTCCGTAGGCTCCCGCTTCCATTCAGGTGGAGCTGGAAACACATAATTGCTAGCTTTCTCTCTTTCGCGAGCACTTCGTGAAGATGGGCTTATGGGCACGATTCAAGTGCGACGTAATTCAACCAACAATAAACTGAAGCTGCTTCTCTATTTGTTGCCCTTGCCCGCGCATGATGCTTACGGCATCATCAGCAGCACTCGGAAAGCACTCATTGGTATCATACGAAACATGCACGCCCGAGAACATATGTAACACAGCAGCAATCGTATTCAAGTGAATGAGTACAACACCACCTTCGCCTTGTTTACGACGACTAGACCACTCTGCCGCATTGACCTGTTTATTATGCATTGAAGTCTAAACTCATATCTGAATAAAAGTCTGTGCGTAAGGGCATAATCTTTAGCGGCCTTTGCATTACCTTCGACCTCCAGTAGTGAGGTGAAGCTGTCGAAGCCCGCTTTGTTTTTCACGATGCACGTGAAGTTGCCTGCACTTGACGCACTCACGGGCGCAATGGTCAGCAGAGATACCTCCGAGTGGGTGTCAATTTTGACGTTTGGCAGCGAAGATGCGTCGTGTCCGTTTCGTAGCCAAGAGAACTTCATAGGACGATCGCCAGCTTCTACGAGACAGGACGTTCTTACAGTTTCCCCAGGCTTCGCCGTCTTTCGGAAGTGGAATGGCTGTATCTTCGGTGCCACTACAGGTAATTCGCCAAGCGTTAGCGACGCCGTCACTTACTTTCCTGTTGTTTCGAATGGTTCACCGCTTACCTTTTTCGGAACATATTGGGTTCACGCACGCACAGAACGTTGCAAACAATAGGAAAAACATAACTCGTCTTGTAGCTTGACTAGGTGTTGATGCACGACCAAAATCCTGCTCGGACTGGCTTGGTGCCACTACCCGCAGCTCCTTACCGCACACTAACGCGCCATGTTTTGCGAGGAAGGATAGCGCCACGATCGCATATGTGGCCTGTGTGCTGTACGGACAAGCTGCGCCACTCCGTGTTGGTCTTTCGAACCCTCAATTTCGATAGGATGCACGAATGTTGTGGCTTTGCTGAGATCTGTGGCACTGCTTAGAGATGCGGAACAAAATGGTGAACAGTGGTGTCAAGGAAGTTTTAAACATTTAGCATTAAGCGCTGCATGCACCGAGCTGCTCCCACGAACGAAACTGTGATGTTTACCCTGAAGAGCGACTGTGTCATTCATATAAAGGGTAGTACCGTTCAGTGGTATGCTTTGGTTAGCCTCATACCGAACGACCTGCAATTTAGTCTCGCTTTTGCTGCACATATGTCTCATTGGAAGGTTTCACTGAAGCCTCTAATTTTTATTGCTGTTCGCTGTACTTGTAACAAGGTGTACTATGTACATTTATGTCACGAAATAATATGATGTCGATTTCAATGTGTACAAATGACATCGTGTAAGGCGGTGCGCTTATGCTTATGAATATGAACTGGCTGATAATGCTACCTTACTTCACAGTGCGTGCTTTTTTCTAGGTAAATATCGTCAATAACCACATCTTAACAATCGAGCTTCAATTTGTGTGGTATCACCTAAGTTACCTGTGGCGGGCTTTTAGCTGAACAGTCAACACGAACACTGAACGTTCTCCACCTTTCTCACTTTCTAGAAAAGCTGGAGAAGATTTTTATAGATGTGGAAAGCCACCGAGAACAAGTTTTTCTGCGTTCGCAGCGCATCAAGAAACATCGGGCAAGATCTGAGAGCAGCTTGCCAGAGAAAGCTAGATGACCATCACTTGGGATAATTGCACAAAAGTTTCGTCACGTGCTACGCGTGCCGTCTTCTTGGCTAGTACTGACGCTGACCCAGGACAACGTGCGCCCTGGAATTATTGCGCAATGATGAAGGTCATGCAATAATCGTTCGACATAATCTCACCTTCAACGTCCAAGTACGCAGTGAAGCTGTCGAAGCCCGCCTTGTTTTTCACGATGCAAGTGAAGTTTCCGGCGCTCGTGGCGTCCACGGGACTGACATTCAGTATGGAGAAATCCGCCTGCGTATTGACTTGGACGTTTTTCGTCAGCGACGCATCCACTCCGTTCCTCAACCACGAGAAAGTCATAGGAGCATCCCCGGCTTCTACGAGGCACGTAGTCCTCGCATTTTCCCCAGGCTTTATGGTCTTGCGGAAATGGAATGCTATGATCTTGGGAGGAACTGGAATGAACAGAGTTACGCGTGATTGCGAAAGTGTATCCTGTTAAGGGCAGGAATGGTCATGCACTGTCAGCAGTGTCATGAAACGAGGAAAAAACGGGACGGTGTCTCACCTTTGTTGGTGTTTGCCGCCGCTGTTGATGGCGAAAGAACACCGAAAAATGCCGCAGAAAATAAGAAACCCAGCGGGTAGAAGTCTAGGTGCATTTCTTTCAACCCTGAGGACTTCCTTGGCGCGAAACACTGATCACCGGGTTTGGCTGTTTGGTAAGCGCACTGTTTGCCGTAGCGAACACAACTCGTCGTGGAATTAAAAAGGCCGTCGCCGCATCATACGCGGCTGGCTATTTTTCAGATTCTGCCATCACGGACATGGTGCGCCACACCGTGTCAGACATTGGTTCTAGGCAGCTCCACGCACTCCCGTTATGAAACTCGAGGGTTGTGCGCGTTGTTACTTCGGTGTTACTTCGTATTTCGGCGGCGTAACTTGTGAAATCTTCTAGATGGTCACAATTGACGAGATATTGTAGAACGGCTACATTGTGAGAGCCGTTTTGCAATATTCTGTGAGAGACAATTGTACAGTATGTTTATATCTGCGAGAATATGTCATGCTCGCTCGAACATCTTACCCCGCACTTTGACTGCGAACGTGTGCGAGATCAGCCTTCCTATTCCGTTATCGGCGCTGCACTTGAACTCTCCACTTTGTGACTCCTGGGCCGACTTCAGAACTAGGGTACCGTTGGTACTGACAAGTGCTCCTGCGTCGTTGTTGCCCACTGCAATCCACTCTTGGGTCGTTCCTGCGAAGCGATTGGGAATAATACGGTGACAGATTTCTGAAGTTTTGTATTTTTTTTGTTAATTGAGTGTGTTAATCAAAAGCTCACCTTGTCTAAACATCCACGAAACCTTAGGTGAGGGTGATCCGTGCGCATTGCAGAATAAGACTAGTTCTTTCCCTTTTACAACATCCGTGTTTCCCGGAACACTCTTCCACATTGGAGGGGCTGCGGTAGACGACATTCACTCAGATCAACGTCACATCAAAAAACTGCGCTAATTTAAAGTACCTTCAACTTCCAGGTACGCGGTGTGACTGTCAAATCCGGCCTTGTTTTTGACGATGCAGGTATAATTTCCTGCGTGAACAGCTTCCACTGGCTCGATAATGAGTACAGAGTAATCACTTTTCTTTTCCTCCCGTACGTTCTTTACGTCTGTCACAGATGAGCCGTCTTTGAGCCAGGAAAACGTAAACGGCTGCGTTCCATCGGCAGCACTGCACATGACCGACGTCCTTCCGAGAACTTTGGGCCGGTTTGGAAAACTGAAAGGTAGGACCTTGGGCGCGCCTGGGAGATGGCACTCTGTACGTCACCATAATGCCAATGTTTTACGAGGACATGCATAAAAACATGACTTACCGAGAAGGAGCACTTCGCGGGCGTGCATCAAGGAGAGTAAACAAGCCAGCTTCCAGGCTTCCAGAATGCGTGGCGGCAGGCGATTCACCATGTTTGTTGTTGACTAGAATTTAGTGAAATTCGCCACGCGTTCTAAATACTTCGCAGAAACCCGGTCAATATGCAAACCCGATGACCGGTTTAGAGAAGCAGTGATCGCTGTGTGTGTATGGCGATGGACGGAAGCAAGCGGCGAGCCACTGATGCTTGGGCGATGAAAAGTACGGGCAAAGCGTGGACTCGAGGCGCCACATATCGTCGACTTGGGAAAGCACGCTTACGCCCATTGAGCAAACTGTAGTGGATTTGTTTTAGTATATGCGCCGTGGTTTAGAAAACCAAGGTCAGTCTAGTGAAATATTGGATCTCGTTGACGCTGTGATGTCTTCGTATGAAGTAGTATAAGTCCAGTTGTTATGTACTGTGCGTGCGAAAGGCGGGCTTGTCACTTAAGTGCTTACCGTATATAGAAAGCAGGAGATCGTGGCGTATCTCTGGCGGAACACCGTTGAAAGCCGTGCACCGGTACCTGCCGGTCTCGTTGAGCGTCACTCTGGGGATCTCCAGGTGCTCTCCTTCGGTTGGAAGCTTCCTCCATGACTGCATTGACTCTGTGCGGTGCCGCAATACAACAGTCGTGAACTTTGGACAAGTTTCCTCTCTAATTAGGTACATTTTTCAACGGTTCGCTTATACCTTTTCTTAAGTTAAATGTGTGTTTACGAGTTGTTAACGTGAATTGCGAGGTACGCAACACGCTATCCCTTACAGGAAGCGTGAGTAGCAACGGTTTGAAACAAAGAAGCGTTCGAACAAGGCAAAATGGGTTTAAACACTCAAACGGTTGGTTCACATAAAGTTCGGATGATACATTAATCGTACTTGAGAACACAACGACGTTGAAGTAACACGTTCACTTAGAGCTCTATTGTGCATCAGTAAAGTAGTCTACGAGACAGTTTGTGCGAGGTTACAACACAGGTTGCACAAATGTCAACATAAAGCCGTGCACTTCTGCAGTTGTTGTACTCGAAGAAAGAAGTAGTGATTGTTTTCACTGCTTGTATGCAGTGCTATGTATGCACTGCTTTCTTACCTGAGTACCTTTCCCATTTGATTGCGGGTGGAGGTGATCCTGCAGCCCGGCAGTAAAGATTGGCCTCACTTCCGAATGCGATCTTCTGGTCTCCGACTGTCTCGAACCACTTCGGGGACGCTGTAAAATCAGAGCATATTGCAGTTGGCTGCAGTCCGCTTTTATATAAATGGAATCGAAAAAGCTTGCGCTAAATTAATGAAACTGAGCGTTGTTCATGCTAGCGGCACAGTATAGTTCAATGGAAATCTCGCGTACATGCACTATTTGCCGAGTTTCTGGACATTCGCTTGCGCACATAACATGCAGGCTATGTATCTTCGTACTACTATTCACACTTGCCTTCTACATCGAGGAACGTCGTGTACGAATCGAGTCCCGCTCGGTTCTTGACCACGCAGGTGTAGTTCCCGCCACTGTTCACTTCTACAGGTTCGAACAGAAGCACCGAGTAGCCCTGCTCGTTCTTGAACCGAACGTTGCCAGTCTCCACCAGCTCTTTGCCGTCTTTCATCCAGATGAACTTCATAGGCGCCGTACCGGACGCAACCATACATGTCACCGACGTTTTCTCGCCTGTTCTCCATCGTTTCAAGAAGGAGAACGGGTTCACTCTTGGGGGTTCTGCATTTTATACGGCACGGTTTGAGCACTTTTCTCTCTAGATTTGTGCACTCAGCCTCCGTCGTGCACACGGAACAATATACGGCGCGAAAACAAGTAGTGTATTGTATGCTTACCGACAGAAGAAGCGGTTCGCGTCAATTGTAGCACCAGACCGAATGCGCAGAGCTGTGCTGGATTCATTCTTTCGCCCCAGGTTCACAAGGACATGTCCAATGTCTTCTTAGCGTTACAGAACAGTCGTTCACGTCAGTCAGTATCCCGACACTGTGTGGTCTATGGCGGTTTCAGAAGCTTGGCGATAGCTGCTTTACTTCGCTCAAGCGGACATAGGGCGCCACATATCGTCAACGTGTTCAGGCTTTCAGTGGCTTGCACTTCCGCGAGAGCGGCTGCGAATCGTCGAGCTGGCGAAAGTTATTGTTAAAGGATGTTCTATTCGCTAAAGAGCGCGATCCTTGAAGAGCGGTCAAGTGTGATTCGATGGCAAAAGATGACACTAATGTGACACTAATGACTCTCAATATGCCGCGACAGTGTAACTGGAGGTGCATATAATTTGGAGAACTTAAGAACAGATGTGGATTTAAACGTGTACACGGCGTCGGGCTCTTGAGAAGTATTTCTATTGCAATAAATCTTGTTGGCAAATTAGCGTAGTAGCTGTGTAGCTCGATGAAGCTTCTGTCCGTGGTCCGTCGGTTTTGAACACCGTTAGTATTGTGTTTGATGGGCGTTGTTCTAACAGGGGATTAATCTATTCGAGAACAGGAATCGAATCCATGCTTTGCTGGGCTATTCTCATCACACTTGCTTCTGCCAGACTAGCGTGTGGCCTAAATATTCACAAGCTTAACAGAATGTATGACCGCGGGGTGAATTTTCTTTACTGTATCCTGTCCAGGTTTGACCACGCTGAAATTTAAACTATCTCGAGTTGGAGTAGGAGGCAAGTGCAGAACACCTTCACGGCTGCACTTAATGGATCATGAGTTGAATTCGACTTTTCAGTGCGTGTTGAATGTTACATATGCAGGCTTCTGTCATGCGTACAAATGCTATTTATTTGTGTATTTACGGCGATGTCGTAATAATAACAAAAAAAGCCACACCTCTTGAACATCTTAGTCGTATTTTTAGAGAACTCAGCAAAAGCATGCACCACAAAAGCGTGCATGTGATCACGTAGGATTGGTAATCAAAGTTTGCTTGCTGCTAAGTGATGTGCAGTGATGCATTTGCTGCGTGTGTGCTTGTAGATTGAACTTAACATGTACAGCATACAGCACTCTTTCTATCGTTTCACATACTTGTTGAATAAAGGTCTCCGTGCCCCGGCTATTCTGCGATAAACCGCTCTACTATTAAAGCTCTTTCCTGACATTCTTTTTCTCTTTTTCGAAGTCGGATCAGGCTGCTGTTGGCAGACGAGTTCTGCGGCAGCCCCACTACAAGGCTCTGTTGCTAAGATGCCTCATTCTGCAAGAATAAATTCGGCCTTCATCTTGCTGTACGTTCGTTGTACATTATCTCTATTACTTGTTTCCGAATAGCAAGCTTTTGTACAACTATGCAGAAATTTGTTGAGCTGTGTCCGAGTTGTGTGCCAAAGACTACGCACCGATGCAAAGCGAAGCTCACTTATGACTTTATTTTATAAGGCGACATCCTATGATCCCACAGAACATATTCGTTTTGCTTAAAATACGTTGCCAAATCAGCACACAGTCCAGTTCGCGCATATAAGCCGCACATTGCGCGCACCTATAGCATATAGCATCACACTCGGGCTTGTCGCCTTGATGGCGTTGCTTGTTCCATTGAAAAGCTGGTTTGTATTGCAGTTTTTCAAGAGGGATCATGGTCACCAGCGTAAAGCCCCTTGGGTTTTTCACAACACCGCGCACACAAAAACCGCTTGGCCTGCCCCCTGCAAGTGCGCGTCACAATAACTCGCTCTGGGCCAGCCCCAGACAGTATTCTATGG
Organism: Hyalomma asiaticum; assembly: GCA_013339685.2. Taxonomy (NCBI): domain Eukaryota; kingdom Metazoa; phylum Arthropoda; class Arachnida; order Ixodida; family Ixodidae; genus Hyalomma; species Hyalomma asiaticum. The sequence goes on from CM023486.1 coordinate 101,020,770, forward strand.
GTCATCGATCAGAAGCGGCCATGTTTGACGCGCGTGGTCTGCCAGTACGGGGACTCCGAGTCGCTCAGGCTTCGCGTGCCTCTCGCATAGTCAGGGATGTTCATCGATTTTTTCCTCGTTTTCGCAGCGCCCTCGGCTCGTTCTGTAGTGTAGCGCTGCAATTAGTTCTACGAGAAAACAGTTTCATTCCTTGTCTGTTATTCCGATCTTATTCTATAAATACGGTCTCTCATAATTTGCCGGCGTTGCGCACACTGCGTGTCAGGGAAAATTGTCTAATTCTGATAGATTGTCATTGCGGCAGATCGGTGGCGCGAACTTTGATCTTGATGTAGTTTACCTAGAAAATCTCGCGCTGCAAAATTATGACGTTTGCCTACGCGTATTGTTGGACGGAGCTGCACGCTAACTACAACATCGAAACGCAGCAAGCAAGTGCTGTTAAATTTTTCTTCGTCCGTACTTCGATGATAAGCCGCGGGTTGCCCTTGTTTTGGCCACTGATCTGGGCGTGGCCGCAAAGGGACTGACGACAGCTCCGCCAAGCGTGGAGAGTGTATAGTCATCTGTTTCCTCCGCAGCAGCGCTGTTGTAGGGGCGGGAATTTCGTGTCGGTTTTGAAACGAGCAAACTGCTACTTGTTGCTTCGCTATCAGCCGTCGCACCTCCTGCTAAGGGAGGGTCCCACTATTGCATTTTTTCCTTCTTCCCTAGTGCACTTGTAAGAAGCCCGCCGTATTGTAACGGCATACGGTAAACGCTCGATTGGCTCAGTATGTCGAACGTCTGTGCACGACGGGCCCGGTGACTTATCAGAAATTGGATAGTATAGTGCTGTATGGAACACTAAATCATAGTTAGTGCAAGCCGACAGATAATGCTTCAATCTGATCTTGACGCCATTTCTTCATGGTGTACCAAGTGGCTGGTGAAACTAAACGTGAACAAATGTAAAATGATGACGCTTTCTCGTCGCAGTCGGGTTTTTGCGACCTCTCACAAAATCGACAACTCTGTTCTCTCTTCTGTGACGTGTTATAAATATTTAGGTGTTCACATTACTAACACCCTTTCATGGCAGTATCATATTGAATATGTAACCAATTCTGCTAATGGCTGTCTCGTATTTTTACGTCGCAACTTTTCTCGTGCCCCATCTTGTCTGAAGCTTATCGTATATAAAACCCGATCGTAAGGCCATAACTTGAATATGCTTCATCAATTTGGGATCCATCTGCACCTCATCTGACATACGTGCTAGAAACCATTCAGAATCGGTCCGCGCGTTTCATCGTATCCAATTATTCCCGTAGATCCAGAATATCCTCCATCAAACGTATACTCTTGATCTGCCTGGCTTGTCATCAAGAAGGAAGCTCGCCCGTTTCTGCCAGTTTCATAAAATTTATTTTGCCAATCCAGAAATGAAAAATGACCTCATCACACCACCTACATACATGTCAACGCGAATCTACCACAGCCACAAAGTCCGAGTGCCAAATTGCCAGACAAACCTCTTCTCCTGCCAAAAACAGCATCTGAATTGAACCACCTCCCCACCTCGGTCGCCAGCAACCCAGACCATTCATCTTTCCGAGCTGCTTTGTATGATATCGTGTGACATTCATGTGTAACCACTCCTCTGTGTAACGCCATTTGGCATTGAGAGTATCTTTAATAAATAAATAAATAAATAAATAAATAAATAAATAAATAAATAAATAAATAAATAAATAAATAAATAAATAAATAAATAAATAAATAAATAAATCGAGGTGAGAGGCACACGGGAAGCTGTTCGCTTAACCCCTCCCGCCTGTTGTATTCTTCTGTTCTACGCTGTTCTACGCCGCCATTCTCCCTTTTGTCATGTTAGCGTAAATTTGTAAAAAGTTTATTCCAACTTAAATTTCACTTGGCAGAATTGCCGGCCTTGAACGGAACCGGTAGGTTTATGATGGTTTTATTGAGTTGTGCAAGGACGCACAGGCAGCTGGCTTTGCATTACTTTCTGCACCTCCTTATTTCATTATTCCATTACTTTGCTGATCCGAGGGTCGCGGTGTCGAATCCCGGCCGCGGCGGCTGCATTTCGATGGAGGCGTAATGTTGAGGCCCTTGTGCTGTGCGAACCCCAGGTGGTCGAAACTTCTGGAGACCTCCACTACGGCGTCTCTCATAATCAGAGCTGGCTTTGGGACGGTAACCCCAAAAATCAATCATTATTCCATTATTTAGCCGTTGAACATACGAGGCTATTGTCCCCCCCCCCCTTTTTTTTTTAACCCCTTTCGGACGCTTGTGAAGGTGTACGTGGCGTAAGTGAGACTGGTGCTCCAGAAAAAGAAACTCGGCCGAGTTAGTGCTGATTTACAATTGACAAGCTACGGTGCCCGTACACACCGACAAATAACATGTGAAAGCCTTACGCCTGGTCTTCAAGTCTTCCCCGCAGACTGAAAACTGACGTAGCCAGTTCGCCCATTTGCGTATTTCCTAACGGAACCGAAAGTGGATGGTGCTTCCAAAAGCCGGAGCAACGTTTCCGGAAAGAAAGCGAACAAGGTTTGGTGATTTGAAGGACAACCAAGACGGTGGTCTTTTTCTTTATTTTCATTATTTACAAATTGTGACAAGGTATGCAATGCCATTTTACAAAAGAAGAAGGGCTCATTCACGACACTCGCGATGATCCAGCCACAAGACAAAAACAGTGTGACAACAGCTGTGTTCTTATTTTTTTCTCACATCACACCCACAGACGATACATTAAACAGCTTGCAATGCATGCCTGCACACCACACAAAGAAGGTGAAACAAAATATACACTGTACAGGAACTCTGTAGCTGCTCGTAATCACTATAGGGCACATTTACTTAACAATAATAATGTCTGATTTGTGATGTTACCTTCAACCGGCAGTTGCAATGAAACGTGATCATTTTCTTAGAATAGTAATTTACTGAGTGTTCCCTGTAAGCCACCTGTGCTTTACGAAGTTTTGATCATTGGTAAGTGCTTAAATTGAACTGTAACATAGCAATGTGGATTGAGTAAGGAATGCTTTCGCAAGTAATTTGACTGAAGAAAAATTCTCTGCATTTGAAATCTCCCGCAGCCACATTTTACTTCTAAGCATGACAGGAATATAAAACATGCCTTGGCACTAATACGCATAAGGATGTTTAAAAACCCTCCTTAGATAAAGCGGGTTGCGGAAATTCCTTATTTTTAAGGGATGTTTGCTGTTTGTATGTAGCTTAGCACTGGCATTGGGTCACATTTGTGTGTTTCTTCACATTTACGAATATTACGGGGAGATACATATATATAGAAGGAATGAAATCTCTGGCCTGTGACATTAAGGGACATTGAACACCTAAAACATTAGTGAGGACAAAATAATTCTTGTTGGAAAGTTGTGAATTCGTTAGTAAACGGAAGCTTTTGTTGACTGAACTTGTCAATATATGCTAATTTTCGTAAACAATAGCACAGTCAATTTTTTTGTTTCTTACTTTCACAAGTGTTCAGGTTATGCCAAAGTTGTCCCAGTAGTGTTACGAGCAGCTAAAATTAATATAAATATTTTTTACATTCCACACACAAAAAAAGGTTGCATGTTACCTTAGCATTCATCGCGCTGATCTGAAGAAACACCATAGGACATGCACTCGGATAATTGGAACCTAGTATTTACAACGAACAACTGCATGAAAGCAAGAGGGCACAATTTTTCGACACTGGGCACGCATAGGGGTTGGGAATAACAAGAACGTTGTTGTGACATCGTTTACTACTTCGAAATATAGTCTAAATACGAGATAACCACGGCGTGTGTAGTTTTATGAGCACTGTCGGGAACTAGACACCTCACTCGATGAAGAAAATAATTGTCTACACGCAACGAAAGGCCTTGTGCGAGGTCGATCTTTCTACAAACTCAAGATTGCGTAGAACAGCTCTGACCGCGTCGCTGGTTGTCTTGGTGCAGTGTGTCGACCCTGCCCACACAAAGATGGCGTTAGACTGTGCTCTGTCGGTGCTCTGTCGGTGTGGTTAGCCCGTATTGTGTGACGGGGCGCATTGCGAAATTTCGTTACCCTGTTTTTCGTTACGAAATTTCGTTACCCTGAAATTTCGTTACCCCATGACGGCATTTTCGCCATGTTGTTTTGTCTACAGGCGTGTCTTCGAACATTCCTTCATCATCTTTTTATCTCCTTTTTTTTTTCTTTTGAGGAACAAGATAAGTGGAACGACGCACTAGCGCGAAGGTCCCATCTAAACGGGCACAAATTCGACGAGTGAGACTGAACAACTTCACACGACCACACCGCAACTTTACTGCACAGTTGTTAGTATGGCACAACACGCGCTAGACGCTGGGTAAAACCCTGTAACGGATGTCTCTCTACTATGGGAATAGTCCTACCACGCAACACCTCACTCCAGCTTACACAAGTTTGGCAACTGACGACACCGTATATAGATTAACCTTAGCGCCGCCTCCTTCAAGTTGTTGTCGGGCTGCTGCACATCGCTGGCCGCTGCCCAAGTTGACGTTAAGCGTCGCACCCTGGCGGTAAAGCCAGCCGGCACATTTGGCATATGGACGAAGTGTCATCCGCACCTTACTACACTGTTTCGGTATGTTGGTTTTCATTTCGTAGTATTCTCGGAGCAGCGTACCGATGGCCTTGGAATGAAGAGAGTAAAGTTTATATAAGGTATGACGTGGGGGCACAGAAGTCTTGAGGAATGCGATTGGGGGGCTGGGGTATTCATTTGACTTGTCTACATGTAAGGAAACACAAAGTATATCGGGGTAACCGTTAAGTGTAACGTTTAATGTCCTCTTGCGTCGGCGACCACAGGGACACACATTGCTGCGATACGACGCAAATGCGACAAAAAAATGTTCAAAAGTGAGTAATTAGCGTGAACGTGCGTGGAAACCATCGGATGCAACCTGGCAGAAGTAAATCATAAATACATATGTACAACGCGAGGATACCGCTTGAGGTGAACATCTTGCTACCGTTTGTCATACGTATACCACTACGCACCACCTTGTAAAGCCTTGAGCATAACCGTAGCATGGCGTTCAAGCGAAAAAATTTAACATATACAAAACTGGATGGGGTCCTCGGGCTTTTCGCAAGCGCAACCCTGCGAAATAAATATCCGCTTGCGTCTCATTGGTCACCTGCTTGTGCAGTTGCTATCGGCAGTCTCTGCGGTGACTTCAAGCAACGTGTCACATCGCACTTCGCTTCTCACTAACAATCTGTCTTCGGCTACGTTCAATCGATCACCTTTCAGAATAAGCAGACACACGCACAACTCATCCGCAAGTGATGTATGTCCCACAGTTGACATACACATCTATTGGCTTCCGCAGCCACAGTTAGGCGTGTTTTTCAACGTTACGTTAGGGACCCTCAAGTGATCGAGCAAGAAGGTGGTCACTGTGGTAACAACTATGCAGCGTTCACACGTTGATCGTCAAACTTGAATTTCATTTTAGTTTCATTTTCGTTAACGAAATTGCCTGTAACCATATACAACGCGATCGATGCAATCAGTTCACACGCGGCACAGTATCTTCAACACCGTTACGTTCGCACAGAATCACAGAGTAGGAAAACAAACAAAATGGGGAAGCCTGTTTGTCGAATACAGTGGTGAATTGACGACGGAGAATACAGTAGCGAACACAGCAGTCGAATAGAGTAGTTGTGATTGCGACCATTAAACTCCACTTAACAACTGCATGACGTGCAACCATCGGAGACCATAGCCTTGCCTTCGCAGTAAGCCAGCACTGCTGTTGTAAAGCTTTCACACATACTCATATGTGTTCCGCCATTGTATCGATATATGTTTTTGTGCCATCCCAATGGGTTTTCGTACATGGGTATCTCACTCATTGGGGCAACACATTACCGTTGACAAATTCGCAAGCTGCTGACTCATCAGGAGGCCGGCTACGGTTGCCTTGACTAGTTTGTTGAGGCCTGTCGGCGCGTGCGCGAAGCGCAAATACCCACAAAACACTGAACTCACATAACAGGACAGACAGACAGCACTTTGTCGTGACTTGCTAGCCGCGCTCGTAGTTGAGCGCACCGCGCGAACGCCGAGGATCGGGAAACAGCTGGGGGTTCCGGACGTGTGCTCTGTGGTTTCTTGTTTTCGGATGTGGTGTGAGAGAAGCGAGTGCGATGATGGTTGTCCCGAGGACGCCCGATGCCGTCTCCACCTCCGTGGTGGAATCCGTGCGTAGTTCACGCGGCGTGGCATCACTGGGCGCTCTCGTACATATGGTCCTTCTTGATGGACATGGAGGCCTTGGCGCCGATCGGAAGCGTCGGTAGCTCCCGGTTCTGCGAGGACAAGAGGAACATTCGTCGCGTCACTGAGAGCTTTGCGACCAAGTCGTCGAATAGCGCGGACACTGGAGTGATCTTCTGAAGCCTAACCTCGCGCTGAACTTATTAATCCGGTAATACCAGAGTGTCGGAATCAGCGATACCACATCGCAAGGACGCGCCTCTTTAAGGTTTGCATTGAACTGAGTATTCCACGAGAGCGCAAGTGAGTTCTCAGCAGCTTCTTTACGTATTTATTAGTTGCGCATTTACCACAGTAATATATTGTAGAGACTCGTTGCTTGCAGAGCCGGCGCTTCTGCAATACTTCTTTTTTTACATCTACGCAACGCCCCTACTTTTATTCGAGATCCTCAATGAATACCGCAAAGTGGAACTTCACGAAGCCATGCGCTCCGGATGCCTGTCCACTCAAGCTGCGCATGCTATAAGGACAACGCGAGAAACTAATGGGACGGTGTTTCACGTGCCTGTGCAAGGAACGTCTTCATCTCCTGGTTGACGTTGTGCCTGGCCATCTTTGCCTCGAGCTCCTCGGTCATGGGCAGCGTGGCACAGGGCGCCGGGTACAGCGCGCACGGGTGGTCAGCGGGCAGCGGCGGCGGCTGCACCTCCACGTAGCGCTGCGATAGGCCCGTGTACTCGCCGGCAGCCTGCTGCGCCTTCTCGGCGTGACGCGCGCTCGTCGACGTCACTGCACAAAAACGCGCAGAGTGCGACAAGTGAGCATGTCTAGACGAGTGGTCCCTCGGTATTGTCGCACTGAATGGTTCTGTTTCGGAGCGAAAAGAATGCGATCTTTCTCATGTACGTCACGAATAATGGAGCAAGTGACAAGTAAAATACGCCCCCCTCCCTCACCTTTCTCTTTTTAAGTAAGGTGTTGCTGCAACAGAAATATATCCACATATCATTACCTGCGGAACGAAAGTTTAGTGTCGAGACAGCAGCGGTTGATATTGACTAAAGCCATGAAGTTCAGGCAGGTGCATTATCTTTTCCACGCAGTCTAAGAACGAGCCCTATACGTATGCTTCTCTGCCACACAGCGGAGGCAACCGGTGAAAGCCAACCCCGCTTCTAGCGCTGTTTAGTGTGTCTATCACTTTGCGCTGCAGCTTAAGGAAGACACACCATGACACCGTCGCTTCTTGCTATTGTAACATTCTGTATGAAAGAGTGAGAAAATGGTAACCCCTTAGACAAGTAGTAGTGTTGTTTTTGGAGTAGAAGCGGTGTGACGGTTTGAAAGAACACGGGGCCCCGTTCTCACTCTGCGGATGACCGTCGAGGCCTGCGGCGAATTGCTTGCTCCGCCTCTCCATGGTGCCCGGTGGCGGCTGTAGCGGCGGTTGCGGAGGTCGGCGTTTGATGCGCTGTAGACACACGCACGTCACGATGACCACGAGCACGATGGTGACCAAGCTCGCCAAGACGGGTATCATGATGAACAGGTTCAGGTAGAGCGGAGTGCTGGCGTCACCGAAGATCGGGGACTGCATCACGCCTCCTGCGTGTACAGAGCACAGATAAGCGGGAAGCTTCTTTTGTAAGGACTAAGCAGCACAAATTCGTGGATGTTTTATTTTGGCTTTTGGAAACCCGCGCAGGCAGTTCGACTGCGTCACTGGCTACGAATGTTCGAGCGCGATATCACGATGCCATTGCGTGGTGATGTGTGTATAGAGGAGTTGTACGTCGTGTGGTAAGTGAGGCTAAATGAATCACTCAGGTGATAACTGCTGGGGTTTTACGTGTCGAAACCACGGTATGATTGTGAGGCACGCCGTAGTGAAGGGCTCCGGAAATTTCGACCACTTGGGTTTCGTTAACGTGCACTGGCATGGCACAGCGCACGGTCCTCCAGCGGAAGCACTTGAAAAGCACCGGAGTTAGCACAAGGGGTAAACGGAATGTTCAAACAGAACAGAACACTTTTAGAACGTTGTTTCATGTCTTCGACATACAGGGTTGTCCTCACTGTGCATCGTCTACACAGCTGTACCAAATAACGTGCTGCCTCTTCTATAGCACACGACGCTTTTGTGAACCGGGAAGGGCAAACGTACCAGTAACAGTGCTAGAACTGACTAGCCCAGTATTTTAATAGCGTTTATCGCTTTTTGTTTGCCTCAGCGGTGAAGTTGAACGGGTTCTCCATTGTAGCTATCCGGCAGTTGTCTCCTTTTGGGTGACTTCGCCTGATAGCAGCAAGTCAATGTGACGAACGACCCATGCAGGTGAAATATCATGATTAGTACTTCCGATGTAGTCCGGTCTTGCGTGTCGGGTACAAAGATCATGAGGATCAATGTTTTAACTATGCCTACCACTTTGCCTACGAGATTCAGGGCAGTTATGTCAAAATTAGTTCTAGTATCGCCTTTCTATTTCTTGTTTTTTTTTTCCGCGATAACATTGCTTTTGGGATGCCAATGATAAAACGGAAATGGAAAACTTGGTTTGTGAACAGACAGTGTCTGTAAAAGAATTAAGTAGCGCAATAAGCGCCGCACGGGGACAGGCATCAAGGCAGAAACTGCACATGAATTAATGTGACTGACTTTCCTAGGCGAAAACGATTTAAAAAGAAAAAAAAAAACCTGTTTCGTGTTTTCATAACTGTAACATGCTTTGTAAAATTTGCAAGTAGAAATTAAACAGAAGCAAGGCGCCATAGGACACGTGCTTGTAGGGCGATTAACCCTTTAGTCATGTCTTTATTTCTTTTCCCAAGTTCATACTCGCGAAATGTAGGCTTCTTTGGAGTAGTTGATACGTTTGTGTGCTTCACAAATAGCATCTTTATAACTCGCTTGGCGCTATCAGGGCAAATCACTGCATCTATCTCCAGCTGCTCGCTGCTGCTATGAAAAATAAAAAATAAAATAAAATTGACGGCAGATCCACGAGGTGAATGATGATGAGATTGGGCGAAGCTCCTGGAAGTAATCATCGGTTAAACCGTGAAATTTCTTCCGTTAATTCACCCGATAAAATTGACGTGAAACGATTGACAAACCTGTATCGCGATATGGTTTTGAATATAAAACCATTGCTTTAGAAAACACCTGGCGTCTTTCGTTAAGCAGCTGGCGTCTTTTCGTTTTGCTTTAGAAACATCTGGCGTCTTTTCGTTTTGCTTTTAGAAAACATCTGGCGTCTTTCGTTGGTTTATTTCATCGATCAACGGCGTTTTGAACAAAATTTTTATTGTTTAATCACGCACAGGAGAAATCTCACCAGGCACTACCTTGGAGGTAAACAATGGCTGCTAATGGGAATGAGAGACAGAAGAAGTCGGCTTTTAGCTAACACTTACACTTCTACTTCTACTAACGTTTCCTACTGGAACTTGCCAATGGCTGCTAATGGGGAATGAGAGACAGAAGAATTCGACTTTTAGTTAACGCGCACGCTGCGAATTTTTTATTGTTCAACAACGCACAGGAGAAATCTCCCACCGGCACCACCTTGGAGGTCAAAGCGTAAGACTGGTTACGCACTACGACTACGACGAGGGACGAACGGGTGCCGCTTTAAGGAGCTTCGCCCCTAAAAAAGGCAATGCAGATGCTGGGACATAGGGTATAGTTATTCAGGGTGCACTAGCAAGTATCATGTCCCTCTCTGTCTCTCTCTCCTTTTTTTTTTTTATCTCGAGAATTTTGGCCGCACGGCTACTACCGAACAAGCTCTTTCACTCCTCTCGACTTTTATCTTCCGCATGTAGATGAAGGCTTTCCATCGCGAGCTTCCGGTTTGACTATATCGTGCACCGTCCGAAACTCACCCGCGATTCCGGCGGTTGCTTGCCCCACTGACTGGAAAAGAATGTAACCTCTTAAACGCGCCGCATAAAATTCCTCGCGTCATTCGAAGCGTGACATCGCCGGCTTAAGAAGAGGAGCTACTGCCATCTCTTCCATGCTTCCTCCGATGTACAAGATATGTGCAAACAGGAAATGAAAAAATAAAAAAATAAAAAAATGGCTGCTGCCATTCCGTCGCTCGCTCTCTTGCTATCATTGTTGCCGACTTTCTTAGGAGTGTTGCCCGTATCCTGCAGCTCAAAGGCGCAACGCAGGCTGAGAGAAGGAAGAGGAAAACGCGAGAGGAGGCTCGAGGCATGGGCGGTGGCGTCTTCCGTGCGCGGCAGAGCGCGAAACTTCGGGACCTTTCGACCTCGACCTCGGGCGGGCGAAATTCTCGACATTTTGTGGGAGTTCTTCGTTACTCGATTTTCTTTTCACCGTTGTTGTCTGACTTGACGCCCTTCACCTTTCTCTTTT